>JAHWFO010037430.1:606782-627569 GCA_023313115.1 Rhysida immarginata
ACACACACACACACACACACACACACACACACACACACACACACACATTCGATAGAAACCACAGTCTTTTCTTCAGCTCTCCAATATCGTATCATGATGCAAATAGTACCCTTAATTAATGAGCGCACTATTCGTTTTTAAACAGGAGCCAAAACTAAAGAAAATAATACTTTAAAATTCCGAAGGTCCAAACCATGATACTAAAGCTCTGAACTCATACCTAAGATGATTAACAATAAAAGCAATTTAAAACAGGTCTAACTAAAAAATTTAAATGTCCACATTAACTTTAATATTCTAAATATGGCTGATCAATTAGTCTGAAACCTTACATATTTAACTTCCATAAAATGAAATACTCATTAACAATGGGCAATATTTGATACTAGTATCGTGTATTAAAAGTTTATTCCATACACATCAGATTCCTGTCCTGCTTTATGAGGAGACATAAAAATTCTAATTTCGGATAGTATCAAATGCGAAAATTCTGACAGTATCGATGACTATAAAATATGCGATACCAAGATATCGCCCATCACTAATACCCATCTTGATTTTCTAGGTTAGGTTGGTAAAGTGATGGCTTTCTATTCAGTCCACGTTTTCGACAGCAAAATCCCATTAATGCTTTACATTACTTAATTAGACCATGCACTATGTCAGATATTCGGGTAGAGTATCAATATCATTAGATGCTTTTCAATCAGAAATTTTGTAACAATTATTATCTTTAAACCCTTTTTTAAAACCATGTATTTATTGAAATGTATAAAAGCAATTGTCTACAAGAAAACAATTAAACATTGTGGACAATTGCTCTCAGGGAATCAGTCCTCGGCAACTTGTATTAGATCTCAATTATAGATATCAGTCTATGATTCAGTAGCTCGTCTTTACTCTGAAAATGTTAGCAATACTCAACCCATTACCAGTTGATTTTCATATTTGATACTATCCGATTAATAATTTTTATGTCCCCTTATAAAGCAGGACAGAAACTTGATGGGTATGGAATAAACTTTTAATACACGATACTAGTATCAAATATCGCCCATCAGTAATGAGTATCTCATTTTATAGAAGTAAAAAATTTATTTAAAAAGACATGCAGGAAAATAATTGATATTATTTAACAGTATAAGACCCTGAGTTGCATCTTGTCCGGTTTCTATCTTAACCTACCTTAGGTTATAAAAACAAACATTTATTTAAAAAGTCATACAACAAAGAATACTTTTATAGATAAAATACAATATGCTTGCTTAATGAAAAGAACTAGGATTTGTATCATAATATATAAGATTTTTTATACAAAATAACCTCCTGGAAACATTTTTTCTTTTGCATTAAACGAATTATATTGCTGACAACGTCTCATTACTTCGATTATCCAAATGTAAGTGAAATACGGGTATTTCTCCGTCGGTTAAATTTCCGTTCGGTCATATGTCCCTTGGTGAATGTTGGTTGGTAAAATGTCTATTCGATATAATGTCCGTTCGGTGGAATGTAAATCGGCTAAATGACCGTGGGGATATGTGCAGAAGACAGTTCAAAGTAATAGCTGATTGCAAAGACATTCCCTATGCTATGTCTGGAAAGTTAATACGCGGTTCATTGAAAGGGGAAGCTTTAGATTGGTACGTGGATTTCGTGGAAAATTTTCCTAACGCAACATGGGAGAATTTTGCGTCTACATTTTCCAAAGCGTTCTCAAGGAAAGGACATATTAAAGCTTAAACTTAAAGACAACAATGTGCATGGTTATTCAGCCCAGTTTTAAAAAATATTAAATCAGATACAGCAAACTTCGGAATTCAACAAAATATTGTGGTTAGTCGAAGGTCTTCCGAGTTTGTTAAAGACCACAATGAGAATAAAAAAATTTACCATGGTACTAGAAGCCATAGAGTACTTGGACACATGGTTCCAAGCGAAAGAAAGGCCTCTATCTATTTCAGAAAAAGGGGAACCAATGAAAGTAGACACAATAAAAGTCGTGAAAAAGGGTAAAAATGCCACTACGCCCGACAGTGTTCCCATAAGGAAACGTCGCTAAATATTATACAGAAAAACCAAGGAGATGTGTGCTTCATCGTCGGGTACCTTAAAAATCATACAGCCAAAATCTTACTAGATACGGGAGCAAAAGACAACTTTATGGACGTTGGGTTTGCAGACAAAATTAAGTTTAAACAAGAACAAATTGGGAAAGGAAAAAAGGCAATTTTTTTGATGGCCAATTTTCTCATATTTCTGCAGAAGTAATGGAAGCTTCAGTTTCGGCCAGACGTTATAAATGTCAAGCCAATTTCAACCTACTCCCCCAAAAAAACTATGATGTATATCAAAATAAGGAAATGGTGGTGCCTGAATGGAAGGAGCAGGAGGATGAAATGGACAGTATCTGTTCCATAGAATTACTAAACGTAATTAAAAATGAACCCGACACCCCGATATTTGCAGTATTTCTCAAGAAAAATGAGCCCAACAATATTCAGCTTTTGATTCGATATTTAGTAGTATTCACCCAGAATTTAAAGAATTGGTCCATTCTTTTCGATATCTTTTTCCAGATGAGTTACCACCGGGCCTGGCACCCAAGAGGAAGACACAACACGAAATCCGACAGACGCCGGATGCAACCCCCTTTCACGCGCCATTATTCTGCCTCAGCAAAGACGAAGAACAGGTGGTAAAGCATTCTTTATACAGATTATTAAACAACGTCAAATTCGGAATACGCATCCCCAGTCGTATTCACAGCAAAATACTGAGGATGTGCATTGACTTTTGTAAACTAAACCAAATTTCGCATTACAACTGCTATCCGGTCCCAAGAATCAATACATTAGTAGACAAGCTTACAGAAGCGCGCTTCTTCACAAAGGTCGATATAATAGATGCCTATCACCAAATTCGAATGAGAGACAAAGACATCCCATTAACGGCATTCAAAACGAGATACGGGCTATACGAATTCAAAGTCATGCTCTTTGGGCTTAAAGGTGCGTCATCCACGTTTAGTAAAGCTATTAATGATGCCGTATTAGACATTTTGGATGAGGGGGTTATAACTTATTTCGATGACATTTTTATTTATGCCAAAACCATGAAATACTTAAAAGCCCATACACAAGCAGTACTAGAAAGACTGGCAAAACATCGCTTTTTCTTGAAAATATCCAAGTGTGTATTTGGAGCCAAAAAAGTGAAAAACTTTCATTGATTTTCGAGCAAGAGAAAATCGTGCGATAATGTGCTAACAGAAGCCATTAGGAAAAGGCTGATTCCTAATAGCATGCATTAAGTAAAAAATTTGTATGTCTGGAAAGCAAAAAGAGAAAAAACTCTGCAGCTAAAACAGAAAATGCTATACGGTCAGCGGAAACATCTGAACATAGGGAGTTTCGAATAGAGAAAGATGGTATAAGTGCTTCTACGTCAATGGCAAGAAAAACTTGGATCTAAATATCCGGTGATGTTGATTGGTGGTAAAGATGGATATCAACTCAACCAGATGTTAAATAAAGTCCCGGTATATCACCTAGAATACCTAGTTTCAAAATTTTCTTAGAATGGATAGTCCCTTCGCTCTGTATTGTACTGATTCAGTTATTATTTACCAATTTGGAGTTTTACTTTATATTCTTGCAGTTGTTCTGCTTACCATCAAGTGTATTTATCCAGGGCAAGCCGGGTCCTCTGCTAGTAAATCTTTTTATCTTCTATATGTAGAAAGAAGGATGTTCGTTGTTTGTTTGTTTGCTTTTTATACAAATCTACAGTTTTATTCCGATCTTGATGAAATTTTGCATACTTGACCTTCAAAGCATGAGTAAGGTCACTGTTCACATCAGATTTCGAAAAAATAATATTTATTGATAAAAAAATCGATATTCATGGTTATGGCAACGCATATTAATGAGAAATATCTCATGACCAACAATGCAAGGCAAAGTTTGCGCAACAATAAGTATCAACAATGGTTTCAACACGCATTGCACCAACACTATGCAAGGATCAACAATATATATCTCATGACCAACAATGCAAGGCAAAGTTTGTGCAATAAAGATACGTTTGAATTTGTAACAATGCATAGAATTTCTGTTATTTAGGCTTTTCTTAGTAAAGAGAATTCTTACTACTAAGCAATTTCTTGAACATCTTTAAAAAAGATCATTAACTGGAGATAATGTAGAGATAGCAGATTACTGAGAAAGAGTGGAGCACTCCTTTAGCTCCGTGCTGTATCGAGCAAATCGTAAGCAAATAAATAGAAGAATCAGTGACCGCTAGACTACACAAAGTGACGAATATCCAAGTTTTGACGTCCTTGGAGAGAGATCTATTGTGAGCCTTTAAAAATATTTTTTTCGAATTTTCATTAAGTATTTTTACTATATAAATTCTAAACTTTTTAATGTGTCTACTTTTAAGATACTGCAAAATTTAATCCAAAAAAATGTCCTGAGCCACATAGGGGTTATCATCTAGCTTATTCGGTAGCACATCAGATTCAAAGATTTCATAAAAATACACTTTGACAATTATCTGGACTATATTTTGTGGCAATGTGTATATATAGGAAAATGAATTACTGATAATGCGCTGATTGAACGTTCGTTTCCAAGAATTATTAATAATGAGCATAAAATGATGATGCAGTGACAAAACAAAGGCAGCGTCTACTGATGAGGCAAAGGAGTCACGTTTGTCTCCCTTGAGCTCCCTATCAAACGTCCAGACAACTAGCAAAATTGTGTGTGTCTAAAAAGGAAAGAGAAAAAACGAGTATTGGTCAGAGAAACTGCAGCTAAAACAGAAAAATTTATTCGGGTATTGGAAACATCTGAACGGGAGTTTCCTGCAGAGCAGGAGGGTATAAGAGCTTCTACGTTAAAAGCAAGAAAAATTTGAGTCCAAAGTATCTAGTGATGCTCCACAGTGGTGAGGCAAGTCAAGAAGAGCTTAGATAAAGTCCTGGTATATCACCTATAAATCACGTTTTTCGTATTTTTCGTAGAATGCATAGTCCCTTTGCGCTGTGTTATATTGATTGAGTTATTATTTACCCTATTGGAAGTTATAATTTATTATTTTGAGATTGTCCTATTTACCTGCAAGTGTAATTAACCCGGGCACCTCTGCTCGTCTTTCTATATATATATAAAGAACGATGTTTGTGGGTTTGTTTGTTTCTTATGCAAATCTACAGTTTTATTCCGATCTTGATGAAATTTTGCATACTTGACCTTCAAAGCATGATTACGAAAAAATAATAATATATTTATAAAAATCGATATTCATGGTCATGACAAGGCTTGTTAATGAGAAATATCTCATCACCAACAATGCGAGGCAAGGTTTGTGCTACAATTCTTATCAACAATGGTATCAGCACGCAATTCACAAACACTCTGCACGGACCAACAATATATATCTCATATAACAAACAAGGAAAAGTTTGTGCAACAATAGTTATCAAGAATGGTGTCAACACGAAATCACCAACGCTATGCAAGGATCAATAGTATACATCTCATAACCAACAATGGAAGGCAAAGTTGAATTTGTAACAATGCATAGAATTCCTGCTATTCAGACTTTTCTTAGAATAGAGAATTCTTAGTAATTAACAATTTCTTGAAAATCTTTAAAAATGACCAGTAACTGGAGATAATGAGTTAGCAGACTATTGAGAAATAGTGAAAGACGATAGAGGAAGCACTCCTTTAGCTCCGTGGTCTATTGAGCAAATGGTAGGCAAGTAAATAGAAGAATTGGCGACCACTAGACTACACAAAAGGATGAATGGCCAATTTTTGCTTCAAGACATCGAAAGAAGAAACGAAATTGCAACAACATCAAGTGTACAACTAAAGTTAGGTTACGTGAATAAAAAATTCTTCAGACTAGAAGGCATCCTTTGGAGAGGTCCATCCATTGTGAGCCTTTAAAAAAATTTTTTTCGGTAAATCAAGTGCCCGTATATCACCTAGATTGCATTTTTTCAGTGAAGAGGTAAATTCCTGTCTTTCGGATTTTTCTTAAAATGGATAGTCTCATCGCTCTATATTGTAGTGATTGAATTATTATTTAACCAATTTGGAAGTTTAATTTAGCTTTTTGAGGTTGCTCTGTTTACCTACAAGCATAATCATCTCGGGCAACGCCGGGTCCTCTGCTAGTCTTCTATATATATAAAGAAGGATGTTTGTTTGTGGGTTTGTTTATTTGTTTGTTTGTGGTTTTGTTTGTTTGTTTCTTATCTGCAGTTTTATTCCGATCTTGATGAATTTGTGCATACTTGACCTTCAAATCATGAGGAAGGTAACTGTCTACCTCATATTTCGAAAAAATAATAATTGATAAAAAATCGATATTCATGGTTATGGCTAAGCATATTAATGAGAAATATATCATGACCAACAATGCAAGTAAAAGTTTGTGCAACGATAGGTATCAACAATGGTATCAACACGCAATGCACCAACATTATGCAGGGATCAACAATATATATCTCATGACCAACAGTGTAACGCAAAGTTTGTTCAAAATAGATAAAGTTGAATTTGGGACAATGCATAGATTCCCTGTTATTCAGGTTTTTTTTTAGAAAAGAGTTCTTAGTACTTAACATTTTCTTGAAAAACTTTAAAAATGGTCCCTGGCGATAATTGAGAGTTATCGGACAATTGAGAAAGAGAAGAAAGACGACAGAGAAAGCACTCCTTTATCTCGGTGCTGTATCGAGCAAATGGTAAGCAACTAAATAGAAGAATCAGCGACTGCTAGATTACAAGAAGTGATGAATTGCCAAGTTTTGCTTCAAGACATCGAGAGAAGAGTGGAATTGTGAGCAGGGGCATCCTTGGAGAGGTCCATCCATTTTGAGCCTTTAATATTTTTTTTTTCAAATTTTCATGAAGAATTTTTACTCTATTAATTCTAAATTCATGTGCTATTTTTAAGATATTGCAAAATTTAATCCAAAGAAAAAAAGCCCGAGCAACATTTCATAACAATACATTTTGACTATATTCTGTGGGAATGTGTATATTTTGGTAACTGATAGTGCGATGATTGAAAGTTCATTTCAAAGAATTATTAATAATGAGCATAAAATGATGATGCACTGACAAAATATTAATAAGGCAGCCGTGTCTCCATTGAGCTCCCTATCAAACGTCCAGACGACCGGCAAAAATTTATGTATCAGGAAGGGAAAGATAAAGAACGAGTATTGGTCAAAAAAACAACAGGAGATTCGAACACAGCAAGAGGGCATAAGAGCTCTTCGTCAAGGGCAAGAAAAACTTGAGTCTAAAGTATCTGGTAATGCTTCGCTGTGGTGAGGCAAGTCCAGAAGAGTTTAGAAAAAGTCCTGATATATCACCTAGTATTCCTGTTTTTCCTATTTTTCCCTTTCCTCTGTGTTGTATTGATTGAGTTATTATTTAACTAATTGTAAGTTATAATGTAATTTTTGGAGATTGATCTCTTTACATATAAGTATAATTATCCCGGGCAACGCCGGGTACCTGTGCTTGTATATATATATATATATATATATTTATATATATATATAATAATTTTATTCTTCAAATAAAAGATACACAGTGAAGCGATTACATGTAAAACACAAAAAAAACACATCACTGGCGGCTCTTGTCTGAGACGAGCCTTAACCAAAGGCCTAGGCATCAGACAAGTATCGACGAATAATCGATGCAGTCCCAAGAATTGCTGTTTTTTGCAATTCAGCAACTGTAAGAGTTGTAATTCCAGTTCGGGTGAAAAAGTCCATAAATTTTGGTGAAATAGCGCCAAGTGCGCCAATAATAATAGGCAGCACTGAAACTTTTTTGTTCCACAGTCGGGCAGTTTCTATCGCCAGATCCCTGTATTTGTCTATCTTTTCATGCTCTTTTTCCCGTACTCTGCAGTCCCCAGGGATAGCTATATCAATCAATGTAGCTCGTTGTTGCTCAATTACTGTAATATCCGGTGTATTAGCTGTGATATGTTTATCCGTTTGGATCCGAAAATCCCATAAGATTTTAACCTGGCCATTGTCCAAAACTTTTTCTACTATATGCTGCCAGGACTTATCAGCAGTCGGAAAACCATATTTCTTGCAAAGTGCCCAATGCACCTTTCGGGCTACATCATCATGTCTCTTCTTGTATTCAGTATGGGCAATAACTGAACACTCACATATTAAATGATTAATAGTTTCTTCACGACTATTACAGAGACGGCAAAAAGCATTAGTGCTAGTATGTTGAATCTTGGCTTGCATTACATATACAGGGTGTAAATTTTAAGTTGACAAAGCAGAATAACTCGAAAAATAAGCTTCACACGAAAAAATGCGTAGAATCCAAAGTTGATTATTTTCGAGGGGGCATCTGCTGGTGCTAAAATTAGCCCACCCCCCCCGGCCCCTGGGGGTGGGGCGGGGGGCAACTTTAAAATTTCAAATGGGAACCCCTATTTTTTATTGCAGATTCAGGTCCTACATAAAAAACTACGTACATTTTGTCTGAAACATTTTTTTTATTTTTGGTAGATGGCGCTGTAATTCAAGAAAATCCATTTTCTCATTTTTGCGTGGAAATAACTAATTTATTATTCATTTCGATTCCTACATTGTTTTAACTACAATGTAATTTGAAGACATTTCGTCAACAAACAAATAACGTAAACATTGGCATTTTTTTCAGAATGTTTACATTTTAAATTCTGATCTTTAGAAGAAAAGATTGTAATTTTTCAACTGTTTTTGTGAGTGTACAACGCCGTATTGCTTTTGAATTTACATTATGAATTATCTTTCTGTGGAAGAAAAAATTGAGATGGTGTACATTTATGGAGAAAGTGGGAGAAATTTTGATAATGCAGTCGCGCTTTATGCTCAGCGTTTTCCTGGCCAAACGCGATCACGGTCTTCTTTTGTTCGAGTTATTAAACAATTTACTGCGGAAGGTAGTGTGAACCAGAAAAAAAGAACCCGTGCAGCTACTGTTTGTGGAGAAAACAATCAAGTGTCAGTCCTAGCTGCTGTGGCTCATAATCCACATGCGAGCACAAGAGAAATATCAAGGCAATCAGGAATTTCACATATGAGTGTTTGGAAAATGCTGAAGCTCCACAAATTTCATCCATATCATGTATCTATGCATCAGGAACTACATGGCAATGACCACCAAAACCGTCTAACGTTTTGTCACTGGGCACTTCAGCAGATGCAAACAAACCAACATTTTTTTGCACGAGTTCTTTTCTCCGATGAGTCAACATTCACAAACCACGGGGAAGTTAATCGACATAACATGCATTACTGGAGTGAACAGAACCCACACTGGATTCGAGAAGTCAACCATCAGCGACCTTGGTCAATTAATGTTTGGTGTGGGATAATTGGCGATAAACTTATCGGTCCATATTTTATAGACGGTAATTTGAATGGCAACAAATATCGTAACCTACTTGAAAATGAACTACCAGATCTACTTGAAGACCTGAGTATTGAACTTCGACAACACATGTGGTTTCAACATGATGGTTGTCCAGCGCATTATTCATTAGTAGCGCGCGAAGTACTACATCGACTTTACCATGGTCGCTGGATCGGCAGGGAAGGTCCTGTGAATTGGCCAGCCAGATCGCCTGACCTTACATCGCCAGATTTTTTCTTATGGGGTTACCTCAAAGATATCGTTTATAAGGAAACGCCAACCACTCGCGAAAACATGATTCAAAGAATAAGAGATGCTTGCGCTGCAATTACACCAGACATGTTATCAAGATGTGTTCAGGAATTTACAAAACGAGTCAATAAATGCATCGAAGTTGGAGGTCATCAATTTGAACATTTAATTTCATAAAACGGCGAGATGCAAGGGATTTAAGGACAACAAGCAGGCCGAAAGTGAGAGGCGAGGGGACTCACTGGAAATACAAGCACCCCGAAATTCATTTACTTGCAAGTATTTGCAAATAAGAAAAAATAAAACGAAAACAATCGGTCCTTTTAAGGACCACCAAATCTTAAACGGGAATAACTTCATCTTTACACAGTCTTTTACTTTTTTACTCTGTTAGTTAATGAGTTCACTCGTTAGTACGTAGGATGTTCGGTTAGTTAGTTAGCTAATCAGTTGATTTGTTTGATAATTATAAAGTTGTGTGGCCTCATGACCACGAAACAAAACAAAATTATCCTAATCCGCGGCAAAAAATAATAAAATAATAACTTTGCGGCAAAATTTACGAAGTAAATAAGTATTTTTTATTTCTCCGTAACCATTTCCACGCAAAAATGAGAAAATGGATTTTCTTGAATTACAGCGCCATCTACCAAAAATAAAAAAAAATGTTTCAGACAAAATGTACGTAGTTTTTTATGTAGGACCTGAATCTGCAATAAAAAATAGGGGTTCCCATTTGAAATTTTAAAGTTGCCCCCCGCCCCACCCCCAGGGGCCGGGGGGGGGTGGGCTAATTTTAGCACCAGCAGATGCCCCCTCGAAAATAATCAACTTTGGATTATACGCATTTTTTCGTGTGAAGCTTATTTTTCGAGTTATTCTGCTTTGTCAACTTAAAATTTACACCCTGTATATAAAGAAGGATGTTTGTTAGTTTGTGGGTTTGTTTCTTTCTTATATAAATCTACTCTTTTATTCCGATCTTGATGAAAATTTGCATACTTGAACTTTAAAGCATGAGGAAGGTCACAGATATCGAAATAATAATTATTATTGATAAAAAAAATCGATATTCATGATGCCTGCAGGGCATATTAATTAGAATTATTCAAAGTTTGAATGATCAAGAATGCAATTCAAAGTTAGAGGAACAATAGTTATCAACAATGGTATCAACACGCAATTCATCAACACAATGTATGCACCAACAATATATATCTCATGACCAACAATGCAAGGTAAAGTTTGTGCTTTGAAACTAAGGTCAAATTTTTAACAATACATAGAATTCCTGTTCGGTTTTTTTTGTAGAATTGATGGTTCTCAGAATTTAATATTTTCATGAAAACCTTTAAAAATGAGCACTAACTGGAGATAATGGAGAGTTACCAGACTTTTGAAAAAGAGCGGAAAGGTGACAGAGGAAGCTATCCATTTGCTTCAGGTTATATTGATTTCTTTGTGGCTGTCTTTGTGGGTGGGTTTGTTTCTTATACAAATCTACAGTTTTACTCAGACCTTAGTGAAAATTTGCAGAAATGATCTTCAAAGGAAGAGGAAGATCACCCTTCACCTGAGATTTTGAAAAGATAATAATTATCGATAACTAGCAAAAGTACCCGGCATTGCCTGGGATAATTACACATATACGTAAAGAGAACAATCTCAAAAAATTAAATTATAACTTCCAATTGGTTAAATAATAAATCAATCAATACCACATAGAGCAATGGGTGTATCCATTCTTGAAAAATACGAGAAAAAGGAAGTCAAGGTGATATATCACTTCTTGAATTACCTCACCACTGCGGAGCATCACCAGGTTCTTTAGATGCAAGTTTTTCTTGGCCTTAACATACAAGCTCCTGGTCTATTTAAAACCCTCTTTGTTCACATGTTTCAAATGCTTGTATAGCTTTTTCTGTTTTAGTTGTGGAGTTTCTCTGAACAATACGCCTTCTTTCTTTTTCCTTTCCAGACACACAAATTTTTGCAGTCATCTGACTCCTTTGCCTCATCAATAGACGCTGCCTTATTAATGTTCTGGCACTGCATCATCATTTTTTTCTTATTATCAATAATTCTTGGAAACGAATGTTCAGTCATTACATTATTAGCACCTCAGTTTCCAAAATACACACATTCCCACGGAATATAGTAAAAATGTATTTTTATGAAATGTTTGGATCTGCTGCTACTACTAAATAAGCTAGGTGATAATCCCAGCGTGGCTCGGATTTTTTTGATTAAATTTTGTAATAAGCTTAATAAATAAGTCACATGAATAAGCTTAGAAATAATACAGTAAAAATTGGTAATGAAAATGCGAATAAAATTTTTTTAAACGCTCACAATGGATTGACCTCTCCACGGATGCCACAGGTAGCATAAATAATTTCTTACTCGCATAACTTTACTTTAGATGTACACTTGATCTTATTGCAATTCCCACTCTTCTCTCGATGTCTTGAAGCAAAACTTGGCCATTTTTCACTTTGTGTAGTCTAGCGATCGCCGATTCTTCTACTGACATGCTTACCATTTGCTCAATACAGCACGGAGCTAAAGGAGTGCTTCCTCTGTCGTCTTTACATTGTTTCTCAATGGTCTGCTAATTGTCCAGTATCTCCAGTTACCGATCATTTTTAAAGATTTTCAAGAAGTTGTTAATAAACTCTAAGAAAAGCGTGAATAACAGGAATTCTATGCATTGTTATAAATTGAAATTATCTACACGGTGGGCCGTAAGTCGCGCATCAAAGCAATTAAAACAATTCTAATAATAATAAACGTTATTTACTAAAACCAAGCTTAACTAATAAACTAAGAAACACGTTGCTGGTACAATCAAAAATGCTCAAAATGCTTGCCATTTGCTGATTTTACATTGTTTTACATCACACTTCACGTAATTCTTGGCGCACGACTTACGATCCAGCCTGTATATTGCACAACTTTGCCTTGCATCGTTGATCTTGAAATATTTCTCATTAATATGTCTTGCCGTAACCATGAATATCGATTTTTTATCAATACTTATTATTTTTTCGAAATCTCAGGTCAACAGTGACCTTCCTCATGTTTTTAAGGTCAAATATGGAAATTTTTATCAAGATCGGTATAAAACTGTAGATTTTTATAAGAAACAAACCCACAAACAAACCCACAAACAACCTGCTTTATATATATAGGCTAGCAGAGGTACCCAGTGTTGCCCGGGATAATTACACTTGTTGGTAAATAAAACAAGTTATTACATTCTCAAAAATTAAATTATAAATCCCAATTCTTTAAATAATAACTCAAATAGGAATAGGTGATATAACTGAACTTTATCTTGACTTGCTGAGCATCACCAGATATTTTAGACTCAAGTTTTTCTTGCCCTTGAGATCTTATACCCTCTTGCTTTATTCGAAACTCCCGTTGTTCAGAAGTTTCAAAGGCCCGTATAGGTTTATTTTGTTTTAGTTGTAGATTATCTCTGACCAATACTCGTTCTTTCTCTTTCCTTTCCAGACACAAATTTTTTGCCAGTCGTCTGGACGTTTGATAGTGAACTCAATAGAGAGACGCGTGACTCATTTGCTTCATCAATAGACGCTGCTTTAATAATGTCCTGTCAAATACAAAAAACTAACCTCCGTTCCTACTGACACGTTCAAAACCATACTTCAAAATACCCTCTCTCAGCTTGAATCCTGTTCCGAAATCGATAACAAACCCCGCCTCTTCCTCCTCCCTAAATTCAGTTCGTTGGTCGTTTCTACCTTCTTCCCAAGATTCATAAACCTGGCAATCCCGGCCGTCCGATCATCTCTTGTAACAACACACACTGTGAGCCACTATCTGCGTATGTCGACCACCACATACTCCACATCCCACCCAGCCATCCTTCCTATATCAAAGACACTAACGATTTTCTCTCTCATATCCAGCGCCTTAACGACTCTAACTATGATTTCAAGAACGTCTTCCTCTGCACGCTTGATGTCTCTTCCCTCTACACTTACATTCCTCATGATAATGGGGTTAAAGCTGTGTGCAACAGTCTCATGGCTAACAAACCTTTCCAAGTTCCTAAACATTTTTATAGTTTTAATTTTGTATGTGTTATCCTATTGCATTTTTTTCGTCGCCCTCTTATTAATTCCTATTGGTCTTCCTTCCTGGCCTATCCCAACACGTCTTCAAATTCCTCTTCTACTTTTTCATCCAATACCGTCTTCCTGTTCCCTATGCCAATGCCAACTATATATAAAGGCGTCCTTTAGTACTTTTTTCGTGGCGATAACGAGGAGACATCAAAAAGGACAGGACTGATCCAAGGACAGGACACAGGATCCAAACGGACTAGCTCTTCAAGGTATCACCTCTACTCTCTTTTCAGATATCATCTCATTACTATCATTTTACGGTGCACCCTTTTCAGGGCGATATTTACTTTCTGTTACGTCTTATGTGCTGGTCCCTGGCATTAGAATTAATATTCCTGTAAACCAGAACATCAAGACGCTCATTATCCTTCTGGGTCCCTGGCGTTGGGATTAATTTCCTTGCAAACCTAACTAAGGACATTTTTTCATATCATCTATTACTACTCTAATCATTCTTGAGTGGGTCCCTGGCGTAGAATTAATTTTCTCGCAAACCTGACTTGTTCTTTTTTCATAAAGCTAGGTGCGTCCTTCTTAGGACGGCTTCTTTAGCACATACCTAGCTGTGAAGTTACACTCCCCCCCATTCCATACAAATATATATGATGGCTTCGACCAAATTAACCACGTTAAACTCGGCTAAAGAGCATTTGCTAGTGGCGGATGGTAAAACTGTGTCCTGTGAAAAGCCCTACTAGGATGCCTGCTTGGATGCTAGGTTTGCTGCCTTTGACCTAGTGTTCAACGAAATGTTAGAAGCTCTAAAAGTTTTGAGAAGAAGTTCGAAGGTATCAACAAGGAAATTCAAGACTCTCGTAGAGATGTTATTAAAAAGATAGTTGAACTTAACGAAGCTTTTGGGAAATGCTCTGCGACTCCGAAGGCAGGAAACTCCACGGAAGATATGCCGGTTGATAACAGCAAGGTAAGTAATGTTTTTAATCCTATTTCCTGTGATAAAAGGTTAGAGTCTATAGATATAATTGAAAATAGTGACTGCTCAACAAACGGTGGTTATAAGAGAAGTCACTCTGATGGAACCGATGAAGAAGTGGATAACAGTCCCTGGATTGGTGTTGATAATAAAAAATTCAGAAAAGGCATGAGGATCGATAACCTAAAGACCATCTCCAGAGTAACACAGGAAGTCGTCAGCGCGACTAGAATGAAGAATCCGAAGAGGTATGTACAAGATCACTCGGCTAATAAAGACCATAGGATTACGAAGAGGTATGTACCGCCAATTATCGTGCGGACTCATGGCGTCCTGTTTATGATGATTTTAGCTGAGCTCGAGAAGATGTTCCAGTGGAAAAGATCACCGTTCATACGGGTAGACCTGAAACCGTCAAAGTTAAACTCACAACAGGTTAGTCTCTGGAATTAAGTCTGATTATATTTTACAAATTCAGCATCATCAACTGAAGTCGGAGAAGGTCTTGAAATACGTATTCCGTAATGCGGATGTTACGTATGACCTCAATAACTTCCAAGGAGACCTAGAAAGACGCAACTAATTCCCGGAAAAGCTAATTTTATTGAGAAAAGCCAAAGGATCCATTGATATGCTGAAGGTTTTGGTTCTACTCCCGAACACCGAGCACAACCAGTCATTGAAAAACATAACAGGTATTGGGCCGCTGGCAGTATCAGTGGAGGCCTTTCGAGGGAACAAGAAGCCACTATAGTGTTACAACTGCCTGCGCTTCGGACACGTATCCATGGGCTGCATGGAAGATCCTCGTAGTAACAAATGTGCAGAGGGGCACCAATCAAGAGATTGTCCCAAGATCAGAGGACAAGACCCCCCAAAGTGCATCACATGTGACACGAAATGTGATCAAAATGTCCAAAATATCCCCAGGTTCAAAGGATGCCTAGTTCAAATCCTATGCTGCCGCTTTGTCTATGCCGGAAGATAAAGGCCTCAACATCAACGACCTACCAGGTATGTATAAGCAATTAGGACGTATCTTTCATCTGTTTTCTAATCTAGGCAAAAGTTACCCACAGTTGAATGGGCTCCTTACGACCAACTAATTTTAGTATGGCAGCACAACGTTATACTATAATCAACAAAGGTGAACTTCGGTGCGTGATATGGAACGCTAGGGGCATTCCCCAAAAGCGTATCGAGTTTCACAACTTTCTGATAAAGTAAAAAATCGACGTTGCTTTCCTCTTAGAAACTCACCTCAAACCAAGCCAAGACTTCAAGCTACCTGGCTATTGTGTGTACCATAAAGACCGAATGGCTTCAAATGGCAAGATGTGCGTCTTGGGGTGCTGCAATCATCATTAAGAAGGGAATTCAACACCAAGAAATGGTATCCAAGTCTTATGCAATATGAAGTCGGCCTCCATCATTATCAATGACGTCTCCTGCAGTGAAGTGAAGTTTCCTGGCGCTCTACAATTCACCTAAAAATTATCCTGACATTTGCGAGATGGGTGAATTCTTCAGGGGTGACACTCCAATCGTTCGGGCTGGTGACCTACATGCCAAACATCCAAGCTGGAACTCTACAACACAGAATTACAATGGCATGATTCTCACAAGGTAGAGATGATATCATCACTGCTGGACCTGTGGAAGACACCTACTACTGCGACCACTCCCCTAGTAGTGACGTTTGGGACATCTCGCTCTTTAAGCGTTTCTTAAAACCGTACAGTATCTTCAAGATTGATGACCTTTCTTCCAACCACAAGCCTGTGGCGTTGAACTTTGACAATGTTGACATAAACTTCCGAGAGGAATTCGTAAATCATCAGGACTGGAAACTCTACAAAGATATTCTTAAGGAATATGGCTGCCATCCCAACATTGCTTCCTGTACAGAGGACATCGAGAAATTTGTTGATGACATCTCCAGATGAATTAACAGTGCGATAGAAACTAGTAAGTATCCATCAGAGAATAAACCTTCTCATCGAATTCAACTCACTCCTGGAATCCAACGCTTTATTGCTGAAAGAAACAGGACCCGTAGATTATGGCAACGCTATCGTGAACCTTGGCTCAAAACTAAGTACAACAGGCTAGTGAGAATAGTTCAAGAGGATATAAAAGAGCTTCGCGACGCTAGATGGAATGAAAAACTCAAAAGCTTGTCGGTTCGCGATAATTCCATTTGGTGTACGGTCAGAGCTTTACAGAAGAAGAAGAATGATACGCTTCCTCCACTCCGTACACCACAAGGTAACTATGTGCAAACTGATCAGGACAAGGCCCAAGTCATTGCAGATTTATTGGAAATGCAGTTTGCTACTCCTACCAATGATAAGCCTGAGAGCCAAATCATGTCTCAGCGTATGGAATAAGGTATTGTCAACTTTGATGAAGTCCCACAGCATTTAACGAAGAAAAGCATCAAGGCTGGAGAAGTCACCACCATCATAAGTAAACTGAAAAAGAAGAAGGCTCCAGGAAGAGACAAGGTGAGTACTAACGCCCTTATGAATCTCCCAAAGAACTTTATTGACTATCTCACTAATATCATTAACGTCTGCTGGAAATTTTCTTACTTCCCTGTGGCTTGGAAGCAACCTATTGTGTTGAGTATCCCCAAGCAGGGGCAGAATCCTGCAATTCTGGCGAGCTACCAACCTATTAGCCTGCTACCCTCGATGTCCAAAGTGTTGGGGAAAACCATTCTCGTCAGATTCCAAGACCAGTGTCTAGCAAATGACCTTTTTCGGGAAGGGCAGTTTGGCTTTTGTTCTGCCCACTCTTGTCCGATGCAGATATGGAGGCTCGTTGAAGACCTGAGCACCCTCCTGAAACTCTCCAGGTACTGTGTGGTGGTATTTCTCGATGCCAGTAAAGCTTTTGTCCAGGTGTGGCATGAGGGCCTTGTCTACGAAATGATCAGAGACGGGTTTCCTGCCAATTTGATTTTGTTGGTGAAATCCTTTCTTGACGGCAGATCATATCAAGCCAAATTTGGAGAAAATATTTCCACGCTCCGTGTTGTAAAGGCCGGTGTCCCTCAGGGTTATGTCCTCGAGCCTGTGCTATTTAATTACTTTTTACATGATTTCCCAAAACCCGGTAATTGTAATCTGTATTTTTATGCGGATGATACTTTCATTATGACATGGGCACACCAACCGGCTCACGTTATCACTCGGCTGCAGTGCGCCTTGAAGCAGTTCGAAGATTGGTTTAACTGCTAGAAGTTGAACCTTAAGATTGGAAAGTACGAGGCTTTGTATCTCAATAGGAAGCTCAAGCGCCCCCAGATCCTCTTGTTCTGTTCAATAAGAAACTGGACTGGGTGGACAACTACAAGTATCTGGGAGTTATCATTGACTCAAGACTCTCATGGAACCGGCATACACTATATGATCAAAAATATCCGGACACCCCTCACAGATCATCGATTGGCCCAATGTCACATTATAATGACTTGCACATCATTTAAATAGCTTCCCACACCTTCAGACACAACTCTGCTTAGACATTGGCAAGAATGGGTCGTTCGGCAGAGCTCAGTGAGTTCCAACGTGGAACCATCGTTGGATATCACCGCTGCGGCAAGTCCGTGCGTGACATTTCCAGCCTTCTTCAGATACCCAAGTCAACAGTAGGCGATGTCATTATGAAATGGAAGACCCGGGGATCAACAACAGTTCAACAACGAACCGGTAGACCCAAGAAACTAACGGACAGAAACCGTCGAGTGCTTCGTCGTGTCACCCGCAGCAATCGGAAGTCCTCGGCGGAAAAAATTGCCACAGAGTTTCGAAACGCCTCTGCAAATGATGCCAGTACCATGACAATTCGTCGGGAACTGCACACGATGGGATTCCATGGCCGTGCTGCTGCCCACAAACCCACATCAGCAGGGTCAATGCCAAGCAATGTCTGGAGTGGTGCAAAGCCCACAGAAACTGGATAATGGACCAATGGAAACGTGTAATGTGGACAGACGAATCTCGCTACACACTCTGGCAATCCGATGGACGAGTTTGTGTTTGGCGCATACCTGGAGAACGCTTCTTACCTGAGTGCACAGAGCCCACAGTCAAGTTTGGAGGAGGAGAAGTCATTGTGTGGGGCTCATTTTCATGGTACGGACTGGGCCAGCTCGTTCCTGTGCAAGGAATCATGAACTCCGACCGTTATCTGAATGTTTTGGACAACTGTGCACTTCCAACGTTGTGGCAATTTCTCGGAAACGGGCCATTTCTCTACCAACACGACAATGCTCCGTGCCACAAAGCGAGGCGTGTACAGCAGTGGTTTACGGACTCAGGGTTCGAAGAAATGTGTTGGCCGGCACAAAGTCCCGACCTCAATCCTATAGAGAGTCTGTGGGATGAATTGGAAAGACGCTTGCGGGCCAGATCACATCGGCCAACTTCTGTACCTGAACTGATTCTCGCTCTTCGGGAGGAATGGAGGAACATTCCGGAAAGTACCTACCAACATTTGGTGGAAAGTCTTCCCCGAAGGCTGGAAGCTGTGATTCGGGCAAAGGGATGTGCAACGCCCTATTGATTTCCATGAAATCGTGGCTAGAGCGCAAACGTGCATGTGTCCGGATATTTGTGATCATATAGTGTATGTCCTATGCTCTGAACAAAGCGAAGATGGTAAGTACTCTTTCATACTCTCATGGGTCGCAACAGCGCCCTCAGCGTTGATAACAAGCTACTTCTGTACAAGTCGATTATCCGGACCATACTCCTCTATGGCATGCCTGTTTGGGCGACTATCTGTAAAACCAGATAGAGTGAATTACCATTATTTCAGAATGTTATCCTGCAGACCATTGCCCAGCTGGACAGAAGGACGGTGAAAAACCAATCCATCCACTTAGATTTAAACATGGCATATATCAGATAGCTTATACAGGATCTCCTTTTGATTATGATACAGAAGATGAAGACAAACGACAATAAACTTGTGAATGGGATACAGAAGAACTCATTGAATGTGAACTGGCATACGAAGTATCATAAACCGAGGCAAGTTCTTGACGTCAATTTTGAAGATATTAGCAACGTCTCTTTCCCGGATTACTGGAAGATGTGATAATCTTCTTTCTCTTTGTATTTTTTATTTCGTTTGTATTTTGTTTCTGACAATCGCCAATGTTATTTTCTTTTTTGTATAACATGGAAGATCGCATGGGTTGGTGAGGCTCCACAACTACCTCAGTGTATTTCATTTGGAGTTTATTCTGGTTAGATGAGCTTGTGAAAGCGCTGTTTACGTCCCATCCTAACAAATGTACACTGTTCGATTGTCGACTGTCGATTTTTTCAAGGCCGATTTTAACACATCAGCAACATCATCCAGGAGGACAAAATGGTTACATGGAGGTCTCAGGCTGAGGATGATCAGGACGATGAAAACGGACTAGCTCTTCAAGGTATCACTCTACTCTCTTTTCAGGTATCATTTCATTATTCTCATTTCACGGTGCACCCTTTTCAGGGCAATATTCACCTTCTGTTACGTGTAATGTGCTGTTCCCTGGCGTTGGAATTAATATTCCCTTAAACCAGTACATCAAGGCGCTCATTACCATTCTGTGTCTCTGGCATTGGGATTAATTTTCTAACAAACCTAACTAAGGACATTTTTTCATATCATCTGTTATTATTCTAATCATTCTCGAGTGGGTCCCTGGCGTAGAATTAATTTTCTCGCAAACATGACTTGTTCTTTTTTCTTAAAGCTAGGTGCGTCCTTCTTAGGACAGCTTCTTTAGCACACGCCTAGCTGCGAGGTTACTCTCTCCCCCCCTGGTTCTATACATTTATACAGGGTGATTTACGTCGAATGTAAAATACTTAAAGGTGGTATTATCGAGGTTAAGATAAACACAAAACGTCCTATGAACATGGGTTCAAATATGAACGATAACTGAGATATGAACAGAAATAAAAATGCC
>JAHWFO010037430.1:632569-725869 GCA_023313115.1 Rhysida immarginata
ATAACAGGAATTCTATGCATTGTTACAAATTGAAACTTATCCATATTACATCATCATTTTATGTTCATTGTTATTGGTGAATTGCGCGTTGATACCATTGTTGATGCGAACACAATGGGCCTATTGTTGCACAAACTTTGCCTTGCATTGTTGGTCATGAGATATATATTGTTGGTTCATGCAGTGTGTTTGTGAATTGCGTGCTGATACCATTGTTGATACCTATTGTTGTACAAACTTTGCCTTGCATTGTTGGTCATGAGATATCTATCTTCTTCTATCTATATAAAGAAGGATGTTTGTGGGTCTGTCTGTGGATCTGTCTGTGGGTCTGTCTGTGGATCTGTCTGTGGATCTGTCTGTGGGTCTGTTTTTTATACAAATCTACAGTTTTATTCCGATCTTGATGAAATTTCAACACGCAATTCACAAACACTCTGCACGGACCAACAATATATATCTCATGACCAACAATGCAAATAAAAGTTTGTGCAACAATATGTATCAACAATGGTTTCAACACGCAATTCACCAATAACAATGAGCTCAAAATGATGATGCAATGATAAAGCAATTCCTTCTAAGAATTATAACAATGAACATAAAATGATGATACAATATGGATAAGTTTCAATTTGTAACAATGCATAGAATTCCTGTTATTCAGGCTTTTCTTAGAAAAGAGAGTTCTTAGTACTTAACAATTTCTTGAAAATCTTTAAAAATGATCAGTAATTGGAGATAATGGAGAGTTAGCAGACTATTGAGAAAGAGTGGAAACACGACAGAGGAAGCTTTCCTTTAGCTCCGTGATGTATTGAGCAAATGGGAAGCAAGTAAATAGAAGAATCCGCGACCGCTAGACTGCACAAAGTGATGAATGGCCAAATTTTGCTTCAATACATCGAGAGAAGAGTGGAAATTGCAACAACACTAAGTATACATCTAAGGTAAGATTACGTGAGTAAGAAATTATTTAAAATAGCAGTGGCATCCTTGGAGAGGTCCAGCCATTGTGAGCCTTTTTTTCGAATTTTCATTAAGAATTTTTACTGTATTAATTCTAAGCATTTTAATGTGTTTATTTTTAAGATATTGCAAAATTTAATTTAATTTTTTGAGATTGTTCTGTTTACATCCATGTGTAATTATCCCGGGCAACGCCGGGTACCTTTGCTAGTTTCTCATTAATATGCCTGGCTATAACCATGAATATCGATTTTTTATCGATATTTATTATTTTTCCGAAATCTGAGGTAGACAGTGACCTTCCTCATGCTTCGAAGGTCAAGTATGCGAAATTTCATCAAGATCGGAATAAAACTGTAGATTTGTATAAAAAACATACAAACAGACCCACCCACCCACACACAAACATCCTTCTTTATATATATAGATAGATAAGTCGATATTAATAATGATCGCAGGGCATGTTAATAAGAGGTATCTAATGACCAACCATGCAAGGCCAAGTTTGTGCAACAATAGGTGGATACCAACAATGTTATAAACACGCAATTCAACAACACCACGCTCGGACCAGCAATAGATATCTCTTGATCAACAATGCATGGCAAAATTTTGTGCAAGAATGGGCCCATCGTGTTCGTATCAATAATAGTATCACCACGCAATTCACCAATAACAATAAGCACAAAAGGATGATGCAATGATAAAGCAATCCTTTCCAAAAATTATAGCAATGAGCATAAAATGATGATGCAATGACAAAACATTCGTTTCAAAGAATTATAACAATGAACATGAAATAATGATGCAATGACAGAACATTCGTTTTCAAAAATTATTAACAATGAAAAGGAAATGAATATAATAGACGATATGGATAGGGCAGTCTCTCGATGAGGCAAAGGAGATACACGTGTCTCCCTTCATCTCCCTAACAAGTGTTCAGATGATTCGGGAAAGTGCGTGCGTGTGTACGTTTGTGTGTCTGTTGGGCACGTCTGAGCAGTATATAACCTATAACAGTTTAATTCTGAATAAAATACATCAACTTGAATCATCAAACCAAAAAGCATGCAATTTTTTTGTGTTGTACTATTTATTAATCGTTCAAAGGATCTATATTAAGAAAAAGAGCACTGGTCAGAGACACCCGACAGCTAAGAGACAAAATACTCTCAGGGCTTCAGAGACACCTGAACAATGGGAGCTTAGTCTACACAGGAGTGTATGCGAGCTGCAACGTTAAGGGCAAGGGAACATTCGGAGGAAAGAGAGCTTCGTCTGCAGCAGAAGCGTACGCAAGCTTTCACATCAAGAGCAAGGGAAACTTCAGAGGAAAGAGCTTCGTTTACAGCAGGAACGTATGTGAGCTGCAACGTCAAAAGTAAGGGAAACTTCGGAGGAATGAGAGCTGCATGTACAACGAGTTCGACGTAGAACAGAAGAATTATGGGTAGCGAATCGACATTCTGATTTAAAATTAGCGGCATTTAATTTAAACTCTCAATATGATTACTGTAATCCCCCTAAAGTCCTAATAGGATGGATGGATGTTATATGTAACTTTTGTCAGGCAAAGAAATATAAATGGAAACCACCAGGAATAAGTTGCTCTAATGGAAAAGTAAAGCTGCAGCCACTTAAAGAGACTCCAGAACCACTGTTATCTTGTTTATATGGTAACACAGCAGATTCCAAGCATTTCCTAAATAATATAAGGGCATACAATTCAAGCTTCAAAATGACATCGTTTGGCATATCACCAGTTATGCAAAAAGGTGGATTCACGCATACTTTTAAGGTTCAGAGCCAAATTGATCACAAAGCGGGATCACATCTTTCCCTTCCAGATGAAAATCTAAAATTTCTTCAAGTTTACTTCATGGTGATGAAATATTAGAATCTGATCAACGATGTGCTAATTTATATGGCGTGCGACATGACATCGTTAATAGTCTGCAGAGACTATTTCATTCGCACAACCACCTGGTTAAAACGTTTAAACCATTATTAGACAGGATGCCTACAGACCAGTACAAAGTAGTCATACGGGTTGACAAGAGGCCATGTGGTGAACTTGAACGGCATTTTAACACCCCAACCATTAACGATGTACACATACTCATGGTTGAACTGGAAGAGTACAATAGCCGTGACATGATTGTTCAGAGACTAAGTGAAAATTTGCTGAGGATTCCAGAAACAACACCGTTCATATGATGCTCTGCAATATCCTCTTATCTTCTTTGCTGGCGAGGATGGTTACCACTTTAATATAAAACAAATCGACCTTCTTACAGGAAATACGACGCAAAATAGTATCTTCTATGGAGTTTTATGCATACACCATTATGCTGAGAGAGGGATCCTTAAACCAAATCTTAAGATTACGCCAGTTGTATCATTAATACATCCTAGATATGTACGCAAAATGTGAACGGCTTCTTTATATTAGGTTAAATCAGAAAAACTGCGTGTTGATGATTATATTCATATACGGGATGCTGTGGCTAATGAACGGAATGTCGCTGATATAGGAAGGATGGTAATATTACCGGATACGTTCACTGGCAGTCCGAGGCACATGCACGAATATGTTCAAGATGCTATGTCCGCTATTATGGCCGTCTGGATCTTCTTGTAACCATTACGTACAACCCTAAGTGGCCAGAGATTACAGTTGAGCTTT
Source organism: Rhysida immarginata (assembly GCA_023313115.1). NCBI lineage: Eukaryota > Metazoa > Arthropoda > Chilopoda > Scolopendromorpha > Scolopendridae > Rhysida > Rhysida immarginata. The sequence goes on from JAHWFO010037430.1 coordinate 636,228, forward strand.
TGGAAGGCCAATCACCGATTGATCGTCCTTAATTAACAGCGAGAGTATTTAAGCAAAAATTAATCAAATTTATTGATGTTATTACAAAAAGCTATATATATGGAAAACCCGTTGTTGGATGTATTCGGTCGAATGGCAAAAGCGTGGTCATCCACATGCACACATGTTCGTGTGGCTGAAAGAAAAAATTCGACCAACTGAAATAGATGACATAATTTCTGCTGAGCTGCCAGATCTTCAACAGGATCGACTAGTAGTGTCAAAGAACTAGATCCATGGGCTGTGCGAAACTTAAACCAGAAAGCACATGCATGACTGATGGCAAATGTACAAGGAACTATCCACGACAGTTCATTGATGACACACAATCAGCCAACGATGGTTACCTTTTATACAGAAGACGGAAACCTGAAAATGGGGGCTTCACAGCTACTATTACAGTTAAGGGTAATGACCAAAACAGATATATTGAAATTGATAACAGGTGGGTTGTGCCTTATTCCCTTCTCCTTACAAAATTGTGTAATGCCATTCTGTTAAATCGATTAAGTACATTTGCAAATACGTCAATAAAGGCAGTGACATGGCCGTTTTCGGGTTATGCAATGAAAATGCGGTGGATGAAGTGACTCAGTACCAATTGGGGATATATATTAGCAGAAATGAGGCTATTTGGCTACTGTTAAATTTTCAAATCCACGAACGATACCCAACGGTTGTCCACTTAAGCATTCAATTAGTGAACATACACAGAGAATATTTTATGGAAAAGAATGCTCAAGATAGAGTGGAAATGCCTCCATACACAAAATTAACAGCGTTTTCTAGTTGTGCCAGCAAGATCCATTTGCAAAGACATTACTCTATGTCAATGTACAGGTAGATCCCGTTATACACGATTTCGGTATCCGCGATTTCAGATATATTACGGTTTTCATTTAGTAGCATCATCAATCGCCAACATGCGAAAGCTCTTCTATATTGGTTAGGAGTCTAATCCGTTTTTGAGTTTTCTTTTGTTCCTATCCTTGTGCTTTGTGCACTTTTAGCACATCACTGGCTATCTATGAATGATAAGGTTGTTATACATCAGTTTGGGCAAGATCAGCTGAGTTTCTTATCTGTTTGCGAAAAGATTTATTGTTGTAGGACATAGAATGCCGGACAAAAAAATATTCTTACTCGAAAATCCTACTCGTTAGAAACTGAGTTGGAGGTCCTCGATGAAGATGAAGAAAACGTTAAAGCCGACCATCAAGCAATTTTTAACGAAATGCCCTGCCAGTTCGAACGATCCCTTAACATCCAGTCTGAGCTCCTCTTTCAAACTCTCTTTGGGATTTTACCAGCACTATTACAGGAAGTAGACTGTTGGAAACAGCTTCAGAATCTTCTGGTACAGATGAACCCAAAGCAATACAAAGTTTAGATTGTGGACACTTCTTCTTGTTGTATGTGTACATGTATTTTGAGTATTGTACGAGGTCTGTTCAAAAAATACGTAGACTGTTTGAATTGCGCGGGCCCTGTTGGTCCCAATCAAAATCGCTTGGTGTCGCCATCTTCTGACAGATCCGCTGATTACAAGGCAGTTTTTTGATTGCAAATATCAGTATTGGTTGATTAGCTACGCGGTTGTTTGTGAAGTGTGTTTTTTTTCGTTTGGCGGATTTTTAGAATGAGTGACTTGAACGAGCAAAGAGTTGCTGTGAAATTTTGTGTTATACTCGGAAAAACTGCCACTGGACGAGTGGAAAAGGCCAGAAATGTGGACGAGAGATGACTGGTTGTTTCATCACGACAACGCTCCAGCCCATTCAGCCCTCAGAACTCGAGAGTTTTTGGCCAAACACTCGATCACTGTTCTTCCTCACCCACGCTACTCACCTGACCTCGCTCCTTGTGACTTCTTCTTGTTTCCCAAACTCAAAAGACCTTTGAAAGGAAGGAGATTTGAGACGATTCCCTACATAAAGGCAAATGCGACGAAGGCGCTGAAGGACATCACAAAAGAAGCATTCCAGGACTGTTTCCAAAAGTGGAAACACCGTTGGGATAAATGTGTGCGTCGGGGAGGAGAGTACTTTGAAGGGGACCCAGATGTGTAACTTCTGAATAAAGTATATTTTGTTTTATGACGTCAGTCTACGTATTTTTTGAACAGACCTCGTATAGTGTGTTTTGAGTTTTATAAAATAAAATAAGGTGCTATTTTAAGACTAAAAAATAGAAAACTGTTGTATTAGTATTCTATATTTCTATAACGCAATTATTTACGTTATATCAGGAAAATAATTAATGCTTAGGAGAACAAAACTATATTCTGTGCATGTTAAATGGAACCCGTTTAACGCGAATTCGGCATACACGGCAATTTCGCGGAACATATGTATCGCGTATAACGGGATCTACCTGTACCAAAATCCTAGACCTGGAATGCGCAATGCAAAATTTTCTGCAGGAGGAAGAAGGGAGCCCAAGTTCTAGGTCAAACCAACATATGCAAAACTGACGCCATATGCCATGTCTACACTGTTCATCCCAGCAATGCTGAGTGCTATTACCTGAGAATGTTGCTTCACATTGTGCAAGGACTGACATCATTTAATGATCCTATAACCTTCGAGGGACAAGTGCTTGAAAACTACACAGAATCATGTCAGAAACACGGATTGCTTCAAAGCAATCAACACTGGGGCATGACATTGGCAGAGGAATCTGCCACGAGTTTCCCAAAGCAACTCAGGAGTCTTTTTGCTATTATAATCACGACATGCACTCCTTCTAATCTACAGCAACTTTGTTATAAATATAAAGAAAATTTAAGTGAAAACATTCTCAGAGAGGTGCAAAGAGCTAACCCAATCATTAACTTCTTGACCATGGAGAAGCCATTTTTGGCTTGTGTATCAACATTACCATGAAATGCACACAGCTAGAAATTTAAAACTCAATAACGTTAAAACTTTTGATACTTTTGGCACCAATTTTTTTATATGATCTAGAAACATTCCTTTAAATTATCTGTTTAATAGTAGGCACATGCAAACATTAGAAGTTTAATAAAATAATATTTATAACATGCTGCTCTCATAAAGAAGAGCATTGCAACTCGACAAAATAGTGATGTATATCTGATTTTATAAATAATTATCTTATGCAGCTACATATCTCAAATTGCTTGTATATTTCAACCCCTACATGTATTTTCTAGCAGCAGACAGAAATTTTTATCCGATTGTAATAAAAAAATGATATGTAGACTTACTCAGAGCACTGGAGCATAAAAGGAGAATTTTTTCATATTTCGTGCACACTGATACCTCCATTACCAATACCGCAGTCCAAAACGGGAAAAACCAATTCAAACAACAACAGAGAAAATGCTTTCGATGCCTTAATTATTTTTAAATGGAATTAGAAATATTATAGTATTTAGATAAAAAACTGAGCCCTCGCAATCGTCCTCCCCCCCCCCGTCGCTACGTCACTTTTGGCTGTGCCATTGCATTACGTCATCAACCTCGCTACGAGAGAACAAAGGAATTTACCTCTTCACTGAAAAAATACATTCTAGATGATATACCGGGACGTGGCTCACAATCGATGAACCTCTACAAGGATGCTTTCAAGTCTAAATATTTTTTTACTCACGTGATCTTACTTTAGATGTACTCTTGATGTTGTTGCAATTTCCTTTCTTCTTTCGATGTATTGAAGCAAGAATTGGGCATTCATCACTTTGTGTAGTCTAGCGGTCGCCGATTCTTCTATTTACTTGCTTACCATTTGGCTCAATACAGCACGGAGCTAAAGGAGTGCATCCTCTATCGTCTTTCACTCTTTATCAATAGTCTGCTAACTCATTATCTCCAGTTACTGATCAGTTTTAAAGATTTTCAAGAAATTGTTAAGTACTAGGGATTCTCTTTTCTAAGAAAGCCTGAATAACAGGAATTCTATGCATTGAATTCTATACTGCGCAAACTTTGCCTTGCATTGTTGGTCATAAGACATATATTGTTGATCCTTGCATAGTGTTAGTGCATTGCATGTTGACACTATTGTTGATACCCATTGTTGCACAAACTTTTATTTGCATTGTTGGTCATGAGATATTTCTAATTAATATGCCCTGCCATAACCATGAATATCGATTTTTTTATCAATAATTAATATTTTTTCGAAGTCTGAGGTAGACAGTGACCTTCCTCATGCTTTGAAGGTCATGTATGCGAAGATCGGAATAAAACTGTAGATTTGTATAAAAAACAAACAAACAAACAAATAAACCCACAAACAAACAAACATCCTTCTTTATATATAGAGAACAGCGAAAACCAAAACGCATCAGAAGATCAGGGGCGTTAATTTTACCAGAGATAATTCTTTTCAAAACGGAGAGAATTATATTTTCAATAATTCCCTTTAAAGATGAATCTAAATCTTTTTTCACAAAATTCCTGCCTCTGAAATTTTGAATGTATCCTCTGAAGTCTATTCAATGAATAATCGTCGCCAGAATACCAAATAGGTGAACAGTATAACATCTTTGATAACACCTGAGATGTATATAAAGACTGAAATAGATAAAGATTATGAAAAAAGTTATTGAGCCTTTTAATAATTTCCACTCTTTGAGAAACGTCAGATATCAAGGTGGCAACGTGCTTATTAAAACAGCCTTTGTCCTCATATACAATTCCGAGGTCTTTCGAGTAGTGCTTGACCTCAATCGGTACCCTATCAAGCATATAGAGAAATTTTAACATGGTAGTTTTCCTAGTGAAACGAACAATAAATGATTTATCTGTATTCAAGTTAAGTCGATTCTCAAAAGCCCACTGACGAATTTCACTGATGCTTGATTGCAGCATATGCGCATCATGAGAAGTATCAGTACTATGATATAGTTTTAAATCATCAGCATATAAAAAAAGTTTTGGATCTTTGTCTTTTATAAAATTAACTAAGTCTATAAGATAAAAATGAAACAGCAAAGGCTCTAATGGGGATCCCTGAGGAACGCCACTACCAACCGATCCATAGATGAAAAACATATGACCCAGTAATATGGACTTGAGCCAAATTAATAAGGTTCTGTCCACGCCCATTAATTTTAATTTTAACAGAAGACATTCATGGTTGACAGAATCAAAAGCCTTAGCCACATCACCTTAGAAGACATCAAGCTGGGATAGAGAGTCCAATGTAGTCGAAATAGCATTGTTGATTACTTGAAGGTTAGTAAAATGTCGATTTTCCAGGAGTAAATCTGTGTTGAAACGGTGGTGCTATCTGGTCATAAAAATGCTTCTGTTTTCGGAATATTATGTGTTTCTAAAAGTTTTGCTGGATAGTATATAACAGACATAGGTCTCCAATTTTCAGGTTCTCTAGGAATACTTATTTTTGGAGTAGGAAGAAATCGAATTGATTTCCAAATTTTAGGATAACAACCTTTTTGCATGGAAAGATTAAATAACCTAACCAAAGGCCCAAACAGAGGTTTATAACAACCTTTAAAAACATAGTCCTGAAAATCACTTGCAATACACATTCTTGAAGCCTTAACCTTATTCCCAACATATAAAAGTACTTCTTTCGTTATATATAAATTATTAAAGTGGTAGCCCAGATTAGAGATAATATTTTCTAAAAATTTAACTGAGCCACTTGAAAGATTAAATTCGGCTTTATTATTCAAGTTCTTTCAAAATATTGAATTAAACGAGAATGGTTGCCAGGAACTTCCAAAAAATTTTCCAAGGCCGAGTTGTCCTTTGAACTTGTTTTTTTTAACTACAGACCAAAAAGAAGTTGGGTTCTTTTTTAAATTTTCTTGAATATTACGAAAATAGCTTTCACGGTCCCTTTTCATATTAGATTTGAAGTCCTTTCTGAAGAACTTGAACGTTTGATAAAAACAAATGTTTTTAGTCTCTTTGAATAACTTGTGAAAGAACTGTTTCCTTCTCCAAATATGCTTAGTTAAACTAGACGTCCAAACAGGGAAGGAAATATTAGAGTTTCTACAAATTTTTTTAGGTATAAAATAATTAAAACTACTTAAAACTACCTGACTCAAGTAAGCCCATAAGGTATCCACGTCATCAATGTTTTTAATAGAGCTCCAGTCATAAGTGGACAAATACAAATATAATCCACAAAAATCAACATTTTTATAATCAATAAAAACTATCAGAATTTTTTTAACAAATAGGCAGACTAAGATTAGCAACAAGAGCAGGATGTTGTAAGTCTTCCAAAACTAACAATTGTTTAGCATGAGAAATCCTTAAATTAAGATTAGTAAAGATTTTGTCTAAAGTTATACCATTGCAATTTAATATAGTATTTACATTAATCAATTCCAATTCTGAAACAAGCATCGAGGTCGTTAAGGACCTACTTTTATGATAAAACGAAGCATGAGCGGAGTCATTAGAAAAATTAAAATCACCAGTAATGATAACATAGCCTGGTTTCTCAGCCAAATAATCAGAAAGTGATTGGATAAAATCATCATTTGCTTTAACAAAGGTTAAAGGAGGGATGTATACAACAAATAAAAAATAGGAATATAATTATTCGAAACCCTAAACCGATCTTTAGATAGAAATCTAACACCAATGCAGTCAATGGCTGAAACATCAAAGTTGAGTGACAATAATGAGTATAAAATGATGAAGGAGTCAGGACATAAATAAGGCAGCGTCTATTGAGGAGGTGAAGGAGTCAGACGTGTCACCCTAAAGCTCCCGCTCAAACGTCCAGACGAGGTCAATAAAGACCCGGTATATCACCTAGAATTTCTGTTTTTCGAATTTTTCTTAGAACGGGTAGTCCCTTCGCTCTGTGTTGTATTCATTGAGTTATTATTTAACCATTTTGGAGTTATAATTGAACTTCTTGAGATTGTTCTGTTTGTCTCATGTGTAATTGTGGGTAAATTTGTCTGTGGATATGTGGGTGGGTTTGTGCTGTTGTTTCTTATACAAATCCACAGTTTTAATCCGATCTTGATGAAATTTCGCACACTTGACCTTCAAAGTCAGGAAGGTCACTGCCTACTTCAGATTTCGAACAAATAATAATTATCGATAATAAATCGATATACATTAGGATGGCAAGGCATATTAATGAGAAATATGTCATGACCAACGATGCAAGGCGAAGTCTGTGCAATACAGATAAGGTTCAATTAATTCCTGTGATTTAGGCTTTGCTTAGAATTGAGACCTCTTGTTACTTAACAATTTTTTAAAAATTTTTAAAAATGATGAGTAATTGGAGATAATGGAGTGTTAGCAGATTATTAGGAAGGATAGGAAAGAGGACAGAGGAAGCATCCGTGCTGTTTTGAGCAAATGGTAAGCATGTAAATAGAAGAATCGGCGACTGCTATACTACTGCTTCAGAACATCGAGAGAAAAGTGGGAATTGCAAGAATATCAAGTGTATATCTAAAGTAAGATTACGTGATTAATGAATAATTTAGGCTTGCTGTGGCATACATTGAGAGGTCTCTCCATTGTGAGCATTTAGAAATTTTTTTTCGAATTTTAATTAAGAGTTTTCACTGTATTAATTGTCAGCGTTTCCATGTGTTTATGTTTAAGGTATTGCAAAATTTAATCAAACAAACAGAGTCCAAGCCACGCCAGGGACTATATTTTGACTATATTCTTTGTGAATGTGAATATTTTGGAAACTCTGCAGCTGAAACGGAAATGGCTATATGGGCAATCGAAATATCTGACCAATGGCAGTTTTGAATAGAGCAAGAGGTTATAGGAGATTCAACGTCAAGGGCAAGAAAAATTATCCACTGACATTCCTTGATGGTGAAGATGGACATTGTTTTAATCTCAGGCAAGTCAATAAGAGTTATATAAAGTCCCGGTATATTAATTTAGAATTCCTGTTGTTCGGATTTTTCTTAGAATGGATAGTCAGTTCGCTATGTGCTTTGATTGAGGTTATTTTTAACCAATTTAGAGTTATAATTTAAATTTTGGAGATTGGTCTGCTTGCCTGTAAGTGTAATTATGCGGGCAACGCCGGGGCGAGTTATATATATAGAATGAAGGATCCTTGTGGGTTTGTTGGTATTTTACACAAATCTACAAATTCATTCCGATCTTGCTGGAATTTTGCATACTTGACCTTCAAAGCCTAAGGAAGGTCAATGTCTAACTCAGATTTCGAAAAAATAATAATAGTTATTGATAAAAAATCGATATTCATGGTTATGTCAAGGCTTAATAATGAATAATATCTTGTAACCAACAATGCAACTAGAAGAGGTACCTGGCGTTGCCCGGGATAATTACACTTGCACAAACTTTTCCTTTCATTGTTAGTCATGTGATATTGATTGTTGGTCCATGCAGAGCGTTTGTGAATTGCGTGTAGATACCATTGTTGATACCTATTGTTGTACAAACTTTGCCTTGCATTGTTGGTCATGAGATATTTCTCATTAATATGCCTTGCCATAACCATGAATATCGATTTTTTATCGATATTTATTATTTTTCCGAAATCTGAGCTAGACAATGACCTTCCTCATGCTTTGAAGGTCATGTATGCGAAATTTTATCAAGATCGGAATAAAACTGTAGATTTGTATAAAAAACATACACACAGACCCACAGACCCACAGACGCACAGACCCACAAACATCCTTCTTTATATATATAGAAGATGGTATCAAAACGCAATTTAAAAACACTCTGCATGGACCAACAATGTATATCTCATGACCAACAATGCAAGGAAAAGTTTTTGCTTTTTAGATAATGTTAAATTTGTAACAGTGCATGGAATTTCTGTTGTCTGGACTTTTTTTAGAATTGATGGTTCTCAGAGTTTAATATTTCCTTGAAAATCTTTATAAATGAGCACTAACTGGAGATAAGGGAGAGTTACATTCGGGTGGAAAAGTTTTTTATCTAAGTTAAAATTTTTCGGCTTTCTTACCATTCTTCAAACCAATGAGATTGCTTTTTCCAGGTGTTTAGTCGAACACGCTTAATATGGAATGATTCCATTAAGTTTTGGCTTAGCATTTTGGTTAGGCAAGTTTTACATCACGTGCTCAAGTACTTTGACAAAAAGATTATTTTGGCTGTTCTAAGGAGAATTTTTGTTTTATTAATAATAAATTAATTTATTTTGTTAATAATGTAACATAAATGGTGCACAGTATCGATATAATTATATGCGTGATCAAGAGATAAGCTGTTGCAACGCTCATTTGGTGTGATGCGGAAGTGATTTGCAGATTTAAGTGGAAGCTATTTTCTTTTGACTGCTTGAAAGGTTACAAGTGGTTTTTTTGTGTGTTTATAAAGTAATCAACGACAATTATACCAAAACCAACCGAAAATTTTTTTTAATCTATATATATAAAGAAGGATGTTTGTGGGTTTGTCTGTGGGTCTGTGGGTCTGTGGATCTGTGTGTATGTTTTTTGTACAAATCTACAGTTTTATTCCGATCTTGATGAAATTTCGCATACATGACCTTCAAAGCATGAGGAAGGTCACTGTCCACTTCAGATTTCGAAAAAATAATAATTATTGATAAAAAATCGATATTCATGGTTATGGCAGGGCATATTAATGAGAAATATCGCATGACCAACAATGCAAGACAAAGTTTTTGCAACAATGGTATCAACACGCAATTCACAAACACACTGCATGGACCAACAATATATATCTCATGACCAACAATGCAAATAAAAGTTTGTGCAACAATAGGTATCAACTATGGTTTCAAAACGCAATTCACCAATAACAATGAGCTCAAAATGATGATGCAATGATAAAGCATTCCTTTCCAAGAATTATAACAATGAACATAGAATGATGATGCAATATGGATAAGTTTCAATTTGTAACAATGCATAGAATTCCTGTTATTCAGGTTTTTCTTAGAAAAGAGAGTTCTTAGTACTTAACAATTTCTTGAAAATCTTTAAAAATGATCAGTAGCTGGAGATAATGAAGAGTTAGCAGACTATTGAGAAAGAGTGGAAAGACGACAGAGAAAGCAAACCTTTAGCTCCGTGCTGTATTGAGCAAATGGAAAGCAAGTAAATAGAAGAATTGGCGACCGCTAGACTACCCAAAGTGATGAAAGGCCAAATTTTGCTTCAACACAACGAGAGAAGAGTGGAAATTGCAACAACATCAAGTGTACATCTGAAGTAAGATTACCTGAGTAAGAAATTATTGGAGCGGTCCATCCATTGTGAGCCTTTAAAAAGATTTTTTTCGAATTTTCATTAACAATTTTTACTGTATTAATTCTAAGCATTTTCATGTGTTTATTTTTAAGATATTGCAAAATTTAATTTAATTTTTTGAGATTGTTCTGTTTACATCCAAGTGTAATTATCCCGGGCAACGCCGGGTACCTCTTCTAGTTTATTATATAATTAGATGGATCCCGTCAAAATTTAATGGAGAACAACCCATCTTCTTATTAATCCCCATCTCTTTAATTGAAAAATAATAAAACAAAAAACTCTCAGAGCAACAAATAGAATAATAAGAGCTTATATATCTAATTATGCACAAAGAATAAGAAATGAGTTAATTAAATGTATAGGTTTAAAGTAAATTTTCTGAAACTATTAAACTGAGACATAAAATGTCAGAGGATAAAATGACCAGTTTTTAAAGCTCTTTCTAACGATATAACATTTAACTTAACATTTTCAGGGTTTTTCAGTAGTCACAAAGAAACTTCATAAAATGATCAAGGCAGGATTTTCTTTCTGCAAATCTTCAAATCAATGATTGATTATTGTCTGATTACAACAATCCCTGGCTTCTAATGGATTATCGTAACTTTGTTTGTTGGTTTCATATGCCAATTTTGCTCTTGTAAAAAATGCTTTGCGGGTTTAATATATAGGATTATCTTCTATATATATAAAGAAGGATGTTTGTGGGTCTGTGCGTCTGTGGGTCTGTGGGTGGGTCTGTGTGTACGTTTTTTATACAAATCTACAGTTTTATTCCGATCTTGATGAAATTTCGCATACATGACCTTCAAAGCATGAGGAAGGTCACTGTCTACTTCAGATTTCGAAAAAATAATAATTATTGATATAAAATCGATATTCATGGTTATGGCAGGGCATATTAATGAGAAATATCGCATGACCAACAATGCAAGACAAAGTTTTTGCAACAATGGTATCAACACGCAATTCACAAACACTCTGCACGGACCAACAATATATATCTCATGACCAACAATGCAAATAAAAGTTTGTGCAACAATAGGTATCAACAATGGTTTCAACACGCAATTCACCAATAACAATGAGCTCAAAATGATGATGCAATGATAAAGCAATCCTTTCCAAGAATTATAACAATGAACATAAAATGATGATGCAATATGGATAAGTTTCAATTTATAACAATGCATAGAATTCCTGTTATTCAGGCTTTTCTTAGAAAAGAGAGTTCTTAGTACTTAACAATTTCTTGAAAATCTTTAAAAATGATTAGTAAATGGAGATAATGGAGAGTTAGCAGACTATTGAGAAAGAGTGGAAAGACGACAGAGGAAGCACTCCTTTAGCTCCGTGATGTATTGAGCAAATGGGAAGCAAGTAAATAGAAGAATCCGCGACCGCTAGACTGCACAAAGTGATGAATGGCCAAATTTTGCTTCAACACATCGAGAGAAGAGTGGAAATGGCAACAACATTAAGTATACATCCAAGGTAAGATTACGAGAGTAAGAAATTATTTAAAAAAGCAGTGGCATCCTTGGAGAGATCCAGCCATTGTGAGCCTTTAAAAAGATTTTTTTCGAATTTTCATTAAGAATTTTTACTGTATTAATTCTAAGTATTTTCATGTGTTTATTTTTAATATATTGCAAAATTTAATTTAATTTTTTGAGATTGTTCTGTTTACATCCAAGTAATTATCCCGGGCAACGCCGGGTACCTTTGCTAGTATATTTTAATAGTAGAGAATATTAAATGATTTGAACATGGTGCTATGAATTAGTGTATTTTATTAAAAACTAAAATATATAATAAAGCATGACATGACAACTAACATGAGAAGTTTTTAAACCCTCATATAAACTGATGAAAATGAACACTTGGATGAAAAATTTTTAGTCTGTTTATGGTGTTTTTTACATGATGCACTGTTTAAAACTTAAATGAAATCAAAAACGCGATAATGAACAAAAAAAATATCTATCCATATCGGATTCGAACTCTGCTATTCGAAGCAGTAGGCAGCGGCTTTAACAATACTGCGGTCAGCTGCTATCGCTTATTATTGTCAGGAGGGAACACGCGACGAGCACTTCCCAAGCATATACCTGCTACCGTATTTTCATTCACAAGGGACAGGTCCATTCTAATCTGCCTTGACTCTCAGTACCTGATTTTGCAACCGATCAACATCCTATAAGCTCAGCCCGTATGGAGCAGGTAAAAACCTTTTGCACCTGACGGTACCAGACTATTGAGAAAGAGTGGAAAGGCGATGGAGGAACCTGTCCGTTTGGTCCATGTGATATTGATTTTTTGTGACTGTTTTTGTGGGCGGTTTATTTATTATACAAATCTACAGTGTTACTCAGATCTTGATGAAATTTTGCACAATTGATCTTCAAAGCAAGAGGAAGATCACTGTCTACCTGAGATTTCGAAAAGATAATTATCAATAATAAATCGATATTCATAATGATTGCAGGGCATATTAATAAGAGGTATCTCATGACCAATAATGGAAGGCCAAGCTTGTGCAACAATAAATACGTTGATACCAATAATGGTATTAACACGCAATTCACCAAGACTATGCTCGGACAAGCAATAGATATCTCATAACCAACAATGCAAGGCAAAGTGTGTGCAACAATAGCCCATCATGTTCGCATCAACAATGTTATCAACACGCAATTCACCAATCACAATGAGCATAAAATTACGATGCAATGATAGAAAGTTCTTTTCAAAGAATTATAACAATGAACATAAAATGATGATGCAATTACAGAACATTCATGAAGAACCGATTGCCGAACGTAATAGAGGCCATGATTATCAAAGGGAATGCCGCAAGTCAAGAAGTATTGATTCATTGCCCTTCCATTACAAGTGATTGCAGTTTCCCATCTGGCTTGCATTTGATACGAGTATCAATAAAGCCCAGGGGCAATCGATTTATGTAGCAGGCATTAGCTTAGAAACACCATGGTTTTCAAACGGACAATTATAAGTAGCTTGCTCAAGAATCAGGATCCCAGATAATTTGTTTGTTTATGCCCCGGACGAAGAAACGAAAATCATAGTGTACAATCAAGCTTTGGAGTAAAAGCTGGGATATAATTATAATTGTCGGGAGAGTGCATTCGATCCTCGGCACCAGAAACCATAACAGTCTTTTTTATATACCTGAAACAATTGCAGGTGTTTAACTGAAGCAAAGCAACATCCTTCTTGAGGTTGTTCTGCTTACTTATGACTATAATTATCCCGGGCAATGCCCGGTAGATCAGCTAGTAAATAAATAATTGGCTGCTAATATCTATGTTGCTGCCGCTTTCATCGATTGCACCAGGGCGTTTGACTCACTGCCCACAAATCTTTTATTGTATAAACTATCTAACTTTTACAACGTTCGTAGACTTCCCCTATATTGGCTCACTAAATTCTTGTCAAATCGGTGTTACTTTTTAACTTTCAATGGCACAGCTTCTTCATCATTATTAATTAGAAACCAAGGAGTCTCACAAGGATCATTTCTGTCGCCTTTACTTTTCAACTTATTTATTTTATTTATGTATTTATTTATTTATTTATTTATTTATTTATTTATTTATTAGCTTATTCAAATTATATGGGAACAATATAAAGAGTAGCAATGAAGTTATTAATAAGATAAACAAATGAAATAAGTAAAATCTGACAGCTGCAACATAATATCAAAAGATGATTAACACATCAGGTAAATATTCAATGGATAAAGTATACAAATTAAGACAGTATTCTAATATCTTAAAAAAAGAGAATCGGTACAATATATAATTATCATATAAAGATTAGAATTATAAGAACTGGATTCTGAATGAGTGCAAATGAAATAAAAGTTGGCAAGAGTGTAAAAAAACAAAGAACATATAGGAATAATAAGAGAACTCAGTTACTGAGCAATGTTATTACACTTCAATTTGTGCCTTTTGTCGTGGAAGAGGTCAAACCAAATAAGAAGGTCGTTACCATTACGTAAGACTCACTTGAAAGGGGATGTTATGAATGTGATTGCTGGATAAGGATGACTTACCCATATGGAAAAGCATATTTGATCTTGTACTGTAAACTGGTACTCCAAATGGAATTAATTTATGTAGAAGCTGGCAGTGAAGATATCAGTTATATAAGTCATAAGTAAACAAAAGATCAGTATGAACTCTACGTTTTTTTAGGGTTTCAAGCGCCATCAGTTCACGGAGTTTGTCTTTGTTTGGAAAGATAGAAGAGTGGCACAATTTTCTGTGAATGGTATACAAGAAACGATTTTGGATACTCTCGATGATATCAATAGATGCATACTCCAAGTTAGAGTGGACTAGGGAGCAGTATAAGGTCTTTAAGGCCAAAGTGGATATAAAGGATTTGTTATGTCTGTTAACAAAACCAAGTATTTTGTTCTTTTCTTAGAAACAGAGTCAATGTGATAGACGAAGGACATTCTGGAATCAAAGATAACACCAACATCATTGATAAGTTCTACAGAGTGCAAGGGATTGTTTTTATTATTGTATGTGAATGTCACTGGATATTTCTTAATGGAGAACGAGACAACCTTACACTTTTCAATGTTCAACTTCATGTTGTTATCTGATCACCACAAGACTAGTAAATCAAGTGAATTCTATAGACGATGGCAGTCATTGAGGTCCTTGATTCAGCAGTACAGCTGAAGGTCATTGGCAAAGAGAAAGAACTATGCGTCCTTCAGATACAACATCTTTGATATATAGTAAGAAGAGCAATGGACCTAAGTGAGAACCCTGGGGAACCCCACTGGTTACGTTAATTGCTTCAGGGATAGAATGTTTTACTCTAACATAGAGAAGCCTTCATTATTTTACGCACTTTGTATTGTATAGTGTATACAGTTATAATTCTATAACGTCCATTTTACAATACAATAGTTTATTGATATGTTTAGATAAAATCGATTTTCATCCTTTCGGACATCATCAGTATTTCCATTTGAAATGTATAAATATCTTACAATGGGAATCTTTTTAAATTTTGATCAATACTTCTTCTATTCATTACTATATTTTATATTAATAAAACTACAATGTATAAATAAGATAAATACTAATAATTCTAGAGACAACTAATGACAACAATATAATGAATCTTATAGATGAAGATGTAATTACATCGGCATAGAGAATACGACTAAAAATAGGCAAAAACAACGCCAACATAAGTTTTAATAAGAAATGTCTACAAGAACGTGATACACCCAAATATGTGTCAATGAAAACTAAAAACAAATCCAAGTCAGCCAAAAAGGCTATAAAACTTGGAACAAAAAAATTTGGATTTAAACAGAAATTGAAGAATGTTATAAGAAAAAATCCATCCTGAATAAACAGTTATATAAAATTTAATTACAAGGAATGACGAAATTTTTGGCAGAGCTGTGGAATGAATACATGAAAAAAATCTCAGGTAAAATAAAAAAATGCAATACAAAAGATGAAAACTAAAGTTAATAAGAAGCTAAATAATTTAAGAAAGAAAACTGCAATAAATAACGAACATCCAAAACAAATAGAAACAAATTTCCATCAAATTGTAGTAAATCTAGCAAACATAAAATTCAATAAAGAAGAAAAATCATGATTAAATAGAGGCCCAAATTATTGTATTAAACAAAAATGGAACAGCAAGGACTTAATAAAGACAGCAGCCGAGGTGGAAACCAATCTATATCACAAAAAAGAAGACGAACGAGATGATTGCATAGTAAACATCAGAAATATAATTACAAAATACAAAGATAAAACAAAATCCACCGAATTAAAGACAATAATAGGAATCAATAACAAACTGAAAAAAATAACGCTCAAGTCACGCATGGAGATAAAGGCAAAATAAGAGTGATAATAAAAAACAATGAACTAGATGAGAAAACGATGAAGTTCATAACAGAAAATAAATTCAAAACCTAAAGAAGAATCCAACAGATAAGTTTCAAAGACATATCATTAAAATTACCAACAAATTCAAATCAGTGATGTACAAAGGACAAAAATTACAATTAAGATTGAATAATCCTATTGCACTAATAATGAAGCCTAGAATCAAAGTTCACAAAATTAATTTCCCAATAAGACCAGTAATCAATAATATTAATTCACCATCATACAATTTAGCAAAATACATCCAAAAACAATTTTAAAAAATCTGAAATTAAATTATTACTACGCAGTAAAAAATTCTAACGACGTATTTGAAAACCTAGAAAAAATAAAATTAAATGAAAATTCAAGATTAGTATCTTTTGACATAAAAGATATGTATACAAATATAAACGTAGATCAAGCGATTAAAATAATAAAAAATAACTTAAAAGAAAGAGAAATTTAAAAAGAACTAATAGAAGATATTATAATAAGCTTAAAAAAATAAAAACACCAAATTACTTTGAATATAATAAACTTTTACGAACAACAACATGGGCTAGGAATGGTAAATCCAATTGGTGCAATAGCTTCAAAAGTATATCTACAAGATCTAGAAGAAAATAAATTTAAAAAAATCATAAAAAAATAAAATATACAAATGTATATAAGATATGTAGACGACAGCCTATGTATATTATATAAGTCAATTAACATAGAAGAAATACTAAATAATCTAGAAGACAATATCAAATTCACATATGAAGAAGAAAAAAATAAATTAAATTATTTAGATATAATGATAGAGAAAAAAGAGGAAAACAATAAAATAAAATTAGAATATAACATTTATAGAAAACCCACAACAACAATAAACAGTATACACAAAAATTCAAACCAACCACGGAGTCACAAAAACTCAGCATTTAGGAATCTAATTAACAGAGCTGTTACATACCCCATAAAAGAAGTATATAGAGAAAAGTAATTAGGAATAATAAAAGAAATTGGAATTGGGTATGGATACGAGGAAGATCAAATAAATAAAACAATCATTAATATAGCTACAGAAATCAGAGAAAAACAACAAAATAATACAAATACAAAAGAAAAAGAAAAGAATAGAATTTGTTTAACCTTCCATGGAAATATAATTTACAAAATAAAAAAATATTTCAAAAGAAAGAAATAAAACTAGCCTTTAGATCCAAAAATAGATGAATAACATTACTAGAAAACAAATGAAGAAATTATAGAAAAAGAAAAAAGTGGGGTATATGAAATTAAATGCAAAGATTGTAACAAAATTTATATTGGAAAAACTTATCGAAATTTAGAAACTAGATTGAAAGAACATATATATGAAAATGCACTAAAAAACTAAGCAAACATAAAACCGGGAATTACGAAAAAACATGCAAACTAGTCTACAAAATTAATGATAAGAGAGAAATAATAATCATCGAAAATTTTATTATTTTTATGCTAAATATATTTTATCCACAAGAGATTTTGAATAATGCCGAATTATTAGATAGTAATTTATTATTCAACCAAATACTGAAGGAGGAGAAAATAAAAGAACTATTAAGCAAAAACAAAAGAATACAAGAAATATGTAATTAAACATGTATTTATAAAATAAGATAATACTATATTTTATATTATTAAAACTACAATGTATAAATAAGATAAATACTAATAATACTAGAGACAAATAATGACAACAATATAATCAAAAAACAATGAACAGAAGAAGTATTGTTCAAAATTTAAAAAGAATCCCATTGTAAGACATTTAAACATTTCAAATGGAAATACTGATGATGTCCAAAAGGATGAAAATCGATTTTATCTAAACATATTATTAAACCATTGTATTGTAAAATGGACGTTATAGAATTATAGAATTCGTAATGAGGCACTAAATTAAAATCATGGTATGACATGAACCCATTAACTGTTTACATTGAGAAAAGTTAATGATGTTCTACCAACGCAATAAGCGCAATGTACTTTATGTATTAATGACCTATTGCGATAATAAGCTCTTATCAACGGTTACTTCACTGAAATATCTCGGTTTAACCATTACCCATGACCTACTGTGGGATTGGCTCATTGACACCTTACTTAATAAACTAAATCGTAAGCAAAGTTTGAACTCCAGACTCTGCTACCTGCCATCAAATGTAGATACACTCCTCACTTTGTTTCTGTATTGTTTTTTGGGGATCCACCACCTCGACAAACTTAATCCGAAGTTTTAAAGTTAAAAAAGTGGTTCCTTAGAATCCCTTTGGTTCTTCCCAAATCCTCCTCTGTATCTGATTATTTCCATAATATTACAAATCCCGACAATATATCAGTTATTTGCTATCCAATTATTAGACAATTCATTTATATTCAAAGTTCTAAATTCTCTATTAGTGGTGACTACTCTCATAATGCTATTACATAATTCCTATGCACATAATTACCCCAACGAGATCTGATAAATGATCTGCACCTACCATTCTTTAAGCATAACTACTGTCGGCATTGCATTGCATTTGCAGGGGTTCAATGCTAGGCTGGTCTTCTGTCTGAATTACGTTCTATCAGTCCTTATTTGCTATTTTGGCAAGAACTGAAAAACTTTCGGTTTCTCCATGTGGGTCCGTACTGATTTTTGATAATTTTTATTCCCCTGATAGTTTTTAGATTATTTTCGTGAGTAAATAATTCATAAATTATTCATAACTTGTCTATTATACATGTAGGTGCAATTATCTTAAGTACGTTGTTCCTGATGTTTTGCTTACTTTTTCATTGATCTATAAGTGTATCAACTGTATAGGGTTTATGATTGCCACTTATTAATGGTTTTATGGCTTTTATAGCTACATGAACTGTTTCTGATACATATGAATAATCTGGATACGTGAATTGTTAAAAAATTTATTTTTATTTAATTTGTTTTTATTTTTATTTTGATATTAGTTTGTTGATTTGATATTGTTCGTTTTACTTTTTTATTTTTCTTAATCCGTTATTGGTGCTTATTTGTAACCCATTGTTAAACATTATTTATTTACCATGTCTGTTCTATTGTCCCCATCTATTTTTTTCTTGTTTTTTATGCTTTTTAGCTACTAATTGTATTTGGAAATTTTTTTATTGATTTTTTTATTGTGCCCTCAGGGGCCTAAGCCATTGGCCTTTGACCATACTGGTCCCTGTTGGGCACTAATGTATCTTTCCCTCCTAACATTTAAATAAATAAACATTTCAATAAATAAAAACAAATAAAAGATAAAGAAAATACGTTAAATAATTTCCAGAAAATACGAAATAAAAGTAATTTTTAAGAATAATAATTGAACATTTGGCCTGTTATTATCAAATAATCGAAATATAAAAAATTGTGGATCAGACATTCTAAAATAATTTCCATGAAATTCTAACATTCTATATAAATTTTCTTTCTTTCTGGAATATAATCTAATACTATATGGGTCATAAAATCTTATTTGTTCTTCACAATCTTGTTCTAATATATTACTTTATCAAGTGCTCTTTTCAATGTACTTTTTGACATCTGGTAACATAATAAGCATAGTCGCATTCATTATTATTTAACTTAATTAATATAAAATAATGTCTTACTTTATTATTTTGTGTTTTTGGAACAAAAACTGGTTTAACCTTTTCTATTTTATCATTTAATTTTTCAATATTTTTTTTCTAGTTTTACATTCTCCAGTTTTTTTAATTGATTTGATAATATTGTAAACCCTAACTTTAAATTTTTCAGCTAAAGGCATTTTTGTATTAACAATGACCGTGTAAAGTCCAAATTCACTGATAAAAACTGTGTGTGGTTGCATGATCTAAATACCATGCTGTTTTGGCACACACTTTGCTTTGAGGCCAGAGAGTATACACCTGTTTGTTACTATAAAAAGGTTTTCCAGTTAGACTTTGAACTCTATCCAATTAACTTTACTGAAAGTGAGAAAATCAATTCTATTTTGATTGTTAAATGAAAATTTCCAGTGATTATCAAAACTTAGGCTTTCATGAAATTATAGGACTAAGGAACTCTTGCAAAGGAATGTTAGTGCTTTAATTTAATCTTCTAGTATACACTTTTAGTAGATTATATACCTATCTAATAAGTGTTCAGTTTGATCCAAAAATTGACATTAACATTTATATATGGTACACTGACCTGTTTATTTAAGGTAATACATATTTAACTTAATAGACAATTATTAAGTATGAGTTGAAGAGTTTAAGATTTTTTGTAAAAGTATTCATTTAAATTTATTGCCTCTATTGAGTAGGTATAATTATTTTTATTTTGCAAGCTTGATTTGTTAATCTTGTTGTGTTATTATTACTACACCGTAATCTGGGTTAATTAAGTATTCAGTTAAAATAAACCGTAATTTTTGTTACATCAATTGGTCTTGTCATGTTTGCATGTAGTGCCAGAATACACTAATTAATTTTAGAGCCTGGTGATCGCCTTCTGCTGTGGCAGTTTTGCTGTTGGTTACGGCATACCTGGGTCGGGTGTCGTAAAACAGTTGGGGCGTCACATTCTTGGCACAGTCGACAGGATAGTGTGTAGGTGTTGTGCATCATGGCATTATCAAGGTTGATGTTTGTAATTAAGTTATATGTACTTATATTTGCATATGGATTTGTGACAACTACAGTAGCACTCAAAAATAGTACAATTTATGTTTTATCATTATAACTTCTAAAGTATTGAATTTTAATTAAAGAATTTGTAATAATATATAGACTGCATAAACATTTGAATATTGAAAGAAATTCAAACTCTTTAGAGTTAATTAGTATTTGAAGACTCATCCATTATTGATAGAGGTGAGTTCATAAAATAGTACACACTGAGTTTTATGTAGATTATTCTCATATTCTCTATATTGATGTTGACATTTTGCTGTTGCTGACAATATTTAACATGTCACTTCGAGTTCATCTGCCATCTTCAATAAGAAAGCACATTATAGATGCAATCAACAATGGCAACTCGCACACCTCAGTTTCGGAGCAATTTCAAGTTTCAAAGTCCACGGTGGCAAGAATTTTTCAGCGTTTTAGCACGCAAGGATATGTAACTCGTAAGCAGGGGTCGGCCGACCACAATCAACAACTCCACGAGAAGATAAAGTCTTGATACGGCTGTCCCGAAGAAAACTGCAGTTGACCTTAATAACGAAATGGCAAACTTCCATAATGTTAACGTTAGTGTGAGTGCCACGAAAAGATGTCTGAGGGATGCAGATTTTTTGTCAGATATCCCGTGAAAAAACCTTTGATCTCCAAGAAGAACCGGATAGCCCACCTCAAATTTGCCAAAGATCATTTGAAGTGGACATCCAAAAAATGGAGCAAAGTGCTTTTTAGTGATGAATCGAAGTTTTTACTATTCGGATATGATGGTATCCAGTACGTACGCCGTCCAGCAAACCATAGATTTGATCCAAAATACCAATTATCAACCGTTAAACATGGTGGAAGATCCACTATAGTATGGGGTTGTTTCAGTCATAAATGGGTAGGCCCGCTGATAAAGATCGATGGAATAATGGACAAAATAGTATATAAGAATATCTTAGAGCAACATATGCTTCCTTTTGCCAAAGCAAATATGCTTCGTGGATGGATTTATCAGCAAGACAATGATTCCAAACATACCACTTGTGTCGTCAAAGACTGGTTCAAGTCAAAGAAGGTAGGAAATCCTATTGAGCATATGTGGGAAGAATTAGACCGCAGCTGCAAGTGATAGAAAGCACGAAATTCACTGGAAAAATTTGAAATTTTACAAAAAGAATGGGAAAAAATTCCAATGGCTAAAATCACTAAACTAATTGATTCAATGCCAGCCCGCTACAAAGCTGTTATTGATGCAAAAGGTTTTGCAACAAAACATTGATCTGCTGACTCTTTTTTTTCATTGTATTTACTTCATTTTTGGGGTTTTGTTTGCGTGTGTACTATTCTATGATTTTTGTATTTTGGCAGTTTAATGGTGTCCTCGCAAATACAAATAACAGTGACCTTATTTCTAGTTTTTCTTTTGTATATTTATATAGATAATATGTATACAAAGTTTAGTTATATGTTCCTAATTTTTGAAAGTATTATAGCAATAACATGAAAGTGTACTATTTTTTGAGCGCTACTGTATCTGTTCAGTATGGCTCCTCCAGAGGAGTGTATACCTGTCTTACAGGGGTTCACTGGTGCAATTCGCATGTTTTCTGGTGACGAAGGGTGTATCAGCATATCTGGTTTCATTGCTATCATGCATAGTATTGGAGAAGTTGCTGCTTGGACCAAGGAGATTAAGGTCACAATTGTAAAAGCCAAGCTGAAAGGCGGTGCTGCTAAGAGGGCAGCAGAACTGGGATTATTTGATGTTGATGATTATGACATACTCAAGGAGAGATTATTGCAAATCTTCAGCAAAGTTAAACTCAAGAAGGACTATTCCAAAGAGCTCCACGACGTTATTCAAAGTCTTAAGGAGTCAGTAACGACTTTGCAAGCCGTTTGGAACTTGCCATGGACAGATATATTCATGACCAACTGGGACTTGCAGCCACAAAGGAAAATATTCAACTCATTCGGTTTAAGAATAGCCTTCTGCCAGTTCACCAGAAAGTATTAATAGCCCTGCAACTTATCAAGATCCTGTGCACCGTGCATTAGAATCAGAAGAGTTGGAGAAAAGGAGCATCAAGTCAGTGGGTGTAACGGTGGTGAGTGACACTGCTGCATGTTGTACTAGTGCCGAGGTTGGTGACACCAAAGAGAAGAAATATGCTCCAGAGAAGTATGTTGAGTTTAAAATGTTGGAACAACAAGGTAGGGAGATCAAGAAATTGAAAGAGATTGCGGACGGTTTAAGTGAAGCCGTGAAACATGGAGCTACGCCCAAACCAAAACCTCAACCTACCAAGTGCTTCAAATGTGGCAGGGAAGGCCACTACGCTCGTTCATGTACATCTCAGAAGATGTCCTATAATAAGAAGGAAGAGACTATACATCATGTGGTTGTGGGTTGTGAAGACGATAAATTGTATCGCATGAATGTTATTGTTCCGGGAAGAAGTTTAAATATGCTAGTGGATACTGGGTCACAGGTGTCATTCATTGACGAAGGCATCTGCAGCTCACTTCCTAATGCTACATACCATGATGTGCATATGGTGATACGTGATATAAGCGAAAGATTCATACATGGGAAGAAGGGCATCACTGCAGATATTATTGTTCAGGGAAAGACGATTCCCAGGAAGAATTTTTTGGTTTACTCTCTTGAGAATAAACCATATGATGGTATTTTAGGCATGGACATTTTCAAAGGTTTAAGTTTCCAGTGTACGACAGCAGTCAGTATTATACATCTGGATGTAGACATGGCAACACTTACTACCAGCCATGCTAATGTTGAGCCACTTGTTGCTGGTGCTGAGAAATGTACACGAAGGAACAGATGTAAGGAGACACAGGAGAGCAAGATTGAAGACTTCAAAAGTGGCAATATCGTATTGATGTCAAGGGCAAGTAAAACCAGAATGGCACAATTCAATAGGATGTTAGGACCATTCAAAGCGGTTGTTAAAATGTCCAACAACATGTACTTTGTACAGGGCTCAGATACTCTGACATCCAGTCAGTCCAAAGGTGGAAACTGAAGAAATGCCGCAGGTATCCAAAGCATTTCAAACAGGCTGGAGACACAGAAGCGATATTGAAGAAGTCCGACGGTCGTGTTAAACGATGACATAACGAGCCTCACGAGCAAGATGAAATGCTCCCTGACATATCTGACTCATCTGAAAGCTTTGATGAAGGAGATGATCTCCTATCAATATTCGCAAACCCCCCATATTCCTGGTAGTTCATCACCTGTCAAAAGATATAATTTAACAGAACGACCCAAAATCGACTATAAGATAGCTCATCGAGGTTATAGACCATACTGTGCATTCTTATTAGTATATTTGTAATGTAGCATTATTGTACAATTTTGTTCAGTTTAATGTACAGATTTGATAGGAATTGTTTGGTCTTTATTATTTGAATGTTTCAGTTATTTTAACAAATAATATGTTTTTTTTTTTGATTGGGCGTATGTGACGTTCCGTCAGTGATTTGTTTTATTTTAAATATCTTGTTATGCAGTCAAATAATTTGAATTATTTATTTATATTTTGAATTTAAGCTCTGTTATTTAATTGATGTGTGCAAAAATTTTATTGTTATCTCTGCTCTTCCTTTAACAATAGCATGGGATTTTTTGATTGTTGAGAGAGAGTTGCTGCTGTGGCTGTCTAAGCAACAGGATGGAATTTTAGAGCTGAGAAACACAGTAAACTGTTATGCTGTGTTGAAAACCGCAGAATGTTTTTTTTTATTTAATATAATGCAAAGCATGTTTTCTATGCATTATAGTTAGCTCTTTGTTTTTGTGAACACTACAGAAGTGTTGTATATAAGAAATTGCCAGTTATTGTAGTTTCTGTGCAATTGGACCTTTTTCGTACCATGAGTAATATTGGTAAGGTTAATAGATTCTAATTCTGTAGTCAGCCAACAGTTTGCATTATAAATAGACTTGTTCATTTTGTATAATTATTTTGAACTACTTTCCATTATTAATGTGTTGTTAAAATATAATCCCAATTTACTTGGAATTATGACATTCACTTCCAATAGTGTTTGTTGGCGTTTTCACATCAGGCCTGTTCTGAGTAACTATGAGGGCAATTGATCTGGTTCTGAAGCATTCAGAATAGCAAGAAGTGCTATCATCTGATCATAGTTAGTCTTAACTGTACCATATTTTGGATAAAGGAGGCTTGGCTAGCCCCTCAATGTTTGACAAGATGGATACAGGCTTTAGCAAACCTTGTGCAATATTACCTGGAGTTAGGCTTTGGCAAGCCTAGGGATGGCCTGCTTTCAACCCAACCACAGAACCCATGTGCATTGCTGAGCTACATCGTAGTGAATCTGCAGCAGCCAGCTAAACCTTCAATACTGATGGTATAAGCACTTCTGATTGTAGGAGAGATCAAGCTCACTTGAAGGAACCATTGATCATTCAATTTGTGTTTTCTGAACGGGCCCAAGACCAGAGTGTTTTAAATTCCGTGAAACTGAGGTAGGACAGTAATATTTCCTGAGAGGCCAGTGAGTGTACACCTGTTTGTTACTATAAAAAGGTTTTCCGGGTAGACTTTGAACTCTATCCAATTAACTTTACTGTAAGTGAGAAAATCAATTCTATTTTAATTGTTAAGTGAAAATTTCCCGTGATTATCAAAACTTAGGCTTTCATGAAAATATAAGACTAAGGAACTCTTGCTAAGGAAAGTTAGGGCTTTAATTTAGTCTTTTAGTATACACTTTTAGTAGATTATATACCTATCTAATAACTATTCAGTTTGATCCAAAAATGGACATTAACATTTATATATGGTGCACTGACCTGTTTATTTCAGGTGATAACTATTTAACTTAATAGAAAATTATTAAGTACGAAATGAAGAGTTTAAGATTTTTTTGGAAAATTATTTATTTAAATTTATTGCCTCTATTGAGTAGATATAATTTTTATTTTGCAAGCTTGATCTGTTAATTGTTGATTATGTTAATTTGTGAACACAACAAGTTGTTGTGTTATTATTACTACACCGTAATCTGGGTTAATTAAGTATTCAGTTAAAATAAACCGTATTTTTTTTGTTACATCAATTGGTCCTACCATGTTTGCACGCAGTGCCGGAACACACTAATTAATTTTAGAACCTGGTGATCGCCTTCTGCTGTGGCAGTTTTGCTGTTGGTTACAACATACCTGGGTCCGGTGTCGTGGAACAGTTGGGGCGTCACAGTTTAGAGCACTAAAATTACCCACCAATTATTAAGAACAAACTTTATATTATCCTGCAAAAAATTTCATAATTAAAAATATATTTTGAATAGAGAAAGTTAAAATTTGTAGGAAGTGCTCCAGTTATTTTCACTGCAAAACACTTTGGCAAACAGCCAAAACGGTTATACCAGGCGATCCAAAAGTGTGTTACATTTTTTCATGAAACTAATAATTGTTTTGCTGTGATGAATTCTTTAGCAAAACAATTGTTTGTGCATGCCTCGTGATTCTTATGACAGCATTGAATTGCTGGAAAGCAAACACTGAAAATGTCATTAACAATGTAAAAAAACGTAACACACTTTTGGAACGGCCGGTATAAGTGTATTATGAAATCAAAAGTACATCTTTTAATTGAGTTTCCTTAATGGAAATTCTTGCAGGATTCTCAAGAGTTCATTCCTCATAAATGGAAGCTGAACTGAACAAGAAGATTGTGACAGAAATGCCAAAACTCTGCAAAGAAAAAAGATATTGAGGCTAGTCTAAATTAAGAAAGGATAGTTTAATTATTCTAATTTTACAAAAATGTAATGAAACAAAAGAAAAATTGAGTGACAAAAATAGGTGAATTAAGATGTTTAGTTAGTCATTGTAAGTTAAAAATTACTACAATAAGAAAAAAATCTGTTATACTCGTAATTTACTTGTTAGAAAAAAAAAATGAAACAACCACCAGAAGAAAATCCAGAAGATATAGAATTATGTAATATCTCTGGACACTATTTTAAATTAGATAATCGTTGTTATGTCTGTGATCCATTGATAAAAAAGTATACAAAATAAAAACTCCTACACACTAAATCACTTTCATAAAGAACTAATAAATTTAATAGATACTAATAACAGAAGTAAAACTGAAGAAATATTTTTAACTTTTATTATAAATCCTACAGGTAAATCTGTACCTTATAAATATATAATCAAAAATATAGCTAATTATTTAAAATTAACAAATAATGCTGAAATTAATGAAACTAAAAGAAATGTTAAAATTTGGAATGATTCTGTAGAAAATAAAAAGCTGCAGGATTCTTAAAAGTTCCTATAAATAGAGACAGATTTAGAATTACGTTGCATATGTGGAAAATAATCAATAGATGATCAATGCTATAGCTGTAATCCATCAAAGATAGCTGTAAAATGCAAATGTGGTGTAGATGTTGTAAAAATATATGTGGATAACATAAACTTCACCCAATACATAATAAAAAATGGGAAAATTAACCACAAATTAAAATTGCTTTCTATATTGGTAAATTTTTTTATAATAAATGGAGAATGAACTGAAAACAAACTGTATCAGAATTAGAAAAATCTGTAGAGAAAAAAGATAATGAGGCTATTCTAAGTTGAGAAAGGATAGTTTAATTAATCTAATTTTACAAGAACCTAATGATCAGGGTTCTAAATCAAAGTCACACTGTTCTGTTTGCTTAGCATTTAAACATCCAGATGATTTTTATAATTACAAGAAAAAATATGAAAAAACATGTAAAAAATGCAAAAAAAGCAATAGCTTTTGAGCAATTATTATGTGAATGTGCTAGGTACTATGTTCGAATAAATCATAAAAGACATTAAAAACAAAATTACACGACAGTAGTGTACTTATGCATTATCAAAGCAGCAACCAGTATCTCTAGACCTTCAGGATATTTCTCTGGTGATTAACAGAATATTACCCCCAAATGAGCCAGGACTCTATAGATTATTGAAATTAATTTATTAACCATTTCTTTGCTTGTTGAACCTTTTACTCTAATAAATGGATTGTGAGCAGAAACTATAGTGAAGCAATTACATCAACTTCGTTTACCAGAATTATATAACACTGCAAGATCATTAGACATTGCTTATATCAATAGATACAAAACAAATTTGATTAATTAAAGAGATTGCTAGAATAAATAAATTTAAGAAAAAGAAGAGACAAAACAAACAAACTGCAGGAATATTTCCATTTGATAATGAAATATTTGCCAAACCAAAGAAAAAAAAGGTAAAGAAGTTTAAATGGAGATATGCAGAAAGTATATTAAAGAAACTATAATGAAATTACGTAAAGCACACCATAATCCAGACCCCAAATTTATATTGGTTGAAGTTGCCTTTAAAGGCAGACTATTAACAAACCATCATAATAATCAAGAACAGAATTTAGATGTAGAAGGTTATATGAATTTAGTAAAAGAAAAAGCAGTCAATATTATCAGAAATGTTTTGAATCTTCATAAGAACATTAAAGTTAATCAAGACACAGAGTGTGAGTTTGAAGGAAACAGAGATAATTCATAAATTTCAGTTCTCAAATATGATTTTAAGAGCAGAAGACGATAAAGAAAACTATTGGGATAAGCAAGGAGAATTATTTATTGCAAGATGTGATAAATTTAAGGCAAGAGAATCTAAAATATCAACAACCACTATTTATTCCGATTCTGTTCTATTATCTATCTTCATACGATTGTCACTTATTTGTTAGAAATTCTGGTGAGCATAAGATTAATCGTAAGTTAAATCTGATAACGAAGAGAAATACATTACTTTCGGTAAAGTTTTGCGAATGGACGACGGTGGTTACGTACAACTAAAATTTCTCGATTCATTCAGATTTTCAGCAAGTAGTTTGCATTCTATATGTCACGACAACCAACGATTGGTCACAACAGCTATCACAACAACAGCATGTGGAGAGCCAAGCTGTAAACAAACATCATCATCAGAAGGAACATCCCTAGTTTATATGAATTTAGTAAAAGAAAAAGCAATGAATATTATCAGAAATGCTGTGAATCTTCATAAGAATATCTATTGCCCAAACTATTTCATATGAGGTTAGATTAGCTATAAGCCTAGCTTGTTTTATGATCTTGGGGTTGGGTTATAGATTCAATCTTTTGACTTTATATCAATCGGATTTTTGATATTTGATTTTGCTTTTCCCTTTGTTTTTATTGTGAATTGTTACTATATTAGCTGAAACTAATCGTACTCCATTTGATTTTGCTGAAGGCTAATCTGAATTGGTTTCTGGCTTTACCATTGAGTATAGTGGTGGTGGTTTTGCTTTAATTTTAATATTATAGCTTAATATGCTAATATTTTAATAATAAGAATAATTATTAGACTTTTATTTTTTGGAGGTTATGATATGTTTTTGTTTTTCAGGATTACTTTATTTTCTCTTCTATTTGTTTTTATCTGGGGTCTATTGCCCCGTGTTTATTACGACAAGTTGATATATATGGCTTGGAAGTCTTTATTGCCTCTTTCTTTAAATTATTTATGCGTTATTTTCTATTTTGTTTGATTTTACGAGATTTTTAGAGGTATAAACCTATTTTAAGTGCTTTCAAAACACAATTTGAAAATCAGGATATAAGATTTATCTCAAGTTGATATTATTGGGGAGATGATAAAAATTGAGAAGTACAAAATTGTAAAAATTTGTCCAATTCATGTTAAGATTAGCACTGATGTCACGAATACTCAGAATATAATTTTTAATGCTGGGTTAAATGCTGTTGATTTTATTTTAGGATTTATAGATAGTGGTAAGATTATGAGGATTAAAATAGATATAACTAACGCAATTACCCCGCCTAATTTATTGGGATCTGATCGTAAGATTGCATAGGTGAACAGAAAATATCATTCTGGTTGGATGTGAACAGGAGTTACTAGTGGGTTTGCTGGATTAAAATTTTCGGGATCTCCTAATAAATTTGGATTTAATATTGCTACTATTGATAGTAAATATAGGGTGATTGCAACTCCGAAGATATCTTTTAGTAAAAAAAAATGGATGGAAAGGTCTTTTATCTAAATTTGATTTTAATCCTGTTGGATTGTTAGACCCTGTTTGGTGAAGAAATAACAGATGTAAAATTACTAATGCTGCGATTACGAACGGGAATAGAAAATAAAAAGTGAAGAATCGTGTTAAAGTAGGGTTGTCTACAGCAAATCCACCTCGTACTCATTGGACTAAAAAAGTACCCAGGTAAGGAATGGCTGATAGAAGCTTAGTAATTACTGTTGCACCTCAGAATGACGTTTGTCCCCAGGGTAGAACATAGTCTACAAAAGCTGTTAATATGGTAACTAGTAAACTAATTACACCAATATTTCAAGTTTCTATAAGAATAAATGAGTTGAAATAAATTCCTCAGTTCACGTGTAAATATAGACAAATGAAAAATAAAGATGCTCCATTGGCGTGTAAATTTCGTAATAATTATCCATAATAGACGTCTCGTGAAATGTGAATTACTCTATCAAATGCTAGTCTTGTGTCTCTGTGAAATGTATTGCCAGATATAATCCGATTATGATTTGTAAAATTAGGCATAATCCTAGGAGGGACCCAAATCCTCATATGTATGTAATATTAGATGGAGAGGGTAAGTCAATTAGTGAATTGTTAATAATTTTAGCTAGAGGGTGTGTTTTTCGTATTGATTTTTTCATAAATTTTTTGTTGTAGTGGTCCTATTTTATAATTTGTAATATACGTAATAACAAACAAGGCAATTAATAAATATGCTAGTAGTAATATGTTTAGTTTGAAATTTTGCTGATACAGGGAATTCAAAGTATTTATTACTGGCCTTAATGTTGTTGTTTTGAAAAATTGAGTATAATCAATTAACAAGAGAACAAGTGATATTGGAATCAATATTGGCAAAATTTTTAATATATTAAATGTTTCATTTGAGGCTAAAGATGAAATATATGAAAATAAAGTTATTATTCCCCCTAGAAAAATTAAAATTAGAATATAACCAAATCAAAAGTATTATTTTAAATAGTTTGTGGATGATGCTGTTCAGATGGTTTGTATAATAATCATAATTATGGATACAGGATTTTCTAATATTACTATGGTTGTGATAGTTAAAGTTGCTAGAATTTTTAATATTGTGAAAATTTCAAGAAGTAGTTTAAGTAAAATATTAACATTGGAAGTTAAAGTTATCGTTTTCTTGATTAATAAATAAAACTTAAGTTTACAAAACTTATGTTTTAATTAAACTATTAGTAATTTATGGATTTTTATTTTGTAGGGGTTATATTTATTGTTTTAGGAGGTTGAATTTTTATATCTAAATATAAACATATATTGATTATGTTGCTGAGCTTGGAAATTATGATGTTAGGCCTTTACTCTTTATTATATTTAACATTTTTGAGATTTTTGGAGGAAGGTATGGTTTTAATAATTTTTTTTAGGATTTTCAGTGTGTGAAGGAAGAGTTGGTTTAGGTTTATTAGTAATATTTGTTCGTTCCTATGGTAGTGTTTTTTTGTTTTTTCTTATTTATGATGTTAATTATATCTATGTTGGGTTTGATGTTAATTAGATTTATTGTTGATTGATTTGTTGTGTTTTGTTTTTTAATATTTCTCACTTTTATGTTATTCTTAATAGGTTTTTCTGAGTCATCTATTTGGAGAAGTAGATTTTATTTTTCTTTTGACAGATTAAGATGAATATTGACAATTCTTAGAGTATGAAGTACATCTTTAATACTCTTAGCCAGTTATAAGGCTTTGAATAGATTAAAAAGTGGGTTTTTTTATTAATAAAGTTGTTACGTTAATTTCAGTGTGTGAGTTTAAAGGAAACAGAGAGATAATTCATAAATTTCAGTTGTCAAATAAAATTTTAAGAGCAGAAGATGATAAAGAAAAGTATTGGGAGGAACAAACAAAAAGAATTATTTATTCCATGAGGTGATAAATTTGAGGAAAGAGAATCAGGATAGAGAGTAAAGCGAATAAACCATTTAACGATTAATAACAAGTATAAAGCATTAAGTGGAAGTTGATATATTGTCCTATCAGGAAGATTTAAATTAAAAAGGCATATAATAATCTTTTTATCTATCTATATATATAAAGAAGGATGTTTGTTTGTGGGTTTGTTTGTGGGTTTGTTTGTGGGTTTGTTTGTGAGTTTGTTTGTGGGTTTGTTTGTTTTTCATAGAAGTCCACAGTTTTTTTCCGATCTTGATGATATCATGCGTACTTGACCTTCAAAGCAACAGGAAGGTCACAGTCTACCACAGATTTCGAAAAAATAATAATTTTTGAAAAAAAAATCGATATTCATGGTTATGGCAAGGCATATTAAAGAGAAATATCTCATAACCAACAATGCAAGGCGAAGTTTCTGCAACAATATGTATCAACAATGGTATCAACAGGCAATACACCAACAATATGCAAGGATAAACAATATATATCTCATGACCAAAAATGCAAGGCAAATTTTGTGCAACAATAGTTATCAACAATGGTATCAATACGCAATTCACAAATACTCTGCTCGGACCAACAATATACAGGGTGATTTACATCGAATGTAAAATACGTAAAGGGGGTATTATAGAGGTTAAGATAAACACAAAACGTCCTATGAACATGGGTTCAAATATGAACGATAACTGAGATATGAACAGAAATAAAAATGCCGCCACCAAGATCAACAAGTTAATAACTCAGGTTCTGTAAAGCCTAGATTAATGCAATGTGGGGGAATAACAAAGTACATAAGACTGTGTATACCGTTAAAATTTGATTGAATTCCAACGAGAAGTTTCCGAGTTACACAGTCAAAATTGTGACAAGTGCTAGTTAGTACTCACAAGTGAACACGTACGTATTATGATGTTGAATGAGTAACTTGGAAACTTCTTGTTAGAATTAGATCAAATTTTAAAGGTATACACAATCTTATGTACTCTATTCCTCCAAATTTCATTAATCTAGTCTTTACAGAATCTGAGTTATTATAACTTGTTGATCTTGGTGGCGGCATTTTTATTTCTGTTCATATCTCAGTTATCGTTCATATTTGAACCCATGTTCATAGGACGTTTTGTGTTATCTTAACCTCTATAATACCCCCTTTAAGTATTTTACATTCGATGTAAATCACCCTGTATATCTCATGGCCGACAATGCAACGCAAAGTTTGTGCAATATGAATAAAGTTCAAGGCAAAGTTTGTAACAATGCATTAAATTCCTGTTATTCACGCTTTTCTTACGACTGAGAGTTCTTAGTACTTAAAATTTCTTGACAACCTTTAAAAATGATCATGAAATGGAGATAATGGAGAGTTAGCAAACTATTGAGAAAGAGGAAGCACTCTTTCAGCTCCATGCCGTATTGAGCAAATGCCAAGCATATGAATAGAAAATGGGCGACTGCTAGACTACAGAACTGAAGAATGTATCTCTATAATTGAGAATTTCCTGATAAAAATCTAAAAGTTAGGGACCATGATCACTATCCTTGAAAATATAGAGGACCTGCTTGTAATAATTGTAATCTAAAATATCAACAACCACTATTTATTACGATTCTGTTGAATGTGTATATAAAAAGTTAAAGTGGAATGTAAAATGACCAGCTAGAAGTAAATAAAAACAAGAAATATATTTGTAGAAGATGTTTGAATTATGCATCTAGAAGTGAAGAAGCTTTACAGAAACATCAAGATTTACAGAAACATAACGACACTTGCGTTCCGATGATGCCAGTAAAGAATGCAGCATTCAAATTTATAAATATTCAGAGAATTTTGAGACATCTATAAGCAATCTACTGTGGTTTTGAATGTATTGTGAAACCAATTCAAACATGTGAACCAGATCTGGAAAAATCGTATACTCTGAAGACTCAAATTCACAATCCTTGTAGTTATGGATTATACGTGAACAGCGTTTATAATAATATACAAAATTCTCTAGAGATTAATAACATAATAGCAACAGATAAATGTGTTATAATAAGAATAACTGAACATGCAATAGCAATGTATAAGCCGTTAAAGGAAAATAAACCCATTACAGATGTTGAATTGGAAGCATACCGTAAAATCTTGAATACACGTCATGTATTCAAATACACGCCGCTCTCAAATAAAAGCCAGGTGAGGTGTAAATAATATAATAAACGCCGGGTTTCAAATAAACACCGGGTCTTTTTCTGGTCATCTTTCATATCTCTGAAAAACGACAGCAGCACAGAAAGATCTTGAACAATTATGTGAGAGGTCAGTAGCATTTGTTGGTTTCATTTCTCAAATCCGTCAAAAACACATCATTCAAGATGAGGATATTGTTGCAATGGATGAAACAAGTGTGTGGTTTGGCATGCTAGCCAACACAACAGTGGGCGTACGCAGTGCAAAATCTGTTAACGTCAAGAACACAGGTCACGAAAAATCGCATGCAACTGTTGTTCTTGCTTCAAAGGGTGATGGTAGTTAACTGAAACCAGGGAGTTTTCTCCAGTGATTCCGAACCAGAAGATCATATCTAATTATTAATTTTTAGTTTTACTAAAAAAAATTTTTATTAAATTGCAATTCAAAACTTTGTCGGATATAATGCAGGGTGATTAGCGACCAGGAAAACCAGAAAAAAGTCAGGGAATTTTTTTGTAACCGGAAAAAGTCAGAGAGTTTTATAAGATTGTGAAATTGGAACGAAAAATTGGTCAGGGAAAATTACACTATCAACCATGAAGGGTCAGGTCATTTTACGCAATCTTTTTGGGACACCCTCTTAGACACCCTGATATTGGGAATAGCCCTTAACACCCGGTCTCAATCGCCTGGGGGGTCCGGACCATTGAAACAAATTGACGCCCGGGTGTACATTCAAGATTTTACGGTATGAGGAAACTGAAGAATGTATCCGTGTAAAGGAGAATTTACTGATAAAAATCTAAAAGTTAGGGACCATGATCAGTATCCTTGAAAATAAAGAAAACCTGCTTGTAATAATTGTAATCTAAAATATCAACAACCACTATTTATTACAATTCTGTTCCATAATCTAACTTCATACGATTGTCACTTGTTTGTTAGAAATTTGGATGAGGATAAGATTAATCTTAAGTTAAATCTGATAACGAAGAGAAAAACATATCTTTCGTTACAGTTTTGAGAAATGGATGATGGTGGTTACATACAACTAAGATTTCTCGATTCTTTCAGATTTTTAGCGAGTAGTTTACTTTCTATGTGTCACGACAACCGAGCGATTGATCACAACAGCGATCACTACAACAGCATGTGGAGAGCCATGATGTAAACAAACATCGTCATCAGAAGGAACATCCTCGAGGATCGAGTGGTTCTTCACGCCCGCTATTTTTATGCAAAATAGAGGGTGAAGAAGGCAGAGCAATAGTGAAATAAAAAACAAAGCAACTGAAGGAAAGAGGACTGGCTTAGACGATTCTCCTGACTTCAAACCTAGAGGAAGGCAACCATGCTCGGCTGGAATCAAGGCTGATGATCACAGGATGACTATTTCCAGCAGCCAGCCAAAGGAACACAGCAGCACTCAGCTCTTCCGACTGCCTCCGAAGACTCAGGGAAAATATCAAGGCAGGCAAGTGTCAGATTTCATGAACCAAATTAATATTCTTAATTATACCTCGACAGTGCCTTTGAAGCCACGAAAAAGTATCCACATCAGAGACCACGAGAAGAGACTGGACGAGACTACCTCTGAGAAGGAATACCATGGCCCAGCATTAACTGACAACATACCAGACATGACTAAATCATGCACCGAGAATCCCACCTGTGGAACAGCCAACAATGCCCCATGCACGATACTACTACTATTCGTCACGAGTACCCCAAGGATTTCGTTTCTGCATAACTGCATCGTCTCGAGCATATCTCGGTGCGGCATCAGGCCTGTAATCAGGACAGGGTTAGCACACGAGGTCAGGTAGTGGACTTTCAACCACTTTGTAAGTGAATGTATAATAGAGTGCCCGTTTCTTGTTATCTAAATTGTTTCATCATTGAATGTGTCCACATTAAGAATGACTTAATTCTAATCTCTTGATTGTTTTAATACTTACCCTCGGGAACCCCTCACTGGAACAAGATGACATTGCTGCCTGATCATATCAACCTTCATACATCGACGTTATTCTACCTCACCCGGCCCAAAGATTCACTCAAGCTTTTAATGTAGAGAAGAATACAAGCTGTATGGAACTTTCATATTACAAGTTTGACATTTTAGTGTGTAACCATTTATTTTATTGATCTAATTAATTTATTTCATTATATTAAGCAAAGTCTTCATCCCTCACTGTCTATTAACACGTGACAGTGAGGTGCATAGCCTTGTTCACACAGAGCGTGGACAGTGGCATATACGGACCTAATTGATGATAGGCATACAGTTACTTATACCCGGCATACAGCAACAAAAATTATTTTTCTCTCAAAGGGTTAAGACGACTACATAGAAGCCATATGGATCATCATACAGCGTAGTTGAGACGGCATACAGCGAGAGTGAAAATTCAATGGTAATATCCAAATGTTATATGAAAGACCGTAAGAAACATTAAAAAAATTTCTACTGAAGATTTTGCTAATGATTAACACTAAATTATATATTCAGAACTAATGAACATTTTTATTATTTTCTGCATCTGGACTCTACTCCAATCGATCTACAAGAATCCTGTAAGAGTGACTGAGCATAGCCTTGCGATAGAATTTGGACAATTCTCACTTGAGAACTCATCAATATCTCCGTTTCCAAATGGCTATAAAAAACAAATCCGTAGAAGCAATAATTCTCAAAAGAATAACTAAAACAAAGTACAAATCGGAAATAGATCATTTTATTCGCTGTTATAAGATATTAATGGAGCAAGTCGGGCAGTACTGGAAGAGCATAAAATAATTATGTACACCCAGGCTTTTCCCGAAAATACAAAACAGGACATTTTGCAAGTTCATGACCATAAGCTAGAAAAAATCATAAACCAGACGGCCTTGTTAATTAAGCAAAAAGAAAGAACGGAAAAAGAAATTACAAGGCAAGAAGAAAGTAGAAATAGAAACTGCCTATCTAAAGATGACAGCCCAGTAGAAGCTAAGGAAATACTATATATGGCGTCTAGTAATTTGGTTCTTAATGATGGTACATATAGCAAAATAAAGAAAGCATATACAAAGTGTAGTTTCACAAAAAATTGGTTAATAACATTAAAGTACCTTAATATGTGGAAAGAGTTAATACGAGTATATAAATGTGAAAAGAATAAAGAAAAATTAGTGATTCCTCATAGTAGAGAGTTAATCCAAAAGATTTTAGAAACCTTGCCTGATGAACCTACCTCCACACATTTAGGCATTGCTAAAACTATTGCGAAGATTAGGCGGAATTACTATTGACCTACGATGGTTAAGAATGTGATTCAATACATTCAAAGCTGCCAGAAGTGCCAGCAAAATAAAGTACCTAGAACCAAGCCATATGGAGAATTACACGGTTGGAGAATCCCCCGGAATGATGACACACAGTGACTCTTGATTATATAAATGACTTTACCTCGAACACAAACAGGTAAGGACGCCCTTCTCAATATCACAGATAAGTTGAGTAAAAGAGTCTGGTTATTTACTTGCCAGATGTCCATATCAGCATAAGAAAAACAGTGAAAATCCTAGTAGATCATGTTTTCAAGGTACATGGCTTTCCTAAAATAATAATATCAGACAGGGACTTCCGTTTTAATTCATTAATGTGGACAAATTTTTTAAGCTGTTAGGAACTCGTTTAAACTGCTCCAGTGCCTACCTACCACAATCCGATGGGCAATTGGAACGTACAAACCAAACCGTTTTGCAAATATATAAACAAAAGATGCTTGAGTTATATATCAAAACCAAAATGGTCCATTATGTACCGTTTTTGTAGGAGACCCACTTCTCAGAAAAATATAACAGAAAACACATACTGAGAAACATTTAAACATGGAAAATCATGGTCGGGACAAGCATCTCACCACTACAGAAATCTCGATAAACTCCACTATTTCGGAAATGACTGGCTTTACCCCATATCAACTGGACCTAGGACTGGAGATTGAAATCCCACCAACAATAACGGATAAGAATAAACAAACAAGCAGCCATAATGCTTTTATTCGTCAACTGGACGAGCAGCTAAAATAAGCACTAAAAACATCGATAAAGCCAACAAGCGGTATGCTAAGGGATTCAATAAGACACACGCATTTAAACTCAAAGTTGGAAACAAAGTTATGGTGCGGGCTTCCCGATTGAGACCCTTCAAAGGTAGAGTAGGGAAAAAGCTACCGATCGCCGACCCTCGGTTTTCTGACTTGTACAGTGTGCAAAAACTAATTGAATTCCGAAAGAAAAAACCAAAATATCACTTCCTAGTCAAATGGGTAGGTTTATTCCCAACCGACTTGGGAACCCGAGGCAAACCTACACAGATGTCAAGCATTAATTGAGGAATATTTTAAAGAACAAAGGACTAAGAAATGCCAACGTAACTCTTATAATATCGTTTGCTTCGTGGAAGTAAAGATAGGAAACCCGCATACTCTTGGGAATAAGGCAGCGATCGACCACAACTCCATGTGCGCGGGCCCGTAATCAGGATAAGGTGAGCGCGCGAGGACAGGTAGCGGACTTCCAACGGCTTCGTAAGTACGTGTGTCATAGAGTGCCCGTTGCTTGTTATCTAAATTGCTTCATCATTGAATGTGTCCACATTAAAAATGACTTTAATTCTAATCTCTTGATTCTTTTAATGCTTACCCTCAGGAACCCCTCACTGGAACAAGACGACATTGCTTCCCGATCACATCATACATCGATGTGATTCATACCTCATACATCGATGTTATTCTACCTCACCCGGCCCAAAGACTCACTCAAGCTTTTAATCTAGCGAAGAATACAAGCTGTATTGAACTCTAAATTTGACATTTCAATGTGTAACTGTTTATTATTTTGATCTAATTAAATTATTTTATTATAATAAGCAAAGTCTTCATCCCTCTCTGTCTTTTAACACGTGACACTATATCATCGAATCTGGAACAAGAGCAAGAGAACCATTAAAATACTTTCCACAAAATATTTTGGATGTTTTATTCAGAAAACAAGGCTCAAAAATAATCAGCAAAGATATCTATCTTTATGTGTAGATTCTCAGAAAAACATTACCTTCAGTAGATAAATTCTACTACTCACTAACAAAAGAAAATATTATTTGATCCGTGCATGATCATGCAAAAACTTCTGGAAATCTTTCAAATTAAGAACTTAGGAGAATGACATGATATCTATCTAAAAGTTGATGTTTTACTACTAGCAGATGTATTTGAGCATTTTATAGACTGATGTTTATATAAAAGCTATGAAGTACATCCTGTTTAGTACTACACAACTCCAGGATAGGCTTGGGATTGTATATTAAATATATTCAGGTAAATTAGGAAATGTTAGCAGATTATGAAATGTGTTTGTTCTTTGAGAAAGAAATTAGAGGTGGAATATCTCCATGTAGCGATAGCGAAACCAGAAATACAATTTAATGGAAACAGAATATTTGCTTCTACATAATTAATCTATATTGATGCTAATAATTTCTACGGATAGGCGTTTTCTCAAAAATTGCCTAAAAAAGATTTTAAATCGATGACTCCAAATAAAATAGAAAATAATCTTGATACATACTAAACTCAAATGATAATACAGGTTTCGTTTCAGAAGTTGATTTATCATTACCACGAGACTTGAAACTACATAACAAATTTAATGATCTGTCATTAGCACCAGAAAAAAGTCCCACAAGTGGAAAAACTGAGAAGTTATGTCATTTCTACGATAAAAATAATTACATAGTTCATTATAAGATATTAACCTTTATAAAGAGTTTGATATGAAAATAAGCAAAAATCTACAGAGGTATAATATATATTCAATCATACTTTATACGACTGTATATTAAGTTCAATACTGAACAGACACAAAAGGCAAAAAAATTTGAAAAGGATTTCTGGAAATTAATGTCGAATGCAGCATTTGGAAAATCGATGCAATAAGTTAGAAAATAACGGAACATGAAATTGTAGTCTCATGATCAAAAGATTCAAAAGTCATTAATAAACCAAACTTCAAGTCAAGAACTATATTTAGTTAACATTTAGTAGCAGTTCCTAAATATAAAACCAGAGTATTATTCAATAAATCGATTTACATTCGGCAAGCTGTGTTAGAATTATCAAAATTGATGTACGAATTTCATTATTATATAATTAAAAAATTAATGAAAAGTTAAAACTGTTATATCAAGACACGGAATATTACATATACGAGTTTAAAAACGCTGAATTCTATGAGTTTATGAAGAATAATCCAGACTGATTTGATACATCAGATTACCCTAAGAATCACCCCTTACATTCTGATAAAAATAAAAAAGTAATAGAAAAGTTTAAAGATGAATTGAAGGCTGGAAAAATGTTAGAATTTATAGAATTAAGAAGTAAAATGTACAGCTACAGGACTGAGAAATTAGCTCTTAAAAGTGAAGGTTTATTATAGAATTAAAAGGAAGAAAGTTGTGTTGAAGAAAGAAATTTAGCTTTTAAGATTATAAAAATTGCCTAATGAATCAAATATAGTATTTTCTTCAACAGACAGTGATCAGCAGTCACAAACATGATATATTCATCTTTAATTACTTCACTCTCGTGCTCTTCTCCAATAACTCTTTTGCTCACTGACGAATCAACACTATTCGGCCTACTATAATGACTCGCCTAACAGCAGTTGATAAGGAGAAATTAGTGACGTCAATCACTGCTCGTTTAAAGGGGACTATTATTGCCCAAATGAATGACGTTCTTAAGGATTTAGAAAACACACTTAGCTCTCGCATTGAAGGACCCTCAGGTTATTGTTATATTGACTCATTTGATAACCAATGCCATGAATGTGGCTGTGGAAGAACGTCTTAGTCAACAAAAAATATTTATTGATAACTTGGACAAACGTATTAAGACATTAGAAACCAAGGCTGATGACGTTGAACAAAAGAGTGGGGAAAAATTTTATTTTGCATGGCTTAATTGAATCATCATCAGAATTCACAGGCTAGAAGATGTTAAAGTGATAAAGTAGAAATCAACCAGCAACCAGAGAGATAAGTGAATGTGACCCGATTGGGAAATCAAGTAATGACAAATAAACCTAGACCTGTTATGATAACTCTTGACTCTCTTGCAACAAAGATCCTGGTAAACAGAAATAAGTCAAAGGTTAAAGGAACCAGGATGATTTTCACAGAGAATTTGACAACATCGAAAGCAGAGCTTCTTAAGGCCGTACGAGAGAGCAAACGATTCATGAACAGCTGGATAGTGGGCGGAGAAATTTATGTTATGCATAACAAGAGTAAACATAGTATTAGGTCATTATCGGATCTCCATACATTATTATAACTTGTACATTGCTGTTATTCTCTTGGATTGATATCATTGAGTTTGATAATATAACTTGCGAATGACTTGATCCACAGGAATTTTTTTATATAGTAAATAGTTTAGATACTTGATCTGCTTACTGTAGTGATAGATTGTCCATAACATCCTTAAATACTCAGAGTTTTAGGAATGAAAACTTTGAAAAATTTAATGATTTTATGAGTTCTTCTAACTATTTTATGGCCAATTATAATCAACTCCCTGATTACAGAAGCGAATCTTTCTGCTGTGAAAATAAATAGGGTGGGGGTATAGTGATCTATATTCATAAAGATATTGCCTACAACGTTATAGGCAACAAATTTAGATCAGATTTTTCTAAAAGTATCTCACTAATAATCTTGAATAAAGGGGGTGGGATATAACAATACTGTCATTACTATTTACCGTCTGCATTACAATTCCCTACTGCTTTATCTGAATTCCTTTATGATTTAGAATGTGAATTAGATTATCGTAATAATACAAATTCAAAGTGTGTTATAGCGGTGACTATAATATTTACATTTTAGACGAAACAAAACAATGTATCCAATATAAAAAAATTCTTAGTAGCAACTTTTATATAAATTATATAACTAAGCCTACAAGAATTACAGTTTGTACTACTTCATGCATAGATCATATTATGATTAATATTTGTTTTCGTAATTGTATCTCCGGCACAATCCTATAGATATATCTGATCATAACTTAACTTTTCTACTTGATAAAATTCACGAAACACATATACGTAATAATAAATTTAAATACGAATTTGGCCTAAAGAAATATACCCCAGACTGTTTAATTGACTTTCTTAGACCAAAGAACTTAAATAAAATATTGGATATATAAAGTGCTAATAATGCTCACGAATCTTTGGTTCTTAGTGTGAGCAGTATAGCAAAAAAATTTTATTCTGATAAAACACTTGAGAGTACTTCAAAAAAGCCTTGGATAACTGCTGGCTTATTAACCTCTATTAAAAATAAAGCCAATAAATATGCTTATATTAAGCGTAATCCTTTTGACTCAAATGATGTTGATTCTTATCGTAAATACTCAAATAACTGTGTTACAGTGTTGAGATCTGCAAAGAAAAAATACTTTCACTTGCTCATGCATTTAATAGTAATAGTTATGTAGACTATAAAGCATAAAAATGTATGGACTTTCAGCATCTTCCTTTAGTAACCCCTTTGTCGAAAATGAAATATTAACAGTAACTAATAGATTGGATGTTAATGAAGGTCCTGGTTGGAACCTCATAAATCTTAGGATTGTGAAGGATTATGCTCATATTTTGGCTCCAATTCTATCACATATTTTTAACCTATCTGTTATGATTCTATCACATATTTTTAACCTATCTGTTATGATTCTATCACATATTTTTAACCTATCAGGAATTCAGTTTACTATCTGTTGTGCAAGGTATTTTACCAGTAGGCATGAAAAAAGTAATTGTTATTCCTCTCTTTAAATCTGGCGATAGTACTATAACTTCAAATTATAGGCAGATTACAATTCTGCCTGTCTTTGCGAAAATTTTTGAAAGACTCATGTATAATCGTATTGTTAATTTTTTGGATAAGTGTAAAATCATTTTACACTATCATTATTATGAGGGAAGCCGTGGCCTGGTGGGCTTTCACTGAACTTACAACTTCGGGAAAGTTAAGCAACATCAGGCACGGCTAATCACTGGATGGGCGACCATCAGTGAGACAATCTTCACCCCCCCCCCGGCTGCTGCGACCATCATACAGCAGTCGTTAATCCAGGTCCATCCAGGGTCCCAACTTGTCGGCCTCTGGCCATACAGGCCCTGGATGAACGTATTGGATTACAATAAATAAATAAATAAATATTAAAAATATAATTCAAATAAAATAATTAAAAAATTATGGCTTCAGAAAAGGTTGTTCCACTGTGGATGCTATTGCTTCTTTAATTAACAAAATCCAATCTGCTTTCAATGATAGTGATAGATGTATTTTATTATGGTTCGACTTTAAGAAAGCCTTTGATAATATTAATCATAAAATTCTATGTTTAAAAATTCCACATTACGGTTTTAGGAGTATCATTAATGATTGTTTTTTCAGCTACCTCAATCACCGTCCGCAGATTGTTAAAATTGATTCTATTGTAAGTGATGTTACATTTACTAGTTGCGGTGTTCTCCAGGGTTCCATCTTAGGACCCTTACTTTTCCTTATTTTTATAAATGACCTTCCTAATATTATTGAGTATGGACATCGTGCATTTTTTGCAGACGACTCTGGCATTGTCTATACTGTAGGCAATTATGTTATTTATCACCATGCGGAACTGGATGTTAATTTTATTTTTAAGTGGGCATATAATAACCGATTAATAATTAACTGTAGTAACACCCATTATATGAGAATTAAAACTCTTCAGAGTCAAAAATATTCTCATCATTACTTGCAGGTACTTAATGCTACATTACAATGTACTGAATCAACTAAATTTTTGTGTATAACTATTGATACCCATTGTAATTAGAGTTCCCATATAAAAAATGTAATTGCCAGCATTTCCAGCTATGTTGGAGCTCTTGCTTATTTAAGGCAGTTTTTGTATTACCTCTACTGAAAATAATTTACAAATCATTTATACATAGTCGTTAAATTATTGCATTGAAATTTGGGGCAATACATATGATTCTTACATTAAACCGCTTCAAGTTTTACAGAACAAAACATTAAGATTCATTACTTTTACTCGC
Source organism: Rhysida immarginata (assembly GCA_023313115.1). Classification (NCBI taxonomy): domain Eukaryota; kingdom Metazoa; phylum Arthropoda; class Chilopoda; order Scolopendromorpha; family Scolopendridae; genus Rhysida; species Rhysida immarginata. The sequence continues at coordinate 680,507 of JAHWFO010037430.1, forward strand.
TTTCTTGAATCTGCTAAAACCCTGTACAAAATGTTACACGTATGAGACATTAAGGACCAGTATGTTAAAAGATTAAATTTGCTTGCACACAGAACAAGTTCGAGAATCCACTTAGTTACAATCACCAACTAAGTTTAAGAAGAAATGGTAATATTACTCTTCCTGTAATACATAATAATTATTGTCTTACATCTCTTCAAACAGAACTGATAAAAGCTTTTAATTCATTGCCTGCTTCCATTAAGGCTTCGCCGTATAGTAATAAAACAATACTTAAAATAAAACAGTTGCTGATACAAAAACACTAATCTTTTTTTGTACTTCTTTTTTATTAAGCTTTGACAATAACACTTATATTAGTTTAAGTTGAACCCATTGTTCCCCTGTCTATGCCTCAGGGAGATATAAATTTTTATGTACATGTATTTTTATCCTGTAATAAAAGTTTGTAATAATAATAATAATAATAATAATTTTTTAAATTTTTTATTTATTTATTTATTTATTTATTTATTAATTTAAAATTCTATACAATTCATCAATTCATATATACATCCCAAATCCCGAAGCCTACTATAACGCTTGTATGGAATTATAGGGACAAAAAATTTCATAATCAAGAAGAAAAAATTTAAATATATACAAAAACAACTTCAACTTTATATAAAATACAAATATAGTTCACAAATAACAACAATGATAATTATAATACTCACAAATAATTTTTACAAATTAATAAACAATTTTTTAATACTTTATACGTGATTAAACGTAATATCCATGTTGGGAATTTGTTAAAAATCTGTGGTATGTAATATTCTTTTTCTCTTGCACCATATAAATTAAAGATTTTTGGTACTGCATATTTGTATTGTTTTCTTAAACCGTATTGAGTTTCTCTTTTAACAAAATAATTTTTTGAAAAAAAATTTTCTATAATAATCAAATATTTTATCAAATCTGTAACTTTTTGTATTCCTAATTTTTTATAAGTATTTAATAAGCTGTTTTATTCCAAATATGTTCCAGCAACCATTGATTTTATAATTCTATCTTGCAAGTCTTTTACTTTTGAAAATTGTGCTCCATGATGATAAACCAACAGACCATAGCGTATTCTTGATTCAAAGTGTGTATGATATAATAATTTTCTAACCTTTAGAGGACAGTAAAATTTAACAAAAAACATCAAATATAAGATTTTGCGTAATTTTGACACAAAATTATTAATGTGAATGTGCCATGGTAGAGTGGCATCGATATATATTCTTAAATATTTTATGCTTTTAACTTCTTGGATTTTTGGACATTTCAGCATCATCATCATCATCACGGTCAATCCTTTGCAATCCACTGCTGGATGAAGGTCTTCTCTAAACGCTTCCATTCTTCTCTGTTTGAAGCTTTGGATTCCAGTTGACACCAGCCATCTTCCTTATTTCGTCGAGCCACCTTGCATGGGGTCGTCCTCTTGGGCGTTTAAAGTCTCGAGGGTACCAATCCAGAATGACTGTAGTCCGTCTCATGTCTTGTCTTCTAGCAATGTGACCAGCTCATTGCCATTTAGAACGTTTGATCCGTTCGATGACGTCAATCACCTTCGTTTGGCTTCTTATCCAGCTGTTGCATTTTCGATCTCTTCTTGTAATTCCCAACATACATCTTTCCATGCTTCTCTGTGTTGTCTGTAGTTTTTGTGTTGTCTTCCTTGATAAAGTCCATGTTTCAGCTCCGTAGGTGAGTGCTGGTAAAAGACACTAGTTGAAAACTTTTCGTTTCAAGCTAAGTGGCATGTTGCTCTTCAAGATAATGTTATTCTTGCCAAAAACACTCCATGCTGTTCTAATTCGTCTGTTAACTTCATTCAGAATGTTGCCATCCATGGTGATATCTTGTCCCAGGTAAATGTAGCTCTGTACTTCTTCAACCACAATGCTGCCTGCCATGACCTTCTGTTTTGGAGCAAATGCATTGAACATAACGTTTGTCTTCTGTGTTTTCAGTTTCAGTCCTACACGCCGGCTAGCCTCTGTTAGTTCTTGTAATATTTCCTCCAATTCAGAAGGACTATTACTGGTGAGAACGATGTCATCGGCAAAACGAAGGTGGTTAATGAATTCACGAAGTCCCTTGTTTTTACCAGTTCAGCTTCTTGAGGACTTCCTCTAAAACTGCTGTGAAGAGTTTTGGTGAGATGGCGTCTCCTTGTCTTACTCCTTTTCCAAGGTTGATCCTTGCTTTTCCTTTATCCAAACGAATCGTAGCAGTCGCTTTACTAAATATCTCCTGAAGAAAACTAATATAGTTTCTGGCTATTCCCATTCTTTCCAGAGCTTTCACTACAGCATGTGTGAACACCGAGTCGAAAGCTTTCTCAAAGTCGATGAAGGCAAAGCAAAGTGGCACTTCATATTCGTTGTTGGCGCTCGATAAGTTCTCTAATAACTTGAATGTAGTCGATCGTGCTATATCCACTTCGAAAGCCCGCTTGTTCTCTTGGTTGTGCTGAGTCTAGTGCTGAATCAAGTCTGTTTTTCAGGACTTTACTGAAGATCTTATAAACAACTGACAAAAGGCTGATAGGGCGATAGTTCTGGATATTTTCTCGGCTCCTTTTTTGAAAAATAGAACCATCATTGCATTATTCCAATCTGGCATCTGGTACGTCTGACATCTCAAGGCATTTCGTGAAAAAACTTGCCAGTAACTTGTTGAATTCTTCTCCTGCTTCTTTAATCAGGTCAATGGTAATTCCATCTTCTCCGAGGAACTTTCCTTTCTTCATGGATTTAATAGCCTTGTCAACTTCGCCTTCCATAACCGGTGGCACTTCATTTTTTCCTTTTAGTTGGTCTGCTCTTCTTACGTCATTATCATCTTCACATTTGTAAAGTTTAATGTAGACGTCCTCCACAATTTCGATGATTTAACTTCCATTTTTCGTGATTGTGCCATTTGCTCTCTTGAGTGCAAACATTCCTCTTCTTCCAATGCAGAGCTTTCTCTTCGCAGTTTTCGAACTCTTGTTATCTTCAATCGCCTTTTTGACAAGATTGCAGTTGAACTTCCGAACATCTTCTGTGATGTGTTTCCGTACTGTCTTGCAAAGCTCCCCATGTTCTATTACTGATCTTGTATCTACTCTTTTTGTCTTCATTTCTCTTCGTTTCTTCATTAATTTCCTCGTTTCTTCTGTGAGTTTCGTCTGTGGTTTGGTAACTTGTTCTCCAGCTACTACTTCCGCTGCTTCTTTTAAGTGTTTAGTTAGTGTCCTAATAATATCTGTGATGTCATCTTCCTGGATACCGCTGTGTAAGATTTCAAAGCGATTTCGCAGTTCTAGCTGGAATTCCTTTCTGCGTTCTTGCAGGCATGCAATGTTGATGATCTTCTTTGTGTTCCTGAAAAGCTTTCGTCCTTCTATTTTCTTGTTTAGAACAAGCTTGCATCTTATCAGTCTGTGGTCGCTTCCTGTGTTGAAGTTGTTGAAAACAGTGTAGTCTTGAATCATGTGCTTCCTATTTGCTAGAATGTAATCTATTTCACTAGTTGCTCCATTTGGGCTTTTCCAAGTCCATTTACGCTGGGGTTTCTTCTTGAAAAAGGAATTCATGACGTACAGTTGTTCGTACTTTGCAAATTCCACCAGTTTGTTTCCTCTTTCATATATTATGCCATAACCATGATACCAAGAAAATTTTCTCCTTTCTTTTTTTCTCCGACACGGGCGTTAAAGTCGCCGATAACGACTTTTAGATTATAGTTTCCTGTTTGGTTCATCTTGCTAACTTCCTCATAAAAGTCCTCATCTGAGTAGCTTGTGGTTGGTGCATAGGCCTGTATTTCTGTATCTTGTATCTTCTCGACAACTGGATGACCAATCTTGCAATTCTGTCGGAGGCACTATCAAACTCATTGATTTGATTCTTCCATTTCTTAAGAATAAGGAATCCAACACCACTAACTCTTCTGTCGGTTGTTCCTCTGTGGTATAGTATGTGCCCACTGTTCAGCACAATTTTATCTTCACCTTTTCTTCTTACTTCGCAGAGTCCAATGATATCCCAGTTGATCCTATCCAATTCTTTTTCTAGTTCTTGCAGACGACCCTCTGAGGAAAGGGAACGTCCGTTATAGGTAGCCAGGGTCAGTGTCTTGTGGTGGCAAGAACCGAACCGGATTTTTTTGCCACCGTAACCAGGGACAATCTGACTGCCGGGAATTGAGGGCCATGGCCGATTTTGAGAAGTAGTCATGTGTTAAGAGAGTAAATGAGACGTAGAAGTAGTCATGTGTTAAGAGAGTAAATGAGACGTAGAAGTAGCCATGTGTTTTAGAGGACATTTACATAAATAATAATAATAATAATAATAATAATAATAATAATAATAATCTTTCTCTACAGGGTGGTTCAAAATTCATTGTACAAACTTCTAGGGGAGTTAGTATGGGTGATTCTAAGCAAAAAAGTTCATATGAACATGGGTCCGAATTTGAACGACAACTGAAATATGAACAGAAATAAAAATTCCGCCACCAAGATCAACAAGTTAATAACTCAAGTTCTGTAAAGCCTACATTAATTAAATTTGGAGGATTAAAAGGATACATAAAACTGTGTATACCATTATAATTTTATGGAATTCCACCAAGGAGTTTCCGAGTGTCTCATTCAACATCATAACACGTGCTCACTTGTGAGTACTAACTAGCACTTGTTGCAATTTTGGCTGTGTAACTCGGAAACTTCTCGTTGCAATTCAATCAAATTTTAATGGTATACACAGTCTTATGTACCCTGTTATTCGCTCACATTTCATTAGTCTAGGTTTTACAGAACCTGAGTTATTAACTTCGTTGATCTTGGTGCAGCATATTTATTTCTGTTCATATCTCAGTTATCGTTCAAATTCGGACCCTTGTTCATATGAACTTTATTGCTTAAAATCACCCATACTAACTCCGCTAGAAGTTTGTACAACGAATTCTGAGACACCCTGTATATACACTATCCTATCAAAAGTTATAGGATACCATCACTTTAATAGAAACACTCAAAAATATATATATTTTTATATCTTGTTTGTCCACTTTTACTGCTAACACAGCTTCTACTCTCTGGCCACAAGTTTTTGATACGTTTCAACAAGTAGTTTTCGTCATTCTGCCATAAGTATCTTGGACAGTTCAGTCACGGATTTCGAGCGTTCCGCACAAGCGCGCAAGCGACGTTCCAACACGTTCAACAAATGTTCGATATGGGATTCAGATCGGGGCCCTGGCCAGGACAGTCAAGTTCTCGAACCCCCTTTTCTTAAAACCATGTGCCTACAGCCCTTACTTTATGGCAAGGTGCGTTATCGTGCTGAAACAGAAAAGGGCCGTTGCCAAAGTGCTGCCAGAGAGATGGGAGTGCTGCGTTGTCCATAATATCTAGGTAACGCTCTACGTTTAGATGTTCGTCCACGGAAACGATTGCACCCAAGAAATAAAATGAAAAGCACCCCCACACATTCACCAACACTCCGCCGAACTTCAGCGTGGGCACAACACAACCTGGCAAATACCGTTTGCTGGGCATTCGCCATACACAAACCCGTCCATCCGATTACCAGATAGTGTAGCGGGACTCATCACTCCCTGGAACATTTTATAGGCTACTGGTCTGGTGGACTAGCAACTTCAGCACGAAATCATTGCCTAGAAGCTTCAGGTAGTTATAATAATCTGGCCACACGGTATATAAACACTGATATCTTAGATTGTATTTTCTTGCATCTTAATAATTTATTGGCTAATAAGTAAATTATTTCCAAATCAATATGCCATGCCACTTAGGTAGAAGCACATGTCATATGTGCAATGCAGAGTATTAGAGGAAGTACCCCTTGATCAAGTCTAACCCATCATGTTAATGGTTCCATGTCAAAATAGCTAAAGTTAAAATAGTGAACCTCAAAATAGTGAAAAATAAATAGCGAAACAATAATAGCGAAACCACAAATATCAAATTTCGAAAATATGTTAAAAAGTTTCGTATTCACTGTCCCCGTCAAAAACTTGATAGGCTACAAATATTACCATCAAATGTTAGAGGAGAACAGGTAATGAATCGCTGGGTAATCTTGGCCACCAGTATATCTCGCATTTGCTTTGTAGTAGAAACACTAGCACATGCTACTTTATCCTCACAGTTTGAGAAATTACTGGCGAGTGAACAGGGGAGTAACTATAGGGTGGCTAGACTGGCAAATGTCCAGGGACCCACGCCAATTGTGTATATACAAACGGGACCCCATAAAAGTTTCTAGCCAGGGGCCTCCACGCTTCTGATTACGCCTGTGTAAGTGAGTCGTACTTGACATTATGTGTTTGGCTGTAGCGTTGTCAAGTTGTATTCACTGTTTTTCCTCAATAGTTGCATCACTCCGTTACATTGTTGAAATATTGATCTTTGTCCTCCATTGTTGTTACCTAGCAACGTGATGCTTTCCATGCGATAATTTCGGCACTTTCGTTAAAAATATCCTCATAGCTATGACTGGTTTCCTCAAGGAAGGAATCAAGCAACTCTCATATGAGTAAAGAAGGTATATGCGTTAACAATAGGAATTGGTTGTGTTAGTGATCCCACCCTTAACCTTGCTTAGTGATCTGGCCCCCACAGTCACCAGATCACAATCCAATTGAGCATTTGTGGGACGAAGTTGAAAAAGCCATTAGCTGGTTCCGCATCAATGAAGTCTCACACAACTGTACAGTGGTATTCACCAGGCAAGGTATCAGGTTCCTCGCATCACATTTCATCATCTCGTGGAGTCAATGCCAAGAAGAACCGCCGCAGTTTTTAAGGCAAAAGGTGAACCAACGAAGTCCTGAAGGGATGGTCATAATAAAAATATATGTAGAGTGTTTAATTTTAATAAAATATTCCTGTGTACGAGGGTATTCATTAACTACGGTCCGTTTTACATTAAAAACAAAACTACTATATAAATATTTTCAAAGGTTTTATTTACCAGATTCTATGTAAAGTAGGGAGCATAAAAATTGGCAAGAAACAAAACAAGCGTTTTAATATAAGGTAACGTGACATCCATACAACTAAGGTATCGATCGTATCATTTCCTGACCTTCCCTCCTTGTTTTTGCAAGCACTCCTGCAATCTGCTGGGCATGCCATTGACAAACGACTCCAACAGATCAAACGACATATTGCCCCACATTTCTTCTATCAAACGTTTCCAGTCATTGAAATCTGTTGGACCATGTCTGGCATGAGCACATGCTCTAAATCTGTGGATGGTGAACGAACAACTGTGCAATACGGCGTCGATCATTAGCCTCTACTATCTTGGTCTACCTGATCCAGCCTTGCGTTCGATGTCTTCTCCTGAATCCAATTTCTTCATTATTCGGTAAAATGTTCTCAATAGTATACATGATCTTTCACTGACCTCAGGTCTATTTCTGTTGCCACTTTCCCAAAGAATTCAGAGTGTGTTTGTATTCTGCTACTCCATTGCTCATATTATCCGTAAATTAACTATGCAACAACCTTGCGTTAGTTATATGGCTTCAAAGCGAGATACCTGCCCTACCTACGTGTAAAATGAACCCATTACCGATTTCGCATGTTGTAAGGTTATTCTTCTACACGCACTTTAACTTTATGTAAATATGGCAGTTTTGCCAATTTTTATGCTCCCTACTTTACCTTTAACTATATTTCTACATAGTTTACAGTTTTATTTAAGCACTTGTCATTACGCTCAATGTACTTCCGCATGACCACTTCATAGAAGCTGCTGCCAGTGAAGAAAGTCACGCAGTTTTCACTTGTTCATCGTTGCTGAAATGCAGGCTGCCGATGATCTCCTTTAGATACCGTAACAGGTGGTAGCCACTGAACGCGAGGACTGGACTGTAAGGTAGGTGGTCAAGCTGTTCCCAAACAAAAGATCTGATTAGTTGGGAACCACTTTACTACCCGTATTACAGTCTGGACCTCGCGTCCAGTGGCTACCACCTGTTCCGGAAGCTAAAGGAGATCATCGGCAGCCTGCATATTAGCGAAGATGAACAAGTGAAAACTGCGTGATTTTCTTCACTGGTGGCAGCTGCTATGAAGTGATCATGCGGAAGTACATTGAGCACTGTGATAGGTGCTGAAATAAACTTGGAAACGATGTGGAAAAATAATTAAGGGTACATTGAATCGGGTAAAGTAATAATTTTGAAACTGTATATAGTAGTTTTGTTTTTATTGCAAAGGGGACCTTACGTTATGAATAACCTCGTATATTGTGCAATTGGAGTAGCTAGCCAACCCGTTACGCTGGAAGCAGAAAACAGAAGCCAGAACGGTATAGCAACTCTTTCCTTCCTTAATATATATACAGCTTAGGGAGTACACCCGTTCCCCACCCCACCTTGAGTATTGCAATAAGACATAAAACGTACCTATCTTTTGTAAATAGGGTCTACGACAATTCGGAGCATGACAATTCGGTGAACGACAATTTGGTGAACGACAATTTGGTTGAGGCGACAATTCGGTGGACGCGAGAATTTGTTGAATGTCAATTCGGTGGACGCGCAATTTAGTGAACATCAATTCAGTAGATGAGACAATTCGGTGAACTGAACATGGGCGATTTGTTTCGAGATTTTATATCATTGAAGAATTTTATATATTTAAGTCGTTTGTTTGTTTATAATTGACACATCTTTATTGCAATGAGAAAGAAATGAGTATTTCTCCCGTGAAAAAATGACAGGTCCAAAAGAAAATTTATTTCACTGAACTAAATTCGAGGAGCACTGAAATAGTAATGCCATGGGGTGCACCCAATTTAATGCCCTCTCTTAGTCTGAAGAAAATTCACGCTATGGGACATTGTAATTAGCATTATTAGGAAAATACTTCATTTATTTTATTTCGAAATCACTTTTATGAGTGAATCTTTTGAATAAAATTTGAAAAAATACATGGATAATGATAATTATAAAAATAAAAAGACTCTTTCACCACAACAAAAGTAAAAAATGAAAAATACAACCTGAACCTGGAAGCGCTTTTTTTCGCTTGTTTTCATTATTCAGCAGAGACCAAGGAGAACACCAAAAGAACATTGAGTGAATTGAATGATGAAAGCAAGGCTCTCGAAAAACGCTTCCAGGTTCAGGTTGTATTTTTCCTTTTTTAATTTTGTTGTGGTGAAAGAGTCTTTTTATTTTTATAATTAAGGGAATCTTTTATTTATTATTAACTAGCTGATAACCTGCCTTTACCCAGGACGTTACTTAACCTCATGTTGACCTGTCTCGGATTAAAATGATATCCATCTTCACCACTGTGGAAAATCACTGGATACGTTAGACTCATCTTTCCTTCCAAGTTTCTCTTGCCATTGAAGTAGAAGCTCTTTTACCCAGCTGCTCTAGATGAAGCTCCCGTTGTTCATATGTTTCCAACGCCTGGACAACTTTTTGTCTTTTAGATGCAGAGTTTCTCTGACCAATACTCTTTCTTTCTCTTTCCTTTCCAAACACGAAAATTTTCTCCAGTCATCTGGACATTTGTTACGGAGCTCAAGGGAGACAAGTGTGATTCCTTTGCCTCATGGATGACATTGCTTTATATATATCCCGTCATTGCATCATCATTTTGTTCTCATTGTTAATAATTCTTTGAAAAGAACATCATCACATCATCACCACCTCGGTTTCCTAAACAATCACATTTACAGAGATTATATTCAAAACGTGTTTTAAGGAAATGTTTGGATCTGCTATGCTACCAAAAAGCTAGGTGATATCCCGGCGTTGTTTGGACTCTTTTTTGATAAAATTATGCAATATCTGAATATGAATATGCAGTTAAAATGAACCATGAAAACACTTACAATTAATACAGCAAAATTCATAATGAAAATTCGAAAAAAAATGTTAAATGCTCCCAATGGATGGACTTCTCCATGTATGATAGAGCAAGCCTAAATAATTTCTTCACCACGTAATCTTACTTTACATATACACTCGCACTAATGTGGTGAACTTCGATGATACAAATCTCTTGGTTTGTGGTCTCTGTTCTGCAATTCCAAAAATCTGAATGCAGTTGTTCTGAAGTTATAACCTGGCAATCTGTTGTTATAATCCGCATTCCGCTCTCGATGTCTTAAAGCAAAACTTGGCCATTCATAACATTGCGTGGTCTAGTAGTCGCCATTTCTTCTGTTGGTATGCTTTGCACTCTCGAGAACTGCCTGGGAACTTCGATGACTACGTGATCAATCACTATTTGCTCGGTTTCTCAATATTCTTTACATTATCTACAGTTACTGCTTATTTATAAAGATTTCAAGTAAATGTTAATTTTTAAGAAATATCATTTCCAAGAAAAGCCCGAAAAACAAAAATTCTATACCTTGTTTCAAATTGAATCTTACTGATCATTAGATGCATGTTGTTGATACGTGCGCGTGGTGAATTTCGTGTTCATACCATTGTTGATTTATATTGGTGCACAAACCTTGCCTTGCATTTTTGGTCCTGAGTACCTTTTATTTCTTAACCCTTGAGCAAAAGTTTGTGCTTTATAAATAACCATCAGAGGAATCGGCGTTGCCCGGGAAAACAACACTTGTAGGTAAACAGAACAATCTCAAGAAGTTAAATTATAACTCCAAATCGGTTAAATAATAACTTAATCAATACAACACAGAGCGTAGGGACTATCCATTCTAAGAAAAATCCTAAAAACAGGAATTCTAAGAGATATACCAGGACTTCATACTTTCTGACTTGCCTCAGATTAACAAGAATATCCGTCTTTATCACCAGGGATCATCACTGGATATTTTGGATCCAATTTGATGTACACTTGATGTTGTTGCAATTCCCACTCTGCTCTCGATGTCTTGCAGCAAAACTTGGCCATTCATCACTTTCTGAAGTCTAGCGGTCGCCGATTCTTCATTTGACATGCTAACAATTTGCTCGATACAGTACGGAGCTAAAGGACTGCTTCCTTTGTCATCTTTCCACTCTTTCACTCAATAAATAACATTCAATTTGGTATAATGCATAAAATTACTGATGTTCGAGCTTTTCTTAAAATTGATATTTCTTAGAATTAACATTTTCTCTGTGCTGTATTGGGTTCACCAGTACATAGCTGTGGTGAGCTAGCTGTAAGCGAGTGGAGATCGTATCAACAGAAGAAACGAAGACTCTTAGACCACACAAAGTGATGAATGGTCAAGTTTTGCTTTAAAACAAGGGTGTTCTGTTTAGTTAAATTTGTGATTATCACGGGAAACATCGGGTGCCTCTGCTGAAGGCAGAAGGTCACTGCAAGTTAAAGTTTGGCATTATAAATAAAATTCATTAAGGCATGTAATGAAGATTCATTACACTTCTGCGAATATTATAAAAAAATTGATTTGTAACAATGATAGAATTCCTGTTGTTTTGGCTTTTCTTAGAGTTATAGTTCTTAAAACTTAGCATTTTCCTTAAAATCTTTACAAATGGAGATATGGAGAGTTAGTAGACTATTGAAAAAGTGGAAAGGCGACAGAGGAAGCCGTCCCTTCGCTCGGGCAACAGTTAACAAAGTATAAATCAACTCGACTATTCAAATCAAAACGCATACTGCATTATGCTCTATAATAATCATTCGAAGAATACATCTTAATTCATGTTATTGAAGTGCCACCAACGAAATGAATGAATATTGCTCAAAGAAAATAAAAAGTTATCCGGGAGTGGGAAACATCTGAACAACGGGAGCTTCATCTACAGCAGGAAATTGTTGAATTACTGAAAACCAATTTAAGTAATTATATAACTTCTTGAGGTTTTCTGTTTACCTAAAACTGTAATTTTCCTGGACAACGTGAACACTGGGAGGAAAGCCAACAACGTGTGATTAATTATCTATCAACATATTTTACGGTGTTTCTTGTTGTTTCTCTACTTGTAGTGGCCTAAAAAGACAAAAAAATCATATTTTCGAGGAATAGCTTAAAAAATTAGCGGCAATTTCTGTAATACTGCATAATTTGCATTTTCAGAACTCCTCCATTTTAGTCGATTTCAAAAGATTTGAAATATACTTTACCGTGCGAACTCACGGACTGATGTACTACTTTAATTAACGTGTCCACCTCTAATTATCACACATGAAATCCCACTATTACCAAATAGTGTGCTTAGAATTTTAAATAATAATAATAAGAATAATAAATTCTAGAATAAAAATAACAAATAATGATAATATTCACTAAATTAAAATTAAACATGAAATCACTATACGCACATTTGTCTAAAACCGTAAAGGGCCAAAGATTCAAAGTGTTTAAATATAGAGAGAAAAAAGAAAAGACAGTGTTATTATATATTTTATATATGACTCCGGATTTCTGAAAGTGAGTCTGAAAACCTTCTTGCTGCTCTTCGACTGGTAATGGGTCTTAAACTATAATACTCTCTATCATGACATAGAGCATAGGCTCCCTAATGTGTAACCGAATTTATTTTATCTAATTATTTACTGTCTCATTTTCTAAATAAAGCGGTAATTCCACGAAAAGGCTCAACGTGGAAAAGCCGAATTTACGCATTCCTAAAACACCCTAAAATTATTTTTAGGCAAACATTTTTTTCTGAAAAAGTAACTGAATATAAGATAATCAAAATCCCGAACACCTATTTCCTTAGACCGCGAACAAAAATTTGATTAATCAAATGTTTTCGGCGTTTCGTTCCAGTGTGCGCCGGGTGCCTCTTCTAGTAAAAAGATATAGATAGGGCAGTCTCTTTCGAAGAATCAAAGAGATACATGTGTGTCCCTACTGCTCCCTAACAAACTTTCAGACGATTTGTGTGTTTGGAACCATTGAACAGTGTAGAATCTTTACGATATAACCGATAACAAAGCATACATCAACTCGACTCTTCAAATCAATAAGCACGCAGTAATGGGCTCTTTAATAAGCATTCGAAGGATACATGTTCATTCATGTATATCGAAATGCTGCCGAAGAAAAGAACGCATATTGGTCAGACAAGACCAAAAGTTATCAGGGCGTCGGACACATATAAACAACGGGATCTTCCTCAATAGCAGGGAATGTAGAATTACTGAAAACCAATTTGATTTATTATTTAACTTCCTGAGGCTCTTCTGTTTCACTACAAAGGGAGCCAGTGTTGCGCGGGATATATCCAGTTGTAGTGAAACAGAAGAACCTCAAGAAGTTAAATAATAACTCAAATTGGTTTTAAGTAATTCTACAATTTTCTATTGTAGACGAAGCTCCCGTTGTTCAGATGTTTCCGAAACACAGATTAATTTTGTCTTCTCTGACCAGTCATTTCTTCAGTTGCATTTCGATAGACATGAATTAACATGTATCCTTCGAACGATTATTATAAGGCATAATATAGTATGCTTATCGAAAGTTGAGTTGATGTATTGTCTGTTATAGTTTGTGTCGTCAAGTGTCGCCCAAGCAAAGAGACTGCTTCCTCTATCGCCTTTCCAGTCGTTCTCAACAGTCTGCTACTCCTCCATTATTTCCAAATATTGATCATTTTTAAAGATTTTCAAGAGGAAAAGAAAAGCCCGAACAACAGGGATTCTATGTATTGTTAAAAATCCAATTTTGTTTTATAATACTCAGATAGGATGAAATTTTCATTCTTAATGAATCTACTTATATTGCGGACATTGCCTTGCATAGTTGGTCACGAGATATCTCTTATTAATATGTTTGGCATCATCATGAACATCGATTTATTATCGATAATTAATATTTTTTGGAAATCTGAGGTAAATAGTTACCTTCCTCTTTCTTTGAAGATCAAATGCGCGAAATTTTATCAAGATCGGAATAACACTGTAGATTTGTATAAGAAACAAACAACCACATTGAAATTTATTAAGGTTTGCTAAGAAACTTTAATGCCTTCATAAATTTCATTGTGCCCCCATTTATGACGTGAAGACATGAAAGCGAAACTCAATTTCCTCCCATGTTCGGGCTGGCATTTCGGGGATGACTGTTTCAATTATTCTGTTTCTGAAAGTTTCAGTGTCATCAAGGTTGGTCATGTATACTCTGTCTTTCACATATCCCCAGAAGAAAAAATCCAGTGGGTTCGCATCGGTTGAGCATGGGGGCCAAGAGATTGGCCCTTCCCTTCAAATCTATCGTCCTGGAAAGTTCGTATCAAGGCACTGCCTAATTTGCAGGCCCCCCTGTGAGAGGTGCTCCATCTTGTTGGTAGACTATGCTGGGCTGCAGTTCCTCCACCTGTGGAATCAGGTAATTCTCCGGCATATCTAGGTAGGTTGCAGCGGTAATGGTGACATCTCCGATTACACAATCATGCATTAAACCGCACCAAACTTAACCTTTTGTGAGCCCCAAATGCGGCAGTTATGTCGGTTTACTGCTCCGGAAGTATGGAATGTTGCCTCATCAAAAAAGAAAATGTCCTCATGGAAGATGGGATCATTGTCGATTTTTGGCGCATATCGTCAGCAAATTTCTTGCGCTTCGGTCCGTCATCTGGCTTCAGTTTATCCATCATCTGGATTTTTAGGGTGTAAGATGAAGGAGGTGCTTCACTATTTTATGTACGGTTGTCATTGTCATATCCAGTTGACGAGCTGCTTGGCGAATTGATTTACGGGGATTACGATCGAACGCTTCCCTGACGTTTTCTACTCTGTGGTGTCGCTGCACCCTTTTTGTGTAACAGGCTGCTGGTGTTTAAAAATTTTCATACCATAGCATAATTGACTTATGATTTGGAGAATCCTTTATAAACTTTGTTTAGAACATTCTCTGAACTGTAATCATTGACTTGATTCCGCAAGCCATAATATGCATTGAGATTTTTCTAGAACACTCACCACTGTTTACTGCGTCTCGCGAAATGTGGAACAATGCGCCAACAATGGTACCACGCGCCAACCGCGTGTTTCATTTTCAACTCAAGGGAGACTAAGAAACTTTTTGAGTTTTTCTTTGTGAATACAAAAACTCAAAATCTGTAATAACTTTTGAGTAATAAACATCTATAATATGGAAGATAATTTAGAAACACCCTCTATATAGATTAAATATAAATAAAGTAGCTTTAAACCAGAGTTGCCCCCGACTTCATTTATCCTGTTGTTGGGTTGACCTGCCTTAAATTAAAATGCTATCCATCTTCACTACCAGAATGTCGCGGTCCGTTTCTGGGCGTTATAAAAAAGATACGTCTATCCGAGTGAACGGCCGTGACATCAAACACGAACGCTCAGGCTCTCGAGAGAACAGCGAAGATCGCCGACGAGGGAGACAAAGGAGCCACCAACCCGGGGAGACAAAATGAGAATGCCCGAATGCGGAAATGAAAAAACGTAGAGGAAGCTAGGGGAAGGATTACGGTTCCGGCTTCCAAAGAGGAGGGACAAAAGACGTGCTCCAAAAATTATGAACGGCGTCCCGAATTTGCGAGTGTAAAATACTAGAAGATAGCAAGAGGATTTGGAAGAATTAAAGTGAGCAAGGAAGGGGAATTGAATACGGAAAATTTTCAGTTCCTGCCTACAAAAGTTTATCTCTCCACTATGAACATTTAGTGTTCTTTAGTATTAGCAAAGATGAGAACAGCGTTCGCCGAACGACGGAGGAAAGGATTTTTTTAACCATGGCGGATTGTCTCTCCATTTTTCCGTTCTGCTTCCGTGGATTTCTCAATAAGGATTTGGGTTGCCTCGAAGGACTTAATTCTCTATGATATCGTTCGTATTCTCGTCAATATCAGTGGATAATTCTGGTAAGCTATCAAAGCTACTGTAAACTAAAACTAAGTATTGCTTTTGAACGCCATCCTTGCTAACGCCGCTACGGTTTACTATCTATCTTCGTACTGGACTTAAACTTTCAATTACACTCGTTGAGTTGTATCCTCAGAGTTTAATTTATTACTTTAAGTAGAACGCCAATTATAAGCTGCCTTAGTTTTCGTTTCATTTCATATAAAACTACAACCCTAGCGTCAATGAACTTCGGATACCTACAGAATTTTGGATAAGTATAACGAAACAAATTGTAAACAAATGAAAATTACTTTATTGAGTGCACAGAGCTTTAGTACAACTGTGATATAGCATTTTAACCTAAAGAAAACGAGAAAATTAAATAAGCGACTTTTTGTAATGTTCCGTTTTCACCGCGATGCAATGAACTTCGTACACCGTACCGTTTATTGCACATTACCACTGAGTGGCGTCACCTTTCCGACGAATGACGCTCCGAAGTCGTTGAGGCATGCTAGACACTAACTTCTGCGTTCTTTCTACTGGAATTTTGTCCCACTCTTCGGAAATACACGCCCTCAACTGCTGCAGTGTTCGAGGCTTCCGCTGTCTGACTTTTCGCTTTAAAATGCGCCATACATTTTCAATGGGTGACAGATCTGGGCTGCAGGCAGGCCAGTCAAGCACCCTGAAACGCTGCTGTTGTAGCCAAGTCTTGGTGTTCCGAGCAGCATGAGGCTTCGCGTTGTCCTGCTGAAAGATGCTTGGTCTTCTATTGAACAACTTTAGGCGGGATAGACGCAGATGCTGTTGAAGAATGTTTATATAGGTAGCAGAGTTAATAGTGCCCTCGCAAAAGTGAAGCGATCCTGTCCCGGCTGCACTCATGCAGCCCCACACCATCAGCGATGCAGGCTTCTGAACTTTCCTCTCTTAACAGTCGGGTTGATTACTTTCGTGCTTGGTCCTTAGCACCTTGCGACCGTTGTTGCCATACATCACTGCAAAGGTGACTCGTCTGACCACAGAACACTATTCCACTGAGCAAGGGTCCACTTTAGATGGGTTCTGGCCCATGCTACCCGGCGACGCTTAGCTACAGTGCTCATAAATGGCTTCCTCTTTGTAGCGTATAAGTAATAGTTGCATCTTCTGATGTAACGGCGGACTGTGCTTTCGGATATGGGTATATGAAAATATTCTCGAGCCCAAACAAGTCATTTCACTTATGGGAGCATGCCTGTTTTTCACAATGTAACGTCGAAATACTCGTAGGTCCCTAACATTCAATAATGCTGCTTGCCTGGTGCAGTCCCTGGTTCTGTTTTCCCGATTTCTCTGAATCGCTTGATGATCCCATTAACGCTCGCTGGGATTTGTTATTCTGGAACTGCTGTATAATGTTTTGCCGTATACACGTTTCTACTGGCTTACCAGGTCCCATGCTTCAAAACAACACGAATACTATGCTCTGTCGCGTGGACGGTGCTTTTAAAGCCTGATGCAAAGCATTCTGGGCGTTTTTACAGCCTTCAGGAAAGTTCTATATGCTGGCGACCCCTTGTCTAAGAAGTTCTTTGAAACCTGTTGACAACGCAATTTTACATAAATTTGAATATATTATTTCACACCATTAAATCGATTCTAAATCAATGTTGATATTGTTACATATACTCAGTAAATCTATTTTCATTAGCCTGCAATCCTCTGTATGCACTTTTCACTGTGTTTTTAGCCAAATTACTTGGTGTCCGAAGTTTATTGACGCTAGGTTTGTAGTTGCTGGTAATCGCTACGCATTCTGAAAAAGATAGTATTTCAGTAAGCCGGGTTTATATTCACATTTACGTGTGCCTTCAAATTTGTTTGTGTTAGTGCCTATTATTCGCATTGCTAAATTTTAGTGCAAAGTGCATGTGCTTCTAGTGCGTCAGTGCAAAGTTACGCACCTACTATAAAAATTCTTCAACGAAGGTGTGGCGTGTCTCGCTCATAGCTACAAATTTAATTACGAAAGCCTTTATATGAAATTTATGATACCTTTAGTGGTTGTGTTAGTGCAAGTCAGCAAAATTCTTGTGTGAATTGTGCATAAATATATCTTTACAAAGTCAGTGCAGCTCAGCAGTGTGTTTGGTGTATCTAAGTTTTGTGTGCATCGCTGATTTACTATGTTTCCGGCTGCATCTAGTTCGTCGCAGCCTACTCTATCTACTACATGCGATTGGTGGTCAACGTTCCTATACTTGAAGCCTCGCCGTTTAGTTAATGTGCTAATTAAGAAGGTGTTACGCCTCCAGGCATTACGGAGTTCCCGACTCTTGAAGTTAAAGTGCTTTGTGATAATTGCATATTTGTGTACCCCAAGTGGTCGATAACGGACATCACATTGTCCTGTAACAAACAGACTTTAGAGTCAATCCATATATATTTATTTATTTCATTGTGTTTACCTTCAGGAAGTAGTGTATCTTAGCATATAATTTTTGAATAAATTAAGTTGTTTATTCTAAGACCTGGTCCCTTCTGTGTCTCTCAACATCATTTCCACTGCCACGTGACACAGAGAATATCACTTTAGATATTACTTTAGATCCATCTTTTCTTCAAAAGTAAAACCTCGTAATAACCTCCAGCTTTAGACGAAGCTCCCATTGTTCACATGTTTCCGACGCCTAGATAGCTTTTACTCCTTTAGTTGCAGAGTTTCTCCGACCAATACTCGTTCTTTCTATTTCTTTCTCAAAACACACAAACAAACACATTAACTTACCCCCGTCGCCGGGACATTTGTTAGGGAGCTCAAGGGAGACGTATGTATTTTATTTGATAGACACGGCTAACTGGAAATATATGTCAACAACAACTTCAAACAAACAACGCTCTACTTCGGTGGCAGTAGATGCACTTGATCGTTGCTCCTGTGTGCTCTGCAATTACAACTAACTGAATAGGGTTATTCACTGCTTGGTAATTTGTTGTTGCAATTCCCACAGGCTCTCGATATCTTGAAGCAAAACTTGGTCATTCATTACGGTGAAATCAATTGGAGGCGATAGGAAGAAAACAGAAGAAAAAGAATAGAAAGAAAGATCGGGCGACTTCTTCACAATCGTCCTCCCCCGTCACAATGAATAAGCTGGTCGGAAGATCATTGGAAGAAACTAAAAAAGGAGACGACCAATGAAAAAAGAGATAGAGACGGCAAAAGAGATAGAGATAAACGCGAGGTGTGGGCATTGAAAGGAAAAAAGAAGTACAGAAGAGAATTTGGAAGGAAGACGTTAAGATATGAAAGGAACTCCGGGAGATGGCCTGTGGAGATTGGCAAGGGAAAATGCCCGACAGTAAGAAGAAAACGAAGAGAGAATTGCGGCCTGTTTAGCGAATCGTGTTCTCCGGTGAGGCAAGGAGATTTTAAGCTGAGACGTGAAGCTAAAACGTTTATCGACGGACGCAGCTCTTCGTACCGATACGAAAGGAATACTAAATGTCATCCTTACCTATACGAAATATCATCCTTACCGATACGAAATGTCAATCTTACCGATACGAAAGGACGGATGCTGGCTTAGGATTAATCTGTAACTCAAAGCAACAGCCGGAAAAAGGCAGACCAGCGGCAATCCTTCGTTGAGCGGGAAAGCACGACGATACTTACCAGTATCACTCTAGAATCGTCTGCAATTCCTCACCTATGCAACGGAGGTATTCCCTGGAGGACGGCAAGTCGGCGTTGGAGAAAGGAACCCCATTCCTTCTCTAAGGAAATAGCAGGTAACGGGGGGGGGGGGTCCCAAGTCACGTGGCCATGGGGCTTCTCAAGCCTTACTTTCCAGAGATAAATTAGCTAGTAAGCATTAAAGTGTTAAAGAAGAAATTATTGAAGTAAAGTTAGACTGCTAACTTTATGGTGTAGTGGCAAAATAACCGATAGATACTTATGTTTTCACAATGTGCGTCCATCTGTCTGTCTGTTAGTGCTCTAGCGTTTGAACGCTTCCGAATTTTCGACATCCGTTTCCGCCATTCGAAAACGTAGGGAAAACGAAAGACTGAGTTCGTTGGTGGAAAAAATCGGTGAACGACTTCCGGTTGAAAAGGTCACAAATAATATAGGGTACCACGTTTTTCACTATACAATTCCATGTATAAATGGCCTGTGCACTGCCAAATGATGTTCTCTTTGGCATTCCCTGCCTAAAGCAGAGAAAAGGCTTGTGAATTAAGTAAAGACACGTGATGGTGTTCCTTGATAGTCAATATCAGTCAAAACTTGTTCAAGGGAATGTGATTTAGTGGTCCACTGGAAACTTTCAATGCTAAGATATGCATCATGTATTATATCAAACAGCCTGTTATATCATGGTTGAATATTAACGTAAAAGTAATGATAGTCTAAATAGGTTCAATGGGATGTGGTTTCATGGAACCATTATGTTTCAGTGGTATGTGGCTTCATGGAACCATTACAAGCTCCGATTTGGCAGATAATATATCAAACAACACGGAATGAATATAACGTAAAATTAATTATATTCGAAATTGGTTCAAAGGCACATGGTTTTGTGGAACCATTACGATAATTGGAACTTTCAATTAATAAATATGGCATGTTATATATATCAAACGTCTTGGAAAGATGTGCCATCAATGAATATAACGTAAAATTAATGATAGTCGAAATTGGATCAAAGGCACATAGTTTCGTGGAACCATTACGGGTCATTGGAATTTTCAATGCTAAAATATGGCATATTATATATCAAACAACTTGGAATGACGTGTCATGAATGAATATAATGTAAAGTTAATGGTAATCGAAATTGGTTCAAAGGCACCTGGAACCATTATGGTTCATTGAAGCTTTCATTGCTAAAATATGGCATGTAAGTTATCAAACGACGTGGAATAATGTGTCATGAATGAATATATCGTAAAATTAATGATACTCGGAATTGGTTCCAAGGCAGCTGGTTTATTGGACCCATTATGGGTCATTAGAACTTTCAATGCTAAAATATGGCATGTTATATATCAAACATCTTGAAATGACATGTCATGAATGAATATAACGTAAAATTAATGAAAATCGAAATTGGTTCAATTATTCGTGTTTTAATGATACCATTATGAAACCACTGGAAACTTTCAATGCTAAGATGTGGCATATAATTACTCTCGCCTTATATTATCAACAGTTAGGGTTAGGCAAATTTTACCAATAGCTAATTGCTTATCATTCTTTCAATGGTACACGCTTATGTAGAAAAGCGTTGGCAATAGTTTATGAAGAAAGAATTGACCCTTACACAGATTTCATAAAATAGGAATGCTTACAAATTAAAAGATTCCTGTATGTTCTAATCTACAGAGAATTGCTACTTTCTCCATTTAACTTTTCAGGTAGTTTTATTCAGTTTGAACTATACATTTCCTATAGAAGTACGCCTTGCTTAGCAACCAGAGGCTTCCTTAGCAACATCCTCTAATTCTTAACAATGAAAAGCTTGTTAATTAAAATCCTATTGGTCCTGGGCATTTCGGTTGCCTGACTTGTTAAACTTGCTCACCTGTTTGTGGGAGGAATTCGGTACACCTCCGTCAATAAGCGGTATCCTATTGTGCCCTCCAAGTGATTCGGATTCACCGACAAGGAAGAATAAAATTATTACGATTTAACAATAAGGAAAGATTCTAATTTTATATAAAGTACATGGACGTTATTAGAGTGGAGGTCTTCTATTAACATTATATTAGACTTTGTATAACTTAATTTATTCTACATGAAACTTTGTTGCTTAAGCCTGCCGCTCCCTTGTAAAGTAACAAACTTAATCATTAGCTTATCTGCGCAATATCAAATATTTAGCAAAATTAAAGTTCATTAATTTATCAACTCTGCCTGATTTATTCCCATCTCTATTACACTTTAGTAAATAGTAATCAAATATACGTGATAATTACTTTCTGTGGTCTAGCAATCGCAGTTTTTTCTGCTGGTACGTTTCTGTGGGCTGCCTGGGAACTTCATGACCACTCTTATTCACCACTGTTATTCACCACTTCTTCAGTTTCTCAGTAGTCTGCTAATTCTCCATTAACTCCAACTACTGCTCATTTTTAAAAAATCATCAAGAAAATGTTAAGCTTTAAGACCTAGCAATTTTAGGAAAAGCGCGAACAAGAGGAATTATATGCAATGTTACTAATTCAATTTTTTTTTATAATTCACAGGGGTGGAATGGAATCTTCATTACATGTTTTAATGAAACTTATGTACACTGAGTGACCAGTTTATTAGAAACACCCATGACTATGCAAATCCGTTGGCATAGCAATTGCTACGTATCAGTTGATCACGTGACAGTCGGTACGAATGTACAGCGGGAAACAACTATCGACTGCAAGTGGTTTCATCATCACCATGCGGAAAACAAAGGATCTGAGTGACCTCGAGCGTGGGATGATAGTTGGTGGCTGGCGAGGTGGCCAGAATATTTCCGAAAGTCATCTAGGCTTTTTTCGAATACCCATTTCAAGGATTTACCGGGACTGGGTTAAGACTGTGGTCGCAAACGACTCCTTGATCCAAGGGGTGATCATATATTGGGAATACTTGTTCGTGCGAGTAGAAACGTCACGACGCGTCAACTAACCAAGACTGCAGAATAACATATATGAACGCACTACATGCCGTACATTGTTAAGAATGGGCCACAACAGGTGACGGCCAGCCCGGGTACCTTTGATCTACACCTAAATCCGCAAAAAGCATCTCCAATTTGCCCGTGATCACTAACGCTGGACCCGTGAACGACCGGAAAAAGGTCTGCTGGTCAGATAACTCCCTTTTCCTATTGCACCATGCAGATGGCCGACACAGAATTTGGAGACAACAGCACGAAGCGATGGACCCGACCTGTCTAGTTTCCACTGTTCAGGCCGGTGGAGGCTCTGTAATGGTCTGGAGAATGTTTTCGTGGCATATTCTTCGTCTACTGACACCAGTAGAACAACGCACTAAATGGTCAGGGCTACCTTAACACTTTTGACGAGCAAGTTCATCCCTTCTATCGGAAGGATACTTCCAGTAGGACAATCTTCCATATCGTAAGGCTTGTATCATTATAGAACGGTTCCAGGTGCACGATAATGGATTCAGTTACCTCCTCTGGCCACTACAATGCTCGGATTTGAACCCATTCAAATGCTTTTGGTATGAGCAGGAATGAGTTATTCGAGGCATGGCTCCACCACCATCCAATAAGCATCAAGTGGGAGCAGCTGTTGCATCCGCATGGACAAACATCACGGAACAATGCTTCCAAAGGCTAAATGACTCCATGCCATGGCGAATTCGTGTTGTTATAGCTCTAGGGATGGCACAACACAATATTAGGAAGGCGTTTTAAAGAACTGGCCACTCAGTGTATATTGCATAAAATTTGCCTTGCATTGTTGGTCATGACATACCGCTCATTAATAGCTATGCCATGCCATCATTACAAATACCGATTATTATCGATAATTATTTTTTTTGAAATGTAAGATAAGGAGTGACCTATCTCTTGCTTTGAAGATCAAATGTGCAAAATTTCATCAATTTCGGAATAAAATTGTAGATTTGTATTAAATACAAACAAACAAACAAACAAACACTCTTCTTTAAATATACAGAAAACTAGCAGACGCACTCTGCGTTCCCCACGACAATTACAGTTGCAGGTAAGCAGAACAACCTCAAGAAGTAAGAAGTTAACCAAGAAGTTAAATAATAACTCAAATTAGTTTTCGGTAATTCTACAACTTCCTGCTGTAGATGAAGCTCCCATTGTTCAGATGTTTCCATCGCCCGGATAACTATTTTTTCTTCTCTGAACAATACTCATTTCCTAAAGGGATATTTCTATAAATGTTAATTAAATGTATCATTTGAACGGTCATTATAAAGCATAATACAGTATGGTTGTTGATTTGAAGAGTCGAATTGGGATCCAGTACATCCATCCTGGGTCTGTATGCCCAGAGGTCGACGAGTTGGGTCCCTAGATGGACCTGGATTGACGACTGCTCTATGATGGTCGCAGCAGCCGGGAGGGGGTGATCGTGTTTCACTGATGGTCGCCCATCCAGTGACTAGCCGTGCCTGATGTTGCTTAACTTCACAGAAGTGTGTCTAGTGAAGCCCACCAGGCCATGGCCTCCCCAAATCAGTTGTCACGTTGATTTATTCTTTCTTATCAGTTGTCGTTAACTTTCGCCAGAGTGAAGGCACTATTTCATCTTTCACCTTTCCACTCTTTCTCAATAGACTGCTAACTCTCCATTCTTTAAAAAATGAAAATTTTTTCAAGAAAATGTAACAAATCTAAGAGCTATCAAATCTAATAAAAGCCAGAACAACAGGAATTCTGTGTATTGTTACAAATTCATTTTTGTTTTATAATTCATTTTATAATAATGATGGGGGACCATTATTCCTACTGAACCTATTCCTAATGCGCACTTAGCCTGATAACTCGGCGTCGCAGGGACATTATTTCACCTCTTGTTGTCCTGATTAAATGTCAAACCTCATAACCACCGGGGAGAATCACTGGATACTTTAGATCCATATTTCCTTCGAAGTATCCCTTGCCCTTGATGTAGAAGCTGTTATACCTTCCTGCTCTAGACGAAGCTCCCGTTGTTCATATATTTCCTACGCTCGGATAGCTTTATGTCCTTTAGTTGCATAATTTCTCTGATGAATACTAGTTTTTTCTCTTTTATTTTCTAACACAAATTTTTGCCAGTCGTCTGAACCTTGGACTCTTTATCCTCCTTGATAGACACTGCCTTATCTATGTCCTATCATTGCATCATCACAAAACATTCATAACTTTCATTTATCGATTATACTCACTCACCAAAAGTCACGGCACACCTGTCTAATATATGTTAGGCCCCCTCTCGCCCAGATAACGGTGGTGACCCGTCATGTGGAAAAGAATCTACTAGTCCCCGAACACACCACAGGTACTGCAAGCCATGCCACCTCCACTACACTCCATAACGATGCTGCATTCACTGGTTGTGTTAGTGACGACCTGACAGATAGTTCGATGACGTCCCACAATGGGATTGCAATCTGGGGAAACGTGGAGGCTAATCATTGTCAAGAAGTCGGTAGCGTGTTCCTCCAGCCACTGCTGTGTCACAAAGGCAGTGTGTGGCGCGCATTATCTTGCTGTAAGATGCCATCGCCCGCAGGGTAAAAATAATTCATGAAGGGGTGCAGGTGGTCCCCAAGCAGATTGACATAGGAAGTAGCACGCACAGATGATGTCAGATGCACCAATGGACCCATTGCATGCCACGAGAAAACGACCCAGACCTGTATGGAGCCTCCACCTGCCTAAGTTGTCCCGAAAAGCGGGTTCCATGGCTTCCTGTGGCCTGCACCAGATACGGACACGACAATCACCCCAATACAGCTGAAACCGTGACTCGTCGGGCCAGGCAACCCTTCGCCATTCCTCAGCGGTCCAATGTTGATGATGGTTGGCCCTGGCTAGGCGTTGCCAACGATGTGCAGCTGTCAAGAGTGGCACCCGTCGTGGCCTCCTGCTCCCAAAGCCTGCAGCTGCCAAGGTTCGCCGAATTGTCGTCACGGACACAGCTGTGGGACGTCCCTGGTAGTACCGCATGGTGATTTGGCCCGCTGTCGCTTGACGTCCCTTGCAAAGGTTGTGCGGTAAAATTGCAGGGTGTTGGTTACATCTGATATTGGGGTACCCGTCCGTCTGGCACAAACGATCATCCCCCACTCAAATGCGGATAACTCTCGGCGTGCTGCCATTTCTGCAGCTAGTTTTTTGCTTACAATGATTGTGTGAGATCAAGCACTCCTGTGCATCTGCATTCCGAGAATGGAAGCAGCGGGATCTGTCTCATTATTGACAGGGAACCTGATTGGAGAGGTGTACCATGACTTTTAGTGAGTCAGTGTATAGTCAAAATGTATCTGAGATTTTTTAGGTAATATTTGGATCTGCTGTGCCATCAAATAAGCTAGGTGAAATCCCCGGCGTTGAACAGACTCTTGTTTCAATAAATTTTGCAATATCTGAATGTTAATACACTCACTCACAAAAGTTCATGACACATCTTCCTAATAACGTGAGTGTATACAATAAAAGTGAACACATAAAAGCGCTTAGAATTAAGACAGTAAAACTTTATAATGAAAATTCGAAAAAAAATTCAATTTCTCCCAATGGATGGACCTCTCCAAGTTCAAATCTCTTCTTGGACGGCAGTACTCGGTCTTTTCTTCGTTGGCATTTCGATAGATATGAATTAACATGAATCCTTCGAACGATTATTAAAGAGCAGTATACAGTACACTACCGTATTTAACGACTCGATTTGATGTATGCTTTGTTATCAGCTATGTCATAAACGGTCGCCTCTGACCAACCAGCATCCATATATACCCAACCTACTGAAAGAGGAAGGGAAAGAGTTGAAAACACACTGTCGTGTCTGAAAGGTTCTACACTATTCAAGGGTTGAAAACCCACAAATCGTCTGAATATTTGTTATCAAGGGTTGAAAACACACGAATCGTCTGAATATTTGTTAGAGTCCTGAAGGTAGAACATTTGTTACTGTTTGCTCTGGAATCCCAACGACCGCAATGGGGTTATTCACTATTTGGTAATCTGTTGTTGTAATCGCACTGCTCTTGACGTTTTGAAGCAAATCTTGGGTGATCCAGTAGTTGTAGTTTTTTCTGTTGACACGCTCAGCATTCGCTCAATTGCCGCTGTGTGCTGGCGAAATCAATAGTTTGCGACAATCTGTCGAATTTCCAATCTTTCTCAATAGTTTGCGGAACATCCATTATCTCCACTTGGTACTCATTCAAGGAAATCTTAAGTTCTAAAAACTATGAATTTTAAGAAAAGTCCGACCAACTGGAATTTGGTGCATTATTAAAAATCGGACCTTATTTATAGAGCACATATTTCCCTTGCATTGTTCGGCATTAGATATCTATTGTTGGTCCGTGCATAGTATTGGTGAATTGCGTGTTCGATACCATTGTTGATACCTGTTTTTACACAAGCTTTGCCTTGCATTGGTTGTTATTAGATATTTAATATTAATATGCCCTGCCATAATTATGAATATCGATTTTTCTAAATACAGGGTGACCCAAACTAATCCACCATAATTGTTTAGGAACAATTTATGGTTCAAATGGAACAAAAATGTCCTATAAACATTACATCTAATTTCGAACGTGTGTGAGATATCGACGTGCTTCTATTTTCTTTTATCTTATGTACGAAGAAACCTCCGATTGCAATTGACGGATGCCCGGCCCACTTTAGTAGAGGAGTGCGAGACTTGTTGAATATCAATTATCCGGACAGATGGATCGTTATAGGCGGTCGAGTGGCTTGGCTTCCTAGGTCACCGGACCTCATCCCATTAGATTTTTTTCTCTGGGGAACACTGAAGGTGGAGGTCTAAAGGAATCCGCCCACCACCAGAGATGAGCTCATTGCATCCATTCAAGCTTGTAGTCGAGCAACTACATCCGACCAGATTGTGGCAGCTACTAGCTCAGTTGTCCGAAGATGTAACCAGTGCATTGGAGCTGGGGGCAACCATTTTGAGGGGTTTCCTCGACATTGATTTGTTACTTTCTTCATATTCCTATTCCGTTTATCATTTTAGTTTTATTTTGTAGTTCAAGGTGACGTTCTTTCAGTATGCAGAATAACAGTGATCTGCCCTCTCAAGTGTTTAATTTATTTGCTTTAACAATTCTGCAAGAAAATAGACAAACGTCGATATCTCACACACGATCGAAACTAGATGTAATGTTTATAGGATATTTCTGTTCCATTTGAACCATACAATGTTCCTAAACAATTATGTTGGATAAGTTTGGGTCATCTTGTATATAAAGAAGAAAGTTTGTTTGTGGGTTTGTGGGTTTGTTTCTTAATCGATAATTATTATTTTTTTGAAATATCAGGTAGACAGTGACCTTCCTCATGCTTTGAAGATCAAGTATGCCAAATTTCATCAAGATCGAAATAAAACTGTAGATTTGTAAAAGAAACAAATCCATAACCGAAATTCTTCTTTATATACAGGGTGTCTTTGAATTGAGTACGGATTTTTTGGGAGATGATAGAAGAGGTCCTTAGAAGTATTTTTTGTCATATGAACATGGGGTTCCCGCAGCTCCGTTTACTTACAATACTGCATTGAACAATCAAATGACACCGGAACGCAGTGTTCGCAGGTAGGCCTATATTATTTTATTTTTAACAATTAACACAAGCAATCTACTGTATTACTTTTACAGTAATTGTTCGAAATGACCGTCTTTTACATATGGACTAATCGTATTTTAAAAAGGGGTTGGATATCATGGAATCTCCTTGACGAAGTTTGTCCTAGAACTTTTCAACAAACAAGCACGTGCACCTTGATATTTCTTTGCAAACAATTACTTTAAAAGTTATTTCAGTAGATTGCTTGTGTTAATTGTTAAAAATAAAATAATCTAGGCTTACTAACGCACACTGCATCCGTGTGTCATTTGATTGTTCAATGCAGTATTGTAAGTAAACGGAGCTGCGGGGACCCCATGTTCATATGACAAAAAATACTTTTAAGAACCTCTTCTATCATCTCCCAAAAATCTGTACTCAATTCAAAAACACCCTGTATATAGACTAGCAGAGGTAGCCGCTGTTGCCCGGAATAAATACAATTGTCGGTAAATAGGACAATCCCAAGAAGTTAAATAATAGTTCAAAATTTGTTTACAGTAATTCGACAATTTCCTGCAATAAACTTTCCCGTTGTTCAGATGATTCTGACACCCGGATAAATTTTTGTCTTCTTTGATCAACTCTTATTTTTTACTTCGGTAGCATTTCGTTAGGCATGAATTAACATATATTATTCCATCGATTATTAAAAAGCACAATATAATGTGCCTGTTAGTGTGAAAAGTCTATTTGATCTATGCTTTGTTATCGGTTATGTCATAACCTGCCGCGTGAGACCGACAGCAGCCATTTATACCCAACCCACTGGAAGAGGGGAAGCTGCTGTTTTGTCTGGAATGTCGTACACTGTTCAAGATCTCCAAACACGCTAATCGCCTGAGCATTGGTTAGGGAATTGAAAGAAGACACATGTATCTCACTGTCTCCTCGAGAGAGGCTGCCCTATCTATATCTTGCTATTACACCCATTTCCTGCTCATTCTTAATTTTTTTTGGAAACGAATGTTCTATTTCGTAGGCAATAACACATTCTATCATTACATCATTTTCGATAATATTCTTTTATGATCACCACATCAGTTTCAATGGCATCAATATTTAACCCGGCATTAATGTAAAAATATATGGGTACATGATCGTTTGTATTTGTGGATTCTCCAGTTTCACAATCTGCGTGAAATTATTGGCTATTTGGTTATCTGTTGATGCAATTGCTCTCGATGTCTTGAAGAAAAAAGTGGATATTCATCACTTCGTGTGGTCCAGCAATCGTCGTTTCTTCTGCTGACATGCTCACCATTTGCTCAGTAGCAGCAGTGTGCTGGCGAAACCAATACAGCAGCGAGCGAAGGGAATGCTTCCTCTATCGCCTTTCCACTCTTTCTGAATAGCCTGCAAACTCTCCATTATCTTCAGTTAGTGCTCGTTTAACCGGCATCGACCGGGACTTTATTTAATCTCTTGATATCCTGCTGTAGAATAAAATGATATCCATCTTTACCACCGGGGAACATCACTGGATAATTTAGACCTTGCTTTTTGCGTAAGAGAACACGCCCGGAAAACACCAACGTTTCCTTCCAAGTTTCACTTTCCCTTGACGTAGAAACTCTTGAAAAATCGTCAAGGGCCACCTGAGAACTTCGATGACTGCTTGATCACTCACGACTTGGTCAGTTTCTCAATATTCTGGTAACTCTCATTTATCTCCAGTTAGAGCTCAATTCTAAGGAAAGTGGGAACAACAGGAATTCTATGCATTGTTATAAATTGAACGTAATTGATATAGCCTTGCATTGTTGGTCATGAGATATATATTGATGATCCGTGCATAGTGTTTGTGAATTGCGTGTTGATACCATTGTTGATACTAGTACTAGTTGATACCTATTCTTGCACAAACTTTGCCTTGCGTTGTTGGTTGTGAGTTAACTCTTATTAATATGCCCTGCCATCATCATGAATATTGATTTATTATCTATAATGATTATTTTTTAAAAATCTAAGGTAGACAGTGACCTTCTTGATACTTTGACGATCAAGTGTGCAAAATTTTATCAAGATCGGAATAAAACTGTAGATTTCTATAAAAAACAAACAAACCTTAAAAACCCATAAACCCATAAACATTCTTCTTTATATATATAGCAGAGGACCCGGCGTTGCCCGGGATAATTACACTTGCAGGTAACAGAACAATCCCAAATGTTAAATAATAACTCCAAGTTGGTTAAATAATAACTCAATAAATACAACACAGAGCGAAGAGACTATCCATTCTGCGAGAAATCTGAAAAACAGGAATTCTAGGTGATATACTGAGACTTTATTTAAACTCTTTTTGACTTGCTTCAGATTAAAACCTAGTCCATCTTCATCATGGGGAACATCAGTGAAGCAACTTTTTGATGTAGATGCTCGTATAAGCCTCTTGCTCTATTCGGAATTTCCGTTCCTCAGATGTTTCCAATGCCCGTATAGCCGTTTCTGTTTTAGTTGGAGAGTTTCTCTGACCAGTACTCATTTTTTCTCTTTCCTTTCCAGACAAATTTTTGCCAGTCGTCTGGACGTTGGATAGTGAGCTCAAGGGGGACACATATGTCTCCCTTGCCTCCTCAATTAAAGCTGCCTTATTTATGTCCCTTCACTGCATCATCATTTCATCTTCATTATTAACAATTCTTGGAAACGAACTTTCAGTCATTGCATTATCAGCATCTGTTTCTAAAATATTCATATTCACACAGAGTATAGTCAAAAGGTTTTTTGGATCTGCTATGCTACCAATTAAGCTAGTTGATAAATAGCTAGGCTTGGCTCGGACTCTTTGTTTTCTTGATTAAATTTTGCAATATCTTAAAAACAAACACATAAAACGCTTAGAAATAATATAGTAAAAATTCATAATGTAAATTCGAACAAAATTTTTTTTAATGCTCACAATGGATGGACCTCTCCATGTAAGCCACTGCTGGTCTAAATAATTTCTTAGTCACGTAATCTTACTTTAGATGTACACTTGCTGTTGTTACAATTGCCACTCTGCTCTCGATGTCTTGAAGCAAAACTTGGCCATTCGACAATTTGCGTAACCATTCGTCGATTCATCTATTGATAAGCTCACCATTTGCTCACAGAGCTAAAGGAATGCTTCCTCTGTCGTCTTTCCACTCTTTCTCAAAAGTCTGCTAACCCTCCATTTTCTCCAGTTCCTGATCATTTTTAAAGATTTTCAAGTAATTGTTAAATTCTAAGAATTCTCAATTCTAAGAAAAGCCTGAATAACAGGATCATCTAATCATCTAAATAATACCGTTGATCACGTAATCTTACTTCTGATGTAAACTTTTGACAATTCAAATCTCTTCTTGTGTGGAAGTACAAGTACATGTTCGTTTCTGTCTGTGTGTTCTACAATCCCAACAATCTGAATGAGTTTATTCACTACTTGGTAATCTACTGTTGCAATTCCCTCTCTGATCTCGATGTCTTGCAGCAAAGCTTGGCCATTCATCAATTTCTGTGGTCTAGCGGTTTCTTCTGTTCATACACTTTCATCGTGAGGGCGCCTGAGAATTTCAATGATGACTTGATCTCTCACGACTTTTTTAGTTTCGCAATAGTTTGGTAACTCACTTTCATCTCCAGTTTGTGAGATGAAAACGTTAAGTTCTGAGAATTATCAATTCAATGAAAGTCACGAACAGCATGAATTCTATGCATTGTTACAAGTTGAAACTGAAGGAAAAATGTGGTTCCGTGCATTGTTTTTGTGAATTGCTTGTTGATACTATTGTTGATACTTATTGTTGCACTATATTTGCCTTGCATTGTTTGTCATGAGATACCTCTTATTAATATCCTTCCCCATCATTATGAAGATCGATATCTTATCTATAATTTTTACTTTTTCGAAATCTGTGGTAGACAGTGACCTTCCTCGTGCTTTGAAGATCAGGTGTGCAAAATTTCATCAAGATCGAAATAAAACTGTAGATTTATGTAAGAAACCGACCCACAAACCCACCCATTAACAAATACTCTTCTATATATAGGGTGAGGCATTTATCTTGAGACAACTGAATATCTCGGAAACTAAGCATTGTACGAACAAATATCCGAAATCAAAAGTAAATTATTTCGCAGGGAAAATTCATTAATTAAAAAGTTACCCCATCCTTGTTTGGTTAGTTTCCGAGATATGCAGTTGTCTCAAGATAAATGCCTCACTATTTATATAAACTAGCAGAGGACCCGGCGTTGTCCGAAGTAATTACACTTGTAGGTAAACAAAACAATCTCAAGAAATTAAATGGTAGTTCCAACTTGGTTAAATAACTCAATCAATATACCACCGAGCGAAGGGACTATTCATTCTAAGAAAAATCCGAAAACGGGACTTCTAGGTGATATACCGGGACCTTATTTAACCTGTTGTTGACTTGCCCCGGACTGAAATGATATCTATATTCACCACCGGGGAACATCACTGGATAGTTTAGACTCACGTTTTTTTTTGCCCTGAACGTAGATGCTCTTATACCCTCTTGCTCTATTCGAAAGTTTCGTTGTTCAGATGTTTCCAATGCCCGTACAGCTTCTTCTGTTTTAGCTACAGAGTTTCTCTGACCATTATTCGCAGGCACAAAGTTTTACCAGTCGTCTGGACCTTTCATAAGGAACTCAAAAGAAACACGTGTGACTCCTTTACATCCACGAGAAACGCACCCTTATACATGTCCTGTCACTGCATCATTATTTTATGCTCATTATTAACAATGCTTGGAAACGAACGTTCAGTCATCGCATTATCAGCATCTCAGTTTCCAAAATATTCACATTCACACAAACATTTTTATGAAATTTTTGGATCTGCTATTCTACCAAATAAGCTAGCGTGGCTTGGACTCTTTGGTCTTTTTTGGATTAAATTTTGCAATATCTTAAGAAAAAACATATTAAAACTTTTAGAATTAATACATTAAAATTCCTAATAGAAATTCGAAAAAAATATTTTTCAAATGCT
Organism: Rhysida immarginata; assembly: GCA_023313115.1. Lineage (NCBI taxonomy): Eukaryota > Metazoa > Arthropoda > Chilopoda > Scolopendromorpha > Scolopendridae > Rhysida > Rhysida immarginata. The sequence continues at coordinate 713,667 of JAHWFO010037430.1, forward strand.
CACAATGGATGGATCTCTCCATTACTCCATTGCTAGCCTAAAAATTTCTTAGTCACGTAATCTTACTTTAGATGTACGCTTGATGCTGTTGCAATTCCCACTCTGCTCTCGATGTCTTGAAGCAGAACTTGGGCATTCATCACTTTGGGTAGTCTAGTGGTCGCCGATTCTACTCAGTACAACACGGAGCTAAATGACTGCTTCCTCTGTCTTCTTTCCACTCTTTCTCAAGAGTCTGATAACTGTTCATTATCACCAGTTACTGGTCATTTTTAAAGATTTTCAAGAAATTGTTAAGTACTAAGAACTCTCAATTCTAAGAAAAGCCTGAATAACAGGAATTCTATGCATTGTTAGAAATTGAGCTTTAACTATATTGCACAAACTTTGTCTTGCATTGTTGGTCATGAGATATATATTGTTGATCCCTGCATAGTGTTGGTATATTGCGTGTTGATAACGTTGTTGATACATATTGTTGCACAAAAATTTCCTTGCATTGTTCGTCTTGAGATATTTCTTATTAATATGCCCTGCCATTCATAAGAATATCGATTTATTATCGACAATGATTATTTTTTCGAAATCTGAGATAGACAGTGACCTTCTTCATGTTTTGAAAGTCAAGTATACAAAATTTCATCAAGATCGGTAGAAAACTGTAGATTTATAGAAGAAATAAACCCACCCACAAATTAACATTCTTCTTTATGTACATAGAAGACTGGCTGGTGTACCTGGCGTTACCCGGGCTTAGCTTAGAGGAAACAGTTTAATTTGTTTCACTTGTTTCGTGTATATAAAAAAGACTTATGATATCTGATGTTGGGTCTCGAACCCCAGACCTCTCAGCCGAGTTTTAAGTGCGCTGACCGGACAAGTTTTTACTGAATAGTTTGCTGTTACACTATGTTTTTCGTTTGTCCGTGTGGGGCGTAGACAAGCAAATTATCCGGGGGTAGTGACTCTTGAGCATGCTACATATAATTGGAAGTGTGAAAAACAGAGCGTTACCAAGTGAATGCCTGCCCCTCTGACTTGTCGATACTCATAGCGAATGTAAGCCAGCTGGGAAACAGCAATCGCTTGAATTCAACGGCATACTTGTATCACTGTTTATCAACGGAATGCGAGGAATAAATACTTACTGTCACAACTAAACCACTGAGCGAAGTAACTGTTTAGTGTGAAGGAGGAAAAAGGCGGGAGACGATGTCATTGAATTAATAGATCTATTCAATTCCAGAGACAAATTAATTAGTTGGCCTACGGTCAACTCATACATTTAAATAAAGTCCTTTATTTGTCCTCTTACATTAAATAGAAATCAGTCAAGCTTATAGCTTTTAAATAGAACTCAAAAAATAATAATACAAATCTTTACCCATCTGGGTGTTAACAATTGTAATTATATAGTAATCAATTTAGACGAACGCTGTCCGAATTAACTTGGATCTCTGGGTTACTTAAGCTGTCATCTGAATTGAGTGCGATCTTCCTTTATATATTAAGCTGTCTTCTAAATTGAATTGGGGTCACCTGAGCGATGAACAAACCAACATTGACTAATGCAGGAGTAGGAAGAGGAACTGCTAATGGCCACCGTTGAAATAGAGCAGGGCAACCTTCTCGTAGGTGGAAGCAAAGGACGCAAAGCTGCCTACCGAGCGCGGCAGAACGACTAGGGGCCCTGTCGACACTACCTAACGCTAAAGGCACGCTGTTATTGCGACTTGTCTCCTCTCTCTCCCACTTTTGAAGTGGAGAAGCAGATGTTATTGCCTCCACGGAGTCAAGACCTAAAAAGATCTTCAGGTGGCATTATGCTACACCCAACGTAAAAACTTGAAAACACCTCAAACGAAGCAACATGAACTTGGCCCACAGCTTTCGCTGGTCGGAGGCTAACTCCCGACACCTACCCACTTTGGCCACCCGAGTAGGCATAAATCCACCAGAAAATAAATCCTCTCTCTCCCACTTTTGAAGTGGAGAGGCAGACGGTATTGCCTCCACGGAATTAAGATCTAAAAAGATCTTACAGGTGGCATTATGCTACACCCAGCGTAAAAAACTTGAAAACACCTCAAACGAGGCAACATGAACTTGGCCCACAGCTTTCGCTGGTCGGAAGCTAACTCCCGACACCTACCCGCTTTGGCCACCCGGGTAGGCACAAATCCACCAGAAAATAAATCCTCTCTCACACGGGAGCGAAGAATTTAATTCCACTGATTTCACTTACTTCGCAAGGAATGGCTCTACTCTTGGCACTGGATGATGCAAAGTCATTCGGGGAATCCTTCTGTATTACTAAGTCACTCACGGATCCGCTAACATTATTCTTAATATTTTGTCCATATGTTCTTATATTGTGAGGAGTATTTATGGGATCGTTAACCTGCTCCACTGCTGGGATAACTGGACTATCATGAGGCTCGTCTGAGCAATAATTCCGCTAATTGTGAGTTCCCTGTTCAAGTTCGAATCTTTAGCCTGATTCGCATTGGCTGGGTAGATATTGCGAGCTCTCCGTAAATGAAATGTCCGTGGCTCATAAGCCTTAATATCCTCAGTCTCTTTCGCTGAATGGATAACACCTATTGCGGGCGAAATAATATCAGAAACGTTGCTCTTACTTGGCAATTTGAGATAGGGCTTATCCGGGGCTTGTCTGTTGAGGTCATTCACTTTTCCTCTGTCTGCTGAAGTCGTTCTTTCTGCTTGCCAACCGTTCCGGCTTCTCCACACCGAGTTCCTTGATGCCTTAGAAAAATATTTCAATAGCGACCGGCTGTTGATCTCCCGACTATTCTTTGCCGAATTGCGTTCCATATCGGTTGTCGGCTCCCTCGGCGAGATCTCCTTCATTCCAAACTCTCTCATTCGTTTCTATCGACCCTTTGTCCTTTCTCTCTCTTCTAGAAATTTCATTTTTTCGTTCAATTTTATTTTTCCTCGTTTCCAACAATCGGAGCGCGAGTTGATCTCTCTCCTTCCGACCTCTTCCATTCTCTTTCGCAGGGGCGGGCTTTTTCTTCACTCTATTTTGTCGCTTCTCTCCTTCTCCTCTTTTGTCACCTCATTCGATTTCTCTATTTTCTCACGAAAATGAGGTGACACTTACTCACATGCGACATTCTCTGTGATGATCGTGGTCTTCATTACGTTCGGGAATAGATTCTTTATGGTGAGTCTTGTTCCATTGCACAGCCTTGGCGAGTCGATGTTATGTAATAGCATTATAGGAGATCCTTTTTTAAGTGAGCTTATGTGGCGGCATTCCTGGTGATTAAAGGGAATTTAAAAACTCTGTAGGGTGATGCACAGTTTGCTGCATATCCATTACCGTATCAATAGATGACGTTATAGCGAAAGCAAGTTCATTCCTTTGGCAAATCTCATCCAGCAAAATATTTATCAAAAACTATTTTCCAGTTTCCCATGGAAGCAAATACCACCATTTCCATCCTGAATGAGACTTAAAAGCAATTGTCATAGAGCAATTGCCTCTTATTTTCCACAAAAAGTTGGGGAGCATTCATGTTGTAGTTCCTTTCCCTCTAAAAAATCTTTCCTATTCCTTTTGTTCGATTCCGCGTTTCTAGCCCAAGCTTCAAGAGAGTTTTTCCGTTAATAGAGATACATTTTTCCTCAAGAAATATAAGCGCTTGTTTCATTATATCCGCAGTAAACATGAGTTAATGATTGGGTTAGCTCTTTGCACATCTGAGAATGTCTTCACCTAAATTTTCTTTATAATTATCCCAAAGATGTTATGGATGTGATAGAGTACTCGTGATTATAATGGCAAAAAGATTACCGAGATGCTTCGGGTAACAAGTGGCAGTTGCCTTTGCCAATGTCGTGTCTTAGTATTGATCATTTTCAAGGAGTCAGGTGTTTCAGACATGCTTCTCTATAGCTTTCACACATTTGTCTCATTAAGGTTTTAACCTAGCATTAGTGCGGTGACAAAAAAATACCCCAGTGGTGCGGTGGGGTGTCACATACCCCAACGTATTTTTTTAAATTTTCCAGTTTGTTTTGAAGTTTTGTTATTTTATAATTTATTATTAGGATTATAAATTGCTATGATGAAACAATTTCACTAAAAAAATTTAGTTTAATAATAAGTAAGAAAATAAAAAGAAAGTATGTTTTTTCTTTTATTTAAAAACATAAATAAATGAAAGAATTTTATTTCTTTTGAAAAAAATGTAAGTATTTCATAAGCAAATTTAATATTGGAGTTAATATAAGAGTAATTTATGACTGCGCATTGTTTTGTTTTGCATCCTGCAAAAATATTTTTCACAATATGGTATTACATATTCCAAACACAAGAATTGTTCACATCTTTGGCAAGAATATTTAGCTTTTTGGTCTTTATATCTCAGACATAATGAGGATCTTCCTAAAACATTCATTAATATCACATAAACAAGAAAAGAGATAAAAATGTTTTATATTACTAATAGAAGTAATGCAAAGAAGCCTACTTGTCCTAGAAATTTATCTCGCTGCATTAGTGCAGTGGGGTATGATAAACCAATCCAGAAATCAACATGTGCTTACACAATGAAGTCTTCAACCAAAATGAATTTAACTTCGTGTACGTTATCTATGGTTATGTGTCGAAAGGTATAGAAAAAGCCATTGTTGACAAACTATGCCAAGTGGTGATAAATGCAAAAAGAAAAGGTCTGGGGTTTCAGACACCCCACCACACTAAAGCCGGGTTAAGATCATTAAATGATGTTGGTCCTCGCACTACATGAAGCAACATTCTCAGGTAGTAGCATTCAGCATTGCTTAGATGAACAGTGCAGACACGGCCAATGGCATCAATTGCACGCATGTCGGTATCACCTGGAACTGGGGCTCTCCCTGCTTCCTGCTGCAGAAAATTTTGCGTGATGCATTCCAGGTATAGTATTGTGGTATATTGATGTAGAGTAATGTCTTGGCAAATGGATATTGATGTAGAGTAATGTCTTGGCAAATGGATATTGATGGCATAACTAGAAAAACTCTCCTAATATTGTGTTGGGAGGCAGTTCCGCTCTCTTGAGCATTCTTTTCCGTAAAATTTACTTTCTGTCCGTTCTCTAAGTGAACGTTTAAGTGAACAACCGTTCGTGGATTGGAAAATTTAAGAGGCGCCAAATAGCCTCATTACTGCTAATATATATCGGTAATTGGTATTGAGTCACCTCATCCACCGCATTTCCATTGGCTAACCCGAAAACGCCCATGTCACTGCATTTTGTGATGAATTTGCAAATGTACTTAATCGATTTCACAGAGTGACAGTACTCGATACTGATGTCTGCCTGAAACATTTTTGTAAGGAGAGGGGAATAAGGCAGGGGAATAAATTTTCACCTGTCTCTTTTATGGTGTTAACTGTAACAGTCGCTGTGTAGCCCACATCTCCAAGTTTCCGTCTTCTGTATAATGGGTAACCTGAAGTAGGTGACTGGGTGTCATCAATGAACTATCATGGCCCATGCATCATGTTCTTGGTCACTACTTCGAATAACAGTGGATCCTTTTGAAGATCTGGCAGCTCTTCGGAAATTATGTCATCTATTTCAGTCAGTCAGATTTTTTCTTTGAGCCATGCCAACATGTGTGCATGTGGAAGACCTTTCTTACTGTTTACCAATGTTATACTGAGAATAAATGATATTAATAACTTTCAATTATTGTCAATACGAAAGCTGATCAGGTGAGTCACTCAATACGAGGGAAACTAATATAATTTGCCAGTTTTTGAAAAATGTAACATTCCATTCGGTCCAAAATATAGATTATGTGGTTTAGTCAAACTTAATTTAGATTTGGAAATGGTTTAGCCTACAGCATCTGTCACATTAAAATTTATACCTTAAGTTTCTATGCAAGAGAATTCTCTATTAGTAGAGTTGAAACAAACGACAAAATTATCAAGCTGATGCATATACAACAATTGCTCTAGGTAGCACGAGAATATCACGTAGTTATTTTAGGTAATTAACATGTCAATCTCATCAATACCTTTAAAAAGTCTGATACAGTCTCATTGTTTCCAGGTTTGGGTGTTCCTGCAAGTTGAGGTGTTTCTGTTGCTTTCTCCATATGGTGATTTCCGGAGCTCGCTCTGGCTCTGACTGTTCTTCAGCTCGTTCTACGTGTATGGGAACCTCGGGAACATTTTGTCGGTTCAATTCTTTCACTGTCTTGCAGTCTTGAGTGGATGGAAGCATCCAGGGAATGTCTCCTACATTTTCACAACTTCGTAATGCGTATTCATGTCGCGGTTCATTCGCTTCTCATCTTTCTTCCCGTGCGGCGGGGACTTAAGGCTGTGATATTTTCTCTTCTCTCTGTATCACAACTGGCGGCATAAATATCTCCTCATCTGGAAAGGTGGTTGGGACAGGTGTTTCCAATCTGTCCGTGGGTGGATTTCGAACACGTCTAACTCTTCCAGTCGTTTCTGGGGGTGCATCTCAAATGGCAATGTCGGCTCTTGTCTGTAAAAGAGTAGAAACAGACTCTCTCCTAATGATGAGTGGGGGGTCAAGTTGTATGCGAAGATGATGTAGCTTAGTCTGTCCAATTATGAGGCGCATGCAGAAAGTAAGTTTCCCTATTTACTTTCTGGAAAGAACTTACACTTACAGGAACATATTTATTGGCAACAAATACAGCAATGTTTCAGCTATTTTTCAACATAGCCACCACCAGAATTGAGACACTTGTCGTATCGTGGGATCAACTTTAGTATCCCTCTGTCGTAGAACTCTGCTGCCTGTGAATGGAACCACCGTGTGACAGATGTCTTCAGCTCTTCGTCGTTGCCAAAACGCTCACCGGAGGACAGGAATTTCTTGAGGTGCAAGAAAACGTGAAAATCGATGGGAGCAAGATCAGGGCTGTAGGGTGGATGATCAAACAACTCCCAGCCAAATTACGTCAAAACAGCTGCTGTGCGTCGATCCGTTTGTAGATGAGCATTGTCATGGAGGAGCACAACACCTGCAGTAAGCATTCCACGCCTTTTGTTTTGAATGGCACGTCGCAATTTTCGCAGTGTTTCACATTAACGGTCAGTGTTTACTGTTTCACCACGTGGAAGGAAGTCAATGAGCAGGATGCCCTTCCTGTCCCAGAACACCGTGCACATCACTTTCCGTGCCGACAGCGTCGGTTTGAATTTGGTCTTGACCGGAGATCCACTATGCCGCCAATGCATTGACCGCTGCTTGGTTTCCGGGGTGATATGCGAAATCCAAGTCCCATCGCCCGTGATGATCCTGTCGAGGAACTCGTCGCCGTCATCGTGATACCGTTGCAGAAATGTCAGTGCCGCTCCTAAGTGTTGAATTTTGTGTTCGGGTGTCAGGTTTTTCGGCACCCACCTGGCACATAATTTTTAGAACAGCACGTGCTTAGTGATAATCTCATGCAACAAGAATCGCGATATCTGCGGTAAATGGGTGCTCAGGTCCGTAATCGTGAAGCGACGGTTCTCCATCACGTGGTGCCACACAAGCTCAACAAGATCATCATTGATGAGGGATGGTCGTCCACTACGCTCTTCATCATGGACACTTTGACGACCTTTGGAAAACTGCCTACACGAGCGACGCACCATCTGCTTACTCGTGATGTTTGGCCCATAGAGCTGACAGAGCTGACGATGAATTTCAATTGGCGCAGTGCTTTGTGCATTCAAGAACTTTATAACCGACCGAACCTCGCAGGCGGCGGGAAAAGAAATAAAAGCTTCCATTTTGGACCATTGCTACCACGCTACTGGCACGAGGCGGGACCTGTCCGACTGGCATATGATTGGTACGTCATAGATCTGTTACGCATGCGTAATTGACATGACTAATTACGTTTATTTTAAAGGGGAAAACATCGGGAAACTTACTTTCTGGATGCGCCACGTACATTGTCTTTGCTTACATAGTGCCTTATCATTTCAATAATGCCCTTGACTAAAACAAAATAAGTACTTATGTGGATCGTACTAATGAACAGATTAAAAGCACAACACTCTTTAACCACAACTAAAATAACCACATTTAGTTATGGTTAAAGAGTGTTGTGCTTTTAATCTGTTCAATAATGCCCTTGTTTATTCTTTCGGAAATTCCGTTTCCAGCTGAATGGTATGCTGTTGTGAACAATCTTTTAACACCTAGCATTTGACACATTTCTTTCATCAACTCGGAGGTGTAATTTGATCCTCTATCAGTTAGAAGTTGAATGGGGATGACGTACTTATTAAAAATGCATGTAACAAGTGCCTTTGCAATAGTAGAGGCGGTCTGGTCTCTGAGAGGAACTGCATCTGCAAATCTGGTATGGTGGTCTGTTACTAAAGTATATATTTGTAACCTTCATCTGATTTAGTCAAATGATTCCGATGATATCCGAAGCTAATACAAAAAATGGAATGTTTTGTCGGGGGGAAGCTTTGAACTGCTTGTTCTTTTCTCTTAGGACGATGTGCTCGGAGTTGACAGCTTTCACATTTGGCACAATATTTAGAAATATCGGCTCTCATCGTGGGTCGATAATACTTAGGTTTAAGTTTTCACCACACACATTTTGATTTTAAATGTCCAGATGTTGGAAGGTCGTGTTGGAGAAATAAGAATTGATTTCTCAGACTCCTAGGCAGCACTAATTGATCCCACATTTCTTTATGATCTTGTGAATCTTTTACATGGTCCAACACTCTATCTTCATCGAGGAACAAGTTCTCTATCTTGTCTGGCCAGTCCCTTGAGGATGTTTTTTCCCTTCAGGATTTTGCAGGTAGTCCATCATCTCATTCCAGGGAGTTTCAAGACTTTGCTCACGAGCAATCTTTCCTTACAAACTATCGGCTCATATTCAGCCACAACTGAAATTGGTACTTATGATAGGCTATCTGCATTAGTATTCCTTGTCCCAGATTTATGTTCAATGGTGTACTGAAATTCGGCTAGCAATAACACCCACCTTGCCAATTTTGATGAGGTGTCTCTCAAATTAAAAATCCACGTCAACGGCTTATGACTAGTTTGGAGAACAAATCTTCCTACGTCCAAATAAACTCTAAATTGCTTCAATGCATACACTACTCCCAAACATTCTTGTTCTACGACTGAATAGTTTCGCTCACTCTTCTTCAATAATCTGCTGGCATACGCTATTGGAAGTTCTTTTCCGTTTATTTCTGAGAGAGTACTGTACCTAAGGCATAGAAGCTTGCATCTGTGGCTACAATGAATGGTTGCGAAAAATCCAGACTCTTCAATATGGGTGCTGAAATCAGATTCTGTTTCAATGTTTGAAAATTGTTCTCTACCTCTGGGATTCAATCAAACTTAACATCTTGCCGGGTAAGATTGCTTAAAGGTCTGGCAATTGAGCTTAAAGATTTCACATGGCATCAATAGTAGTTTGCTAGTCCTAGAAATGACTGCACATCCTTAACCGTTTTCGGACGAGGAAAGTCCTTTACTGTTGTGATCTTAGATGGATCGGGGGCAATTTCTTTTTCTGAAACCCCATAACCCAAAAACTGTACTTCATCTTGGAGGAACTGACATTTCCTCGGCTTCAGTTTCAGGTTGGCTTCAAATAATGCTCTCCAGCCTTCCAGGTGTTCACCAAAAGCTCAGTAAAGACTAAAAAATCATCAAGGTAGCAGTGAATTGTCGGCTAGGCCTCTTATAATGAAGTTAGCTGTTTGCTGCCATAGGGCGAGGGAGTTGTTAAGTCCCATGGGGAGTCTCTTGAACTGATAAGTTCCTTCTACTGTACAAAATCCTGTTTTTGGTGATCGTTTATTTCGAGCTGGAAGTATCCTTCATTGAAAAGTTTTGCTATCCCTAGAGATTCTGTTATGCTCGGAAATGGATAAACATCAGGAACTATTACTCGATTTAATTTATGATAATCCACTACAAAGCGATACGAGCCATCTTTCTTCTTTACTAGGAGGGCCGGAGCCGTCCAGAGGATCGTACTTGATTCCACGACATGATGCTCTATTAATTTCTCTACAATTTCCTTCATGATACCCCTCTGCGAGTATGGAAATCGATACGGTACTTCAGAGACAGGGGGATGAACCTGTGTCGCTTTTTTATGATCAGGTATTTTACAACATCCAAGATCGTAATCATGTACCGAAAAAACATCTGCATAAGCATATAAAAAATTTTCCAGAGCTGTTCTTTTCTCTCCAGTCAAATGATCCAATTTGAATAATTTTAAAAAGTCTGTTTTACTAATTTTCGGAGTGTTCCTTTCATCAATAGAATTCATGCCAATCTGTTCATTCTCAACTCTATAGAATTTTCCAATAATTTTGCTTTTATGTGTTGGAATTTGTTAACCAGAATAGTTCATAATTTTGACAGGTATTGTATTGTCATGAGAAACCTGAGCCATTGGTCTTGCTCCAATTAAACCTTGTTCCTCTGTATCTCTCGGTTCTAAAATGCCAATTTGCCCTTTATGCGTGTTTTGAGCCAATTTACCTTCAATTATGATTTCTGTATAAGAAGGAATTTTGATATCTTCCATATAAGTGCCAATTTCTTCAATAACCTTTTTGCCAAATTTCCCTTCAATAATGAATTCAAAATTTTGCAATGCATCTCTTCCCAAAATTGCATCATAGGCAATATTGTGCATTCTTTCCCAAATATAGCATTTTAAAAGGTAATTTCGATTACCAAACTGAAATTCAATTAAGTATGTTCCTTTTGTTGGAAAATCATGCCCAGTCACTCCTACGAGATTAATTGCAGGTTGATCTAATTTTGTAACATTATAGCCCAATTCAATAATTTTATCCAATAGATCCTGTCCCAATATAGTTACTTTAGCTCCACTATCTACTAAGAATTTAAGATTCACTCTCCCCACTTTACCTATAACCAAAAGTTCTTCATTTGTTTCTGATGAAACACTAGCAAGCACCCTTGTTTTTATTTCTGTGCTGTGCTCAGGCTCTCGCTCTCTATTGTCTGAAGGAGAAGCCTGCTGCACGTTTGTTGTTTGCGTGCCTTTATCTATGCCAATTAATGCCTTTTTCCTTCGTTGCTCTGATACAACAAATTTGCTGTACCTGTTATTTGATCTTTTATAACAATGGTACTGAGTGTGCCCATGCTTCTTATAGAACCAACATTTACGTTTCCGTTTACTAAGTTTACAACATTTCATCAACATGTCCAATCTATTTACAGAAATAAAACCTTCTCCTAGTAAACCTATAATGCGTTTTAACCTCTTCCTCTTTCCTTTCATTTAAAATTTCATCCATCTTCTTTATCAATTAACGCATCTATTTCTTCCAATGTTTTGCCCATTAATTTACATGTACTCTGTACCTCAGCAAACCTTTTCTCTTCCTCCCCTTCCTGAGTATGTTCTATGGCTTCCCTGAAATTATTAGGTCGCCAAAATAGCACTACTCTTCTCAATAAAAAAATTACTCTAGTTGCATAATCTCTGACAGATTCAGTTTCTTTTTGACCACAATTTCTAAACGGTGTTTCAATTTCCCATTTTCTGTCCCTACTGAATCATTCCACAATCACCCTTTTAAACTGATCATAATCCTCTACACCCTCCATAGCCTTGTCTTCTCTACAGAAGAATAACGCAAACCCTGTGAATTTAATTTTTGCAATATTGAGTTTCACAGCAGTGATTTACTTAACTCAGACAAAAGGCCAATCAGCAACTCCCAACTGATTCAGTGGTGAACGACCATAACCAATCACTGAATCTCTTTATTGTCTGTCTTTTGAGTGCTATTTCTATAATTGGTCGATTCTCATTATAAATACCATTAATTTTTCTATCACTCAACTCTTCTGTTACGTCTTATGTGCTGGTCCCTGGCGTTGGAATTAATATTCCCGTAAACCAGTACATCAAGACGCTCATTATCCTTCTGGGTCCCTGGCGTTGGGATTAATTTCCTCGCAAACCTAACTAAGGACATTTTCTCATATCATCTATTATTATTCTAATCATTCACGAGCGGGTCCCTGGCGCAGAATTAATTTTCTCGCAAACCTGACTTGTTCTTTTTTCTTAGAGCTAGGTGCGTCCTTCTTAGGACGGCTTCTTTAGCACACACTTAGCTACGAGGTTACTTCCCCCCCCCCCCTGGTTCTATACATTTATATATG
>JAHWFO010037430.1:725969-739433 GCA_023313115.1 Rhysida immarginata
CTTCCCCCCCCCCCTGGTTCTATACATTTATATATGATGGCTTCGTCTAAATTAACCAAGCTGAAGTCGGCTAAAGAGCATTTGCTAGTGGCGGATGGTAAAACTGTGTCCTGCGAAAAGGCCTACCGGGATGCCTGCTTGGATGCTAGGTTTGCTGCTTTTGACCTAGTGTTCAACGAAATGTTAGAAGCCCTCCGGGATGAAATAAACGCTAAGTATAGTGCACTGGAGGAAAAAGTCTAATCCCTACACAAAAGTTTTGCGGAGAAGTTCGAAGGTATCAATAAGGAAATTAAGGACTCTCGTAGAGATGTTATTGACAAGATAAGCGAACTTAAGGAAGCCTTTGGGAAATGCTCCGGGACTCCGAAGGCAAGTAACTCTACGGAAGATAAGCCAGTTGATAGCAGCAAGGTAAGTAATGTCTTAAACACTATTTCCTCTTCTAATAGTATGGAGTCTATGGATATAATAGAAAATAGTGACTGTTCGACAAACGGTGGCTGTAAGAGAAGTCACTCTGACGGAACTGATGAAGAAGTGGACGACAGTCCCTGGATTGGTGTCACTAATAAAAAATTCAGAAAAGGCACGAGGATCGATAACCTAAAGACCGTCTCCAGCATAAATGAAGAAGTCGTCACCGCGACTAGAATGAGGAATCCGAAGAATGTACAAGGTCGCTCGGCTAATAAAGACCATAGGATCACGAAGAGGTATGTACCGCCAATTATCGTGCGGACTCATGGCGTCCCGTTTAAGACGATTTTAACTGAGCTCGAGAAGCATGTTCCAGTCGAAAAGTTCGCCGTTCATACGGGCAGAGCTGAAACCATCAAGGTTAAATGTGTAGATGAAGAAACACACAACAGGTTAGTCTCTGGCATTAAATCTGATAATATTTTAAAAATTCAGCATCATCAACTGAAGTCGGAGAAGGTCTTGAAATACGTAATTCGTAATGTGGATGTTACGTATGACCTCGATGACTTCCAAGAAGACCTAAAAAGAACCAACTACTTCCCGGAAAAAGTTATTCGATTGAGGAAAGCCAAAGGATCCATTGATATGCCAATGGTTTTGGTTCTACTCCCGAACACCGAACACAACCAATCATTGAAAAACGTAACACGTATTGGGCCGCTGGCAGTTTCAGTGGAGGCCTTTCGAGGGAACAAGAAGCCACTACAGTGTTACAACTGCCTGCGCTTCGGACACGTATCCATGGGCTGCACGGAAGATCCTCGTTGTAATAAATGTGCTGAGGGGCACCAGTCAAGAGATTGCCCCAAGATCAAAGGACAAGACCCCCCCAAAGTGCATCAGATGTGGTGGACAGCACACATCAAGCTACACGAAATGTCCAAAGTACCCCCAGGTTCAAAGGATGTCTAGTTCTAAAGTGACAGCAGGCAAATCCTATGCTGCCGCTGTGTCTACGCCGGAAGATAAAGGCCTCAACATCAACGACCTACCAGGTATGTATAAGCAATTAGGACGTATCTTTAATCTGTTTTCTAATCTAGGCAAAAGTTACCCACAGTTGAGTGGGCTCCTTACGACCAACTAAATTTAGTATGGCTGCACAATTACTGCACAATTGCTGCACAATTACTGTAATCAACAAAGGTGAACTTCGGTGCGTGATATGGAACGCTAGGGGCATTCCCCGAAAGCGTATCGAGTTTCACAACTTTCTGATAAATCACGAAATTGACGTGGCTTTCCTCTGTGAAACTCACCTCAAACCAAACCAAGACTTCAAGCTACCTGGCTATTGTGTGTACCGTAAGGATCGAATGGCTTCAAATGCTGCAAGATGTGCGTCTGGGGGCGCTGCGATCATCATTAAGAGGGGAATTTAACACCAAGAATTAGTATCCAAGTCTTATGCAGGTAAGGAATCAGCTTCCATCATTATCAATGACGTCTCCTGTGGTGAAGTGAAGTTCGTAGCGCTCTACAATTCACCTAAGCATTATCTTGACATTTGCGAGCTTGATGAACTCTTTAGTGGTGACACCCCAGTCGTCCTGGCTGGTGACCTAAATGCTAAGCATCCAAGCTGGAACTCCAGAACGCAGAATTACAACGGCATGATTCTCTATAGGTACATACAAGGTAGAGATGATATCATCGCTGCTGGACCTGTGGAGGATACCTACTACTGCGACCACTCCCCTAGTAGTGATGTTTTGGACATCTCGCTCTTGAAGGGTTTCTTCAAACCGTACAATGTCTTCACGATTGATGACCTTTCTTCTGACCACAAGCCTGTGGCGTTGAACTTTAACAACGTTGACATAAATTTCCGAGAGGAACTCGTACATCATCAAGACTGGAAGCTCTACAAAGATATTCTTAAGGACTATGGCTACCATCCCGACGTTGCTTACTGTACAGAGGACATCGATCAACTTGTTGATGACATAACCAGATGTATTAACAGTGCCATAGAAGCTAGTAAGTACCCATCAGAGAATAAACCTTCTCATCGAATCCAACTTACTCCTGGAATCCAATGCCTAATTGCTGAAAGAAACAGGACCCGTAGACTATGGCAACGCTATCGTGAACCTTGGCTCAAAACCAAGTACAACAGACTAGTGCGAAGAGTTCAAGAAGAGATAAAAGAGCTTCGCGACGCTAGATGGCTCGCGACAATTCCATTTGGAGTATGGTTAGAGCTTTACAGAAGAAGAAGAATGTTATGCTTCCTCCACTCCGTACACCACAAGGTAACTATGTGCAAAGTGATCAGGACAAGGCTCAGGTCATTGCAGATTCACTGGAAATGCAGTTTGTTACTCCTACCAACGATAAGCCTGAGAGCCAAATCGTGTCTCAACGTGTGGAAGAAGTCTTACTTCCCTGTGGCTTGGAAGAAATCTATTGTGTTGAGTATCCCAAAGCAGGGGCAAAATCCTGCAATTCCCGCGAGCTACCGACCTATTAGCTTGCTACCCTCGATGTCCAAGGTGTTGGAGAGAACGATCCTCGTCAGATTCCAAGATCACTGTCTAGCAAATGACCTTTTACAGGAAGAGCAGTTTGGCTTTCGTGCTGCCCACTCTTGTCCGATGCAGATATGGAGGCTCGTTGAAGACCTGAGCACCCCCCTGAACCTATCCAGGTACTGTGGGGTGGTATTTCTCGATGTCAGTAAGGCTTTTGACCAAGTGTGGCATGGGGGCCTTGTCTACAAAATGATCAGAGACGGGGTTCCTGCCGATTTGATTTTGATGGTGAAATCCTTTCTTGAGGGCAGATCCTATCAAGCCAAAGTTGGAGAAAATCTTTCCACACCCCGTGTTGTAAAGGCCGGTGTCCCTCAGGGTTCTGCCCTCGGGCCTATGCTATTTAATTACTTTGTACATGATCTCCCAAAACCCGATAATTGTAATCTGTATTTTTATGCGGATGACACTGCCATTATCACTCCGCTGCAGTGCGCCTTGAAGCAGTTCGAAGACTGGTTTAACTGCTGGAAGTTGAACCTTAACGTCGGAAAGTGCAAGGCTTTGTACCTCAATAGGAAGCTCAAGCATCCCCCAGATTCTCTTGTTCTGTTCAATAAGAAACTGGACTGGGTGGACAACTACAAGTACCTGGGAGTTATCATTGACTCAAGACTCTCTTGGAACCAGCATATGTCCTATGCTCTGAACAAAGCGAAGAGGGCTAAGTACAGTATCATAGCTCTTATGGGTCGCAACAGCGCTCTCAGCATTGACAACAAACTACTTCTGTACAAATCGATTATCCGGACCATACTCCTCTATGGCATGCCTGCGTGGGCGACTATCTGTAAAAGCAGATGGAGTGAACTACAGTCATTCCAGAATGTTACCCTGAGGACCATTGCCCAGCTGGACAGAAGGACGGTGAAAAAGCAATCCATCCACCTCGATTTAAACATGGCCCATATCGGTAAGTTTATACAGGATCTCCTTTTGATTATGATACAGAAGATGAAGACTCACGACAATAAGCTTGTGAAAGGGATACTGGAGAACTCAATGAATATGAACTGGCATACGAAGTATCGTAAACCGAGGCACGTTCTTGACATCAATTTTGAAGATATTAGCAACGTCTCTTTCTCAGACTACTGGAAGATGTGATAATCTTATTTTTTTTTCCTTGTATTTTTTATTTCGTTTGTGTTTTTTTTTGTTGTTTCAGACAATCGTCAATCTTATTTTCTTTTTTGTATAATATGGAAGACCGCTTGGGTTGGTTAGGCTTCTTGACTACCTCAGTGTATTTCATTTGGTGTTTATACTGCTTGGATGAGCTTTGTGAAAGCGCTGTTTTCGTCCCATCCTAACAAATGTACACTTCACTGTTCGATTGTCGATTGTCTATCACTCTCAGTATTATCTTGTGTGTTACTCCCTATTCTACCTGCTGAATGATGAGAGCTTCGCCCTCGAAAAGCGCTTATAGGATAAGGTTGTATTTTTCTTTTTTAAAACTTGTTGTGGTTAAAGAGTCTTTTATTTCTTTTATTGTATTGAACATATCCACATCTCTTCTCCCCTTTTATATTTTTTCTGGTTTTCTGTAATTGTTGTTTGTATTACTGGAATTAATATTTTTTTCTCATTGTTGTGCATCTAATTTCTTTGTCATGAGGGGTTTCTCTTTTAGAGCGGTACGCTCATTTGCTTTCTTTTAGCGCGTGTCTTTGCAGGAGCTCAAGAGGATTGTTATGGGCTTGACGGCTAGAAGAATTTTACCTTCATCCGCAATGTCGAGACACAGCCAAGGAAACCGTATGTGGATAAATTGTCAATTCATATCAAAACTGTGATTTATCAGCTTCAGCATGGTGTTCTTCTTATGGAATTGATGAATGTTGTCCAGGATCTTTTTGGAAGTAGTCATCACGTTCTTGAGCCAATAGATGTCCTTCAGATTTTATAACGTAGCAGGAAATATCCCTCGTTGTATTTACTAATCATCGGCATCTTAGTGAGTAACTTTTATGAATAAGTGTTGTACATTTTGATTGATCATATTATATCTTTCTTCCAGAGAATACTATCCTTTTGTTTGAAACTGTCGCCCTGATGTTAGTTAATTAGCTCACTACGTCTTACATGGAATGGACTAAACTCTTCCAGACTGGAATTTCATCTTAATGCTAGTCACCATTTTGTTCGCATATGTGAAGTTTTTCTTGGTGCAGAGTGAATCGAGTAATGTATCATCAGCTTGTTTTCCAGACCCACTGCTTTCTTCGTTCACCTCAAGGTTTTTCTTCAAATCTAAATTTTGTCAACCCTTAAGGACTATGTCATGAATTTTACTTGTGGGTCAATTTATTTTTTCCTTTATTTTTGTTTTATGCTGATTTTATTTATTAATCTAACTTCCCACTGTTATGTAATTATTTTTCCTTGTTTCTAGTTTTCACGACTACTTCAGTTTTTGTTTTGCACTTTTTTAAATTTTTCATCTACTTATGTGAGAGCCTCTATTATTTTTTTGTTTTCGTATGTTTGCACTTGGGAGTAAGGTGTATTGTTTTTTTACACGATTACTTGTTTTTATGGCTTGGATTTATTTTATATGACTGATTGCAAGTAGTCATATTGTTTATGGTAGTACGTGTATGTCTTTATTCATTATTTATCTTTTCTTTAGGGAGGCTTTTCCGGAGGTGACTGGTGACATTATTAGTTTGATTTTTTTCCTTTTTTAAAAAAAAAATTTTTTTCTTACTCTTTGCCTCATTTTTTTTATTTGCTTTAGTTTTATTTTACTTTAGCTGTTCCTTTTAATTTACTATTCTTGTAGCATTATATTACTCTTAATTTATATATTTATTTATTTGTTCATTTAATATTTTTTTGACCTAATCATTTATCATTAAGTAAAGTTTTCGCCTAGAGTTTTTCCAACCTTTCTGACTTTAAAAAAGGTGTTGTTCATTGAGACTCAAGCTTCAAGTTCTACTGGTCTGTCAAAATAAAGGTTACTTCAATTGTGGTTCAAATGTGGTTTGCTATCCATCAGCTTGTTTGTACCTGGCCTACTTGTTGATGTATTTTTTCTTTTCCTTCTTTGAAATTATTTATACTTAATTTTATAATATTCTTTTTTATTTTTCTATATTTTATTTCCAAATAACTAGTGACGTTTGGATTTGTGTTTTTGTTTTTTTTTGGAACTCGTTCCCTAAGTTTACCAATTGAAGGAATCTGCTGGTGGTCGGCTGCTCTTCGCCTTACTTCCACGTTAGAAGTTTCGTAATCGTAAGGGATTTTCACCTTGAGACCTCTTCCACCGTCAATTTCAACGATTCTCTTCGACACCACTGGAGCGAATAACACCGTTTATTGTTAATCGGTGGTTTAGCACTCCAAGCAACTATTCGTCCTATATTAGTTTATTTTATTAACTTTTCTACCTTTTCATTCTGATTGTAATAAAAGAAATATTTTATTTAGAATTTTGATCTAACGTATTCCAAGTTATGAAATAACTCTCCATTATCTCCAGTTACTGATCATTTTTAAAGATTTTCAAAAACGTTTTAGGCACTAAGTGCCTTTGACGATACCTATTGTTGTACAAACTGTTCCTTGCATTGTTGGTCATGAAATATATATTGTTAGACCGTATGTAGTGTTTGTGAATTGCGTGTTGATACCATTGTTGATATATATTGTTGCATTGTTGGTCAAGAAATACCTCCTATTAATATGCCCTACCATCATCATGAATATCGTTTTGTTATCGATTACTATTATTTTTTCGAAATCTGAGGTAGATAGTGACCTTCCTCATGCCTTGAAGGTCAAGTATGCAAAATTTCATCAAGATCGGAATGAAACTGTAGATTTCTATGAGAACACAAGCAAGCATGAAAAAATAATCATTAAAACAAATCTACAGGTTTATGAAATTTGGCACACTTGATCTCCAAAGCATGAGGAAGATCACTGTCGAAAAAATAATAATTATCGATAATAAATCGATATTCAAATGAAGGCAGAATATATTAATAACAAATATATCATGATCTATAATGCAAGGCAAATTTTGTGCAACAATAGTTATCAACAATGGTATCAATACGCAATTCACAAACACTCTGCTCGGACCAACAATATATATTTCTCTGACAATGCAAAGCAAAGTTTGTGCAATATAAATAAAGATCAGGGCAAAGTTTTTAACAATGCATAGAATTCCTTTTATTCAGGCTTTTCTTTGAATCGAGAGTTCTTACTACTCTAACAAATTCTTGAAAATTGTTAAAAATGATCAGTTACTGCAGATAATGTAGAGACTATTGAGAAAGAGTGGAAAGATGACAGAAGAAGCAGTCCTTTAGTCTTATGTTGTGTTGAGCAAACGGTACGCATGTCAATAGAAAAATGTGAATATTTTGACTATATTCTATATCTGGGAAACTGAGATGCTGATAATGCGACGATTGAACGTTCGTTTACAAGAATTATTAATAATAAGCATAAAATGATGATGCAGTGATAGGACATAAATAAGGCAGCGTCTACTGAGGAGGCAAAGCAGCGACACGTGTCTCCCTTGAGATCCCTATCAACCGTCCAGACGACTGGCAAAAATATTTGTCTGGAAAGGAAAGATAAAGAACGAGTATTTGTCAGAGAGACTCTGCAGCTAAACGGACATTGGGAACATCTGAACAACGGCTGTTTCGAATAGAGCAAGTGGGTATAAGAGCTTTGACGTCAAGAGCAATAAAAACTTGGATCTGAAGTATCCAGTGATGTTCTCCGGTGGTAAGGATGGATATTTTAATCTGAGGCAACTCAAGAAGAGCTTATATAAAGTCCCCGTATATAACCTAGATTTCCTGTTTTTCGGATTTTTCTTAGAATGGATAGTACCTTCACTCTGTGTTGCATTGGCTGAGTATCATTTAAGCAACTTGGAGTTATAATTTAACTTCTTGAGTTTGTTCTGTTTACTTACAAATGTAATTATCCCGGGCAATGCCGGGTCCTCTGCTAGTCTTTATATATAGAGAGAAGATAGATAAACTAGCAGAGACACCCGACATTGCCCGGGATAATTGCAGTTGCTCGGGATTATTGCAGTTCTAGGTAAACAGAGTTGGTTGTAGGTTATTTGGCAAACAGACTTGTAGTTTATTTGGTCTAAATCCCTTTTGGTCCAAATTCCGATTGGTCTAAAACTAAACTAAAATGACTGAAAAATGCCACTGAAAAGCCAAAACTTTGAAATATTCCAAACTATTTTCTTTAATTGAAATAATATATACAGGGTAATTTAGACAACCCAGACCAGGTGCTTTTCTCGAAAAATACGCATCATAAAAAGAACTAAAAAAAAATGATATCCCAAAAACTCAACTCCCTATCCCATCCCCAAAGGACATGCCACTAAATGAAACGTCAATATTTTGTACCATTTTTCATAATTTTTAGATAATTTTTGTCTAATTATCTGAACAATAAAAACTAGAAGTTTACTGAAGAGTAATTTTTAATTGTTTTTTACATTTTTCTTGAATTTATTCACCAGATTTAATCAGCGAAATACCTGCGTTTTTTTCTAGAATTAAAAAAATATTTCAGTAGATTAATCCAAGAAAAATGATTGATCTCCTCCCCTTTTAAAAACTTGTTAAAAATAATCTATAAAAATTATTAAAAAATGAGACTTTATTTGAGGGTTATGGCCTTCTTTATTGATTAAATCCTTCATCCTGGGGATTTCTTGCTTGAACTGTGTCTTTATATCTTTTAGAGATATTAAGAAAGAAGATTAAATTTCATATTTATCCCCTCCCCTACCTGTTCAATTTTCGAGATTGATATTTTGCTTCCTTCTTTTGATGTTAAAGCTGATGTTAAGATTTTGATATGTAAAATGTATGTAAACACCCTCGTTTATACGGACTCTTTACAAGTAAACTGTATATCCCATCTCTCTTTCAGATAATGGCTTCTTCCGTTCATCACGCACAATTTGTGCAGTGGGTTAGAAAGCAGGTAGATCACTTGCATCTTTGGCCCAGATCCTACATGTCAACCCCAGAGAGAATTTCAGATCCTCCCCCAGAGAGTGAATAAAAATGCAGGGTTATTAAAACAGAGTAAAATTAAATTTTAGTAACCCTAAAAAAAAGCACGCAGGTAGGGCAAATTTTAGGAAATTTCCAAAGTACAGAAACCCCCAATTCAGAGTGCATGAGAGAACATAGTCCCCATAAGCAAGCTCCCAATTTAACCCATTAACGCCCTCTGTACTCGCATGAGTACAGTTGATTCTGGTGACTTTTCACTTACTTTATCTATGGTTGCGATATAAATAATTACTTATTATGACACTAGATGGCAATAATACGCTATCAAACCGATAGTTTTGGCGGTGGCGCGAAAAAATCGACAGATATTTAACTTTGTGAGAGCATAACGTAAAATTTCTGAGGTGAGTTGTTTCAATTGATCAATTATTACATTATTTGGACAAATTACGCATTAAACAGTTTGATTTGACTGTATTGTTGCTTGTTGTGTTATGTTTTTGGTAAAGTTAGAACGATAGTTTGCTTTAGATGGCATTTTATTGCACTGTACACAAGCAGGTACAATGGGCGCTTATGTATAACATTTGACTTTTCTTTGCAGCGGCTTTTGAAAAGCTAAAATGGCGAATAACTACTTAAGGCTTGACGAAGCTCTCGAGTACCTAATGGCCGATGAAAATGATGATGTGGAGTATGAAGTGGTGTTATTACCACCAGATCCTTCTATGGTGAGTGACGAAGAAGGCAACGAAGATGACTTGGTTAGTTCTACCCTCCCCAGAGATGTGCCAGGAACTTTGGAGGTAATTCCACGTCATCCTGATCATGAAGTTTCAGAATGGGATGACAGTGATAATGAGCCTCTTTCTAGTATTTCGAGACCTAATAAACGTCCTAGGTACCAGCACCAGCAGTCCGAAACACCTGTTTGGAAGAAAACTTTACCTGTATGTAGTACAGTCCATGATAATACTGATGCCATCAAAAATCGCCAAAAGTGCGTTGTAGAATGCTTGAAAGACCACACTCCAATAATGATCTTTGAAAAAATATTTGATGATGACGTGATGTCTTTAGTGGTATAAAATAGTTTGCTGTATGCCGGTCAAAATAATAGACACAGTTTTGATTTTGATATAACTGAATTCAAAAGATTTTTAGGTATATTGGTGCTGTCTGGATACCACGAACTACCATCTGAACGTGCATATTGGAGTTTAGATGAAGATCTTTGCGTTCCAATGGTCGCTAGTTGCATGTCTCGCAACAGGTTTACAGATATAAAACGAAACCTACATTTTGTCGACAATTCTTTAGTGGCTGGTACAACCGACAAAATGTTCAAAGTAAGACCCTTGTGCGATTTGATCCAGCGAAACTCGTGTCAATGGAGAGTTTTTCATGAGAACATATCTGTGGATGAATCGATGATCAAATACTTTGGTCATCATTCAGCAAAATAATTTATAATGGGAAAACCCGTAAGATTCGGATACAGAAATTGGGCTGCTACGAGTTCGGATGGTTACTGCTATTCTTTTGATATTTATTGTGGCAAGTCTGCAGAAGCATCGACTGATAGTCTCGGAGCGAGAGTGGTGAAATCCCTACTAGCAAAGATGCCTATTAATAATGCCAAAGAGCATATAAAATACTTTGACAACTTTTTCACGAACTATCAATTACTACATGATTTACGTCTTCAAGGTTACAGAGCTACAGGCACAATACGTGACAACAGGACAAAGAAATGCCCACTTGTCTCCGTAAAAGACATGAAAAAACAACCGAGAGCTCAGTACGACTATTGTTTAGATACCAAAAACGAAATTGAAATTGTTCGCTGGAAGGACAATAATGTTGTAACTATGGGTTCGAATTTTGACAACATAGAGCCATTAGGAAAAGCAAAAAGTTGGTGCAATGTAAAAAAAACAAAGTTTGTTAGTGCAAGCGTCACAATTTACATTGTCATGTATTTGTTCTTTATTATTGTTGATTGCAATTGTTTCTTTTTGGTCAATTGTTTTAAAAATGATTTTGCACGTTTTTCTTTGTTGATATTTTTTATTTTTGTTTTTTTAGCCCTTTTAGTGACTTACTGTCAATGTCGTTGAGCAATAAACATCCAGGCTACACATGCTCCTAATTATGAATTTCCTTACTGCATTTCGTCATGTGTTTTAATTCAAGCTAAGGGACATGAATGAATTTAATGTGTCAAACACTATTGTTGGTGAATGAGATTGGCTCGTTGTCATGAATATTTTTATGCTAGCAGGAGCATGTACGCAGTGGAAATTAATACATTCATAGACATAAGGCGTTTAAAGAGAAACAAAATAAATTTATTTAAAATAAACAACAATATGACTGAATTGGCATAAATAAATGAGTAGCATACAGTAAATTAAACCAAAACGTAAAAGTAGGTTATCTGCTAAATAAAGCTTATGCTATCCTTATGCATAAATAAACGCCTTTTAGGCTCAGCACACACAATACCAAAAATATGTCACTTAATAGAACATACACAGTAGTTTGAACAAATTTCAGTTCCAGAAATAGGCGAGAGAAAACACTGTTTCGTTAGAAACGCTCAAATGACCATAGGAGCAGAGAGCTATTTACAACTACTATGAAACAATCAAAAGAAAACTAAATTAAGGTAACAGGCTTGAATCTTTACTAAAATCAAAGAAACAAAAACATAAGTAGCAAATAAGAAGGGATAAGACTTGAATCCTTCTTTTCTCAATACCTTACTTCTGGCTTAGAATTTAAAGATACAACTAACGAAATAAACACTTTAGCACATTATATAAACAAGTCTTGAATACGAACTCACAGTTCTATAATCATTAAATATCAAGACACAAATTCACAGAGTTAAATAAATAACGTCACAATTCAGAATAGTAAAGCACTAAAAGTCACAGTCCGGGGAAATAAGTATAGTAAGTCACAAATTGATAATATTAACTGTTTGCAGTTCTAAATAATGTCCGTCACGGCCCAAGGAACAACTACAAAAACAAAATAGAAAGGATTACATTACAATATGACACTTTGCCGTGAAAAGAGTTTACATAGCTTCCTCCGTACAAAATTCGTTGCCATAAACGGTTGGGAAGTATTGAGCCGAATAAATTTGGAGACTTAAATCGGGAAACCCGGCGTAAATTTTACTGCCTTCTCGATACGAGTACGAAACCCGTAAAGTCACGAACGTACGACGTTAGGCCACACGGCCATAACCCTTGCACAATGCTGGCGTAGCGAAGCTCGTAATAACGAAGCTCTGGGAAGACTAAACGCACTTGGTGCGCGTTCAACCACACATGAAAATTTGCACTCACCAGATTCGAGATGCTTATCGGAAATGTCCACCGTTGAAGCTTCGTGTAATGAGCGGTTTCAGCTGGCCGGGAGTGCTCGGAGATTAGGCTGCCACGTTCGCACGACGCTGACTTGGCTATAGCGGGGTCCGTTTCAACTGCCACGCCAGTCGACGCTCGATGCTCGCCGACGTTCTGAAGAGCCGTCGTCGCCGCCCTTGTCGGAGCATAACCTTGCTCGGCGCCTGTCGACGTGCATCCACCTTCAAGGTTTGATATTGCGTGAATCGCTCGCCTTCGATCCTCCGCTCGCGTCGTCCTCACATCGTCTCTCCATCGATCCTCCCCCCCACGAGCTCTTCCGTCGTCCTTTTTAAAAACCTCTCTCGAGCTCTCATTCGTCCTCGCCTGATGACGATCTCCATGACGTTCATCACGACGGGATTTACGTCGAATCTCTCTCCTCTCCGACGAAATGAAAACCCGAGAGGGAAAGCGCTTGATTCCGTCACTGGAATTCGTGCTGGCAACGGAATTCCGTGACACTCGTTCATCTTCAATTTCAAAACATTGGTCCTTCGAGCCGATTAGTTTTCGCAAAACCGACAATTACTACCTTTGTTGGCTGCCGTTCTGTGTGCGGCTTCAACGTCAATGACGGTGAATATCGAACTCGTGCAACAATTGTAAGTGTTAATTGTGTCAGCAATTCTTATCAACCAAGCAATGGAAGATCTTGTGAAACAACGTGGGGTGATTAAATCAAAAATTACTCGTGTGTCAACTTTTCTGCAGCATGCATCAGCATCAACAAGCAACACTGTGCAAGAACTCTCTTTAAGGTTAAAGCTTTTAGATGACGCATGGAGTGAATACAACAACGTGCAAGCAAAAATCATTGTATTGGCAACAAGCGACGAAATCGCATCTCATGAAACCGATGAAGCAAAGGTGGAAAATAAATATGTGAGTACCAAGGCTGGTATACAAATTTTACTAGACGCTCTCACTATCACAACTGCACAAAAGAGTATGCCGTCATCTCCTTCAAGCGTGGCTGATCTTTCACAATTC
>JAHWFO010037430.1:744433-770596 GCA_023313115.1 Rhysida immarginata
GAGCGAGCTTTGCAAACTTAACGATTACTTCCTCGTGTAGTTTTCACGTTATTATACAGCATTTCTGCTAAAATAATAATAATATACATTGATATACAGGGTGATTTACATCGAATGTAAAATACTTAAAGGGGGTATTATAGAGGTTAAGATAAACACAAAACGTCATATGAACATGGGTCCAATTTTGAACGATAACTGAGATATGAACAGAAATAAAAATGCCGCCACCAAGATCAACAAATTAATAACTCAGGTTCTGTAAAACCTAGGGTAATGAAATTTGGGGGAATAATAGGATGCACAGGACTGTGTATACCGTTATAATTTTATCGAATTCCAAAGAGTAGTTTCCGAGTTACGCACTCAATATCGTAACACGTGCTCGTTAGTACTCGCATGTGAGCACTGTTACGATATTGAGTGCGTAACTCGGAAACTACTTGTTGGAATACGATAAAATTATAACGGTATACACAGTCCTGTGCATCCTATTATTCCCCCAAATTTCATTACCCTAGGTTTTACAGAACCTGAGTTATTAATTTGTTGATCTTGGTGGCGGCATTTTTATTTCTGTTCATATCTCAGTTATCGTTCAAAATTGGACCCATGTTCATAGGACGTTTTGTGTTTATCTTAACCTCTATAATACCCCCTTTAAGTATTTTACATTCGATGTAAATCACCCTGTATATCAATGTATATTATTATTATTTTAGCAGGAATGCTGTATAATAATGTGAAAACTACACGAGGAAGTAATCGTTAAGTTTGCAAAGCTCGCTCAACAATATATTAGCGAATACACGAATTAAATCAGCTGTAGTAAATTAACTAAGTTTTCTTTACCTTAAACTAAATAATAATATATAATATATAATCTATTATGGTATTTTATAGGGAATAGCTACCAATCTTTCAAAATAAAATACCGTATCTTCTGGGTTTATGCTTAAAAAATATTGTATTGGCAAAAAATTATATTCTCATCCATGACGTGGGAAATAATAATTTATAACAATACAGTTTCTTATATACAGGGCGAGTTTTTAAAAGTGGCCCGGTGAAAAACTTGTAAAAATCAGCATGAGAAGGGATAACAATGATCAAAGAAGAGTGCAAATAACCTAGAGTAGGTACTGGAAGTGTGCTCTATTGACCTGGAGGCATGTGTGAAGGTGTGTCCACATGTTCCTGAAGCCACAAGCAAGGGTTTCCGCTGGAATGGCTGAATGGCTGCCTGGACGTTTTGTTGAAAGTCGGCGACTGTGTGCGGATTGTTCAGGTAGAACACACCTTTCAGCTCACCCCAGAGGAAGAAATCGCCGATCGATAGGTTTGGCACCGTGATGGCCAGGGGTATTCTGTTCCTCGACTGATCACATATTCGGGTGGGAACACTTCCTGGATATAAGCAAGTGTTATGTGTGCAGAATGGGGTGAAAAGTAAACATTGGCACGCTCGTCATCAGTAAGTTCTGCGGCAAACACGTTGAAGATGCTGTGCACATAACGGTCACTATTTACAGTTTCATTGAAGAACACAGGGATGATGCAGCAGGTGGAGACAGCACACCATGCTTCAATGTTCTGTGGATGCAGTGGAGACTTCATGAGCACCTGTGGATTGACAGAGGATTAGTGGTGCATGTTCTGTGAGGTGACGTAACCGGACAGATGGTTCTGTGAGTTGATGTAACTGGACAGATGGAACCACGCTTCATCTGAGATGAACACATAACCATCCTCCAGTACCTCAGGAGCAATGATGCTCAGGAACCATTCACAAAACTGAACCCTGGCTGGCTGGTCCACATCATGCAATTGATGCACAGTGGTCATTGTGTAGGGGTGTAAGTGTAGATCATGTTTCATGATCTTCAATGCACTTGACTGAGACAAACCCAGTTGCTGAGACTGCTGTCAAGATGACGTTTTGGGACTGCATAGCATGTTCTTCAGCAACAGTAATGGTTGCTGTCGTACGGACCTTCCTTTTGCGCACTTTCTTTCCATTCAGTACTGATCCCGTTGCATACCATTTCGCAATAAGTTTTGCATTACACTCCTAGCAGGAGGTTTTGCAGGCACAGCACCAACTTGAAACCTAATTTTCAACTCATCTGTTTCCACGATTCATGTCGTAGATAATGATCTACCACAAAAATCTAACACCATTTTCGCCCCTTTGCAGAAACGACTACCAACCATGCACACCAATGTCACTCTGTAAACAGCGCAATTTCACATGAATGACAGTCATTTGAAAACTTACTGCGCAGTATTTCAAAAACTACTGCGCAATATTTCGCCACTTTTAAAAAACTCACCCGTATGAAGAAAGCATATATTTATGCAATATGCTGTTTACTAAATGGTATATCGTAATGGCTTTCTTTTTTTTATAAAATATATGCATAATATATGGTGGCATGAACAATTTCCGTATCAATATATTAGAGAATTTAAAAAGTAATAAGTAAAAATATCCATGTTCGAAATACAGAAAAAATAAATAAATGAACTGAATATTTATTGATGAAAATAAAGAAGAAAATTCTACAGCTTGGATTCGAACCAGGAAAATTCAGCTCTTCTCAAGGTTCTCGGTTTGAATTCAGCCTGTGGAATTTTCGTTCCTATTTTCATCAGTAATTTAAACATTTGATGTTTTACTTAGGATAAACTGTCACCGAATAATCTTGAGATATACTTAAATATTTATTGCTTTGTTTTTAATAAGTGCGTTAAATATTTCATCTGCAAAATTCTATCTTACTTAAATAAAAAGCAGCAATAGAATTCGCCCACACCAGTCATAAACCTCATCCCTCTTTCCACTTGGGACGGCCATTTTAATTTTCTACGATGTTTGTAGACTTTAAAACCGATCAACTTCGCTTAGCTCAACTCCTGCCAAGCAAGTAAAAACGCTTTTGAAATGAATTGTACAAATACAATCTTCTCTTGTCGCGCGAAGTGACACTTGACAAAGCAACGTATAGCTGGCAAAAGACTGGCTTCGGCAGTTAGAGACCAAATTTCTTGGCCGGTTAGAACCTGGGTCTTGTTGATCATCATCGCAAAGGCCAGCTGGACAGAAAACTGTCAGCGTCGAAGCTTGAACAGGAGACCAACATCGTCTGCGATCAAGAAATCATTGTGTTGGAACAGGAAACTGTTTCAGCGACATCCGAAAGTTCAGTCAACTGTGGCAAAGTAAGAAAACACGAAAAATCTTTAGCGTTGCCAAGCAAGTGATGATTTATGTCAAGCAGCGTTTTGAAGAGGATCCTTCTGTCCGATGAGTCGCTCTCACCTCTCTGTGAAAATCTTAAGGCAGTGCATTGAAGGAGTCATCCCAGATTTTACTTGGGTCGGTAGGATTGCAGCACGCTAAGTGGTAGCAAAGAGATGATGAACCTGGTGACTCTCTTATTATTACATGCACAAAATCAATAATACTTATTCATTAAAAATAAAATAAATTAATTAAAAAGCTAATACAGTAAATAATAGTTATTAATTAAAAAATAAAATAAACAACTTGATTTGATTTATTTATTTTGTTTTTTAATTAATAACTTATTTATTGTATTCCAGGGTTTTTGTACCTCTATATATCCATTTTTATCTCCTATATCCGTGTAAACACAAAATGACGAATTATTTAAATTACAGTCAAAACTTGCAAAGATTTATGGCATATTAATGATTTTATTAAATTTCACGTATGTTGAAATATAATCAGTGATGTAAATATTTTTCTGAGTGAAAATAAAATGTACTTTGAGAAATATAAAAAAGCAGCTTGTGAAATTTTCTGATTCACTTGCACAAGCTAAAATTAAAATTTGCGAGATTAAAAAAAGAGGATAAAAAGAATAAAAAGCTAGGGGGTTACGTTATACATAAATATTTGGATAATATAAGTTTATTGCAAAAAATTAATGGCATCTGATAGATTTTCTTAAATTTCACATATACAGGGTCTTTATAATTAAAGCTCCATTTTGACATAGCCATAAAAAAAACTACTTGACCAAAAGCTATAAAACTTGGTAACAGTATACAAGAGGGCATGGGAAGTTCATACCTACCAAAAAAAAATTAGTTCTAAAGGTCACCACCAGCATGGAATAGCGCTCTATGCAATATTCGTTTACGAAATTAGACACAGTAATCCGGTGTAACCTGCTTTCAGTAAATGGTGGAGGCCACATTCAACATGTAGCTAATTTTAGTAACGATTAAAGACTTGTTAACCTGTGTCTTCCTATGCCCTCTTGTATAATATTAACAAGTATTATACCTTTTGGTCCAGTAGTTTTTTTATGCCCATGTCAAAATGGAACTTTAATTATATAGACCCTGTATTGAAGTAAATTTCACACTCTTACATAATGTGTATGACGTCGATTACAGCTATGAATTTGTTCTAAACAACCAAGATTAAATTGCGAAACATGTGCTCTCATTACACTCCAGCATTCAAGTGAAAGTCGAGTCCCACATAGATGATCGAGTGTGTGTCTGGTATCCAGCTAATTAAAGGGACGCTACTTCCCACGCGGAGCAATAGCCGCGGATGATCCAGCCTTATTTCCCAGTTTATATCATTGGGCTCAACAGAAGCCGATCTGCGTCGTCGAGATTTCGGGACATGTTCAATAGACCGAAAATGAGTAAAAGCAAGAGACAGTTGATCCTGCGGAGCTACGACATCGTTATGAATTGATATTGATGAGATCGAATGATTTCTGAGAGGATGATAGTTCAGCACAACCTTTTTTACAGAAAACCCCAAACTTTATTAAGATACATTTCAGTTTATGCATTTAATTCGATTTATGCTTTTTTAAGATATTTTGTTTCTCAGCAATTTGCAATCTGTGTTCTTATTGTATACAAAATCATGTCTCCTGAAGCCTGCTGGTGCCTGTTCAAGATTGACCTCCATGATAAGTAATACATAGTGTTCCAGTTCTCTGTGCCTCTTCCAGAGATTAACTGTTGTCTTCAGACCAGAGCAACGCAGAAGCAATGGAAAACTATGCTCACCCGCTTCTTCGACATTTGTGGTACACATGCACATGGTAGACTCTATCACGAGATGCCGTAGTACAACATGTGGAACAAAGCATTGGCAAACCAGAAAAAAGGGTGGTGGAAAGGCAATTAGCAGAAAGATTTCACTGACCCACAAGATACAGAATGCTATCTCCTACGTGTGCTGTTGTGCTTTGTGAAAGAGCTAAAATCGTTCGAAGATTTCCGAACAGTGGATGGAATAGTGTATAGAACATTCCAACTGGCTGCAAGGGCACATGGGATGTTTGTTGGAGGACGACTCCGAGTGGTATCGTTGCATTCAGGAGGCTGTCACATTGTATTCAATGTATTTAGAAACCATTGAAGTGTTTTTGTTTACATGAATATTTAAAATTTTGATTTAAACAATTTCAGCTGATGCATTTGGTTTAACACTACAACAGTAGTTACATAACTTCAAATAAACAAGACTGCTAAACTGAAACCTTAAGTAAATAGAAAAAATTCGTAACAAAAGTCAATTAATCAACACGCAAGAACCATACTTCGTCCCACATTTATGATTGCTTAATTGTTCTGCAGCTACTCTATTACGGGAACACCGGAATCCCATAGAGAGGATGATCCAGTCTTATTTCCCAGTTTACATCATTGGCTGAGCCTTTTCTGACGTTCGTCTCTGCTTTCATTCTCATCATCATCAGGTGTTGCATATCCAGGAATCATCTCATCCAGAGTCTCAAACTGAAGTTTCTGACCCATTTGGGTGTGTGTGTTCTGATTGTATTGTGAGAAGAAATGGAAACAACATGGTGGATACAAATTGGGTATGTTTATTATAGCGATATACAACCCCTGGCAAAAAGTTTGCGATACTTATTGCCGATTCGCTGGCGCTCGATGTTAGTTCATTTTTTAAAAATAAGGATACACAGTTAAATGGTACAAAAATTAATATACGTTTGTTTGGATGATTTACATTGCACAAAAAATATTTTAATGATATTCTAAACAATAATAACATGAAAAAAATTAAAGCTAACCCCTCTGGTTGGATGAATGTTTGCGACAATGAAATACATGGAAAAAAATTTGCAATAATTTGTTGCAAATAAATTTAGTATTGCGTTCCACCACCCTTGGCTTTTATTCATGCTTTGATTACACTTAGGCATTGAGTCAATAAGGCCTCTTATGTTGAGTCAGACCAAGTAGACTTTATTGAAGCTGACAATTCTTGTTTGTTTGTTGGGTGTTTTCCTTGACGAATGTCTTCAACTTGTGCCCACAATTGTCGATTAGGTTCATGTCGGGATGTTGGCTGGCCTTTCAAGTTGGGGTATTTGAATGATAGCAAGATGTGCCATCATTTTGTTTGAACGATGGCAAAATATGATGTCATCTTGGAAGATGCACTGATCATCTCCAAAATGATCTTCAACTGTTGGAAGAAAGAAGGCATCAAGAACATTAATGTATGCTTCTGAGTGGACTGTTGTTTTCATTATGCACAGTTTCCGTTTTCCTTTAAAAGAAATACAACCATGAGTCCTTATGGAAACTTTTCTTTACTGACTAGGCAGTCATCATTAAATTTTTCGTTTGAACGCCTCTAGACAAATTTCAGCGTCGTCACCACATGACAAAAAATCCGGCTTTCGTCAGAAAAAATAACTTTCCTCCAATCTTCAATTGTCCATTTGCAAGTTTTTGTTCATTTCAAGCATGCCTATCGGTGTTTCTAAGTTAGATGCGGCTTTGTCTTCGCTTTCCTCGAATGAAACCAAGTTCCTGTAGTCGATTTCGGACGGTTCTGTCACAAATGCGAACGTAAGATGTCTTCTTCCACTCGTTATTTATCTCTGTCAATGTGATTTTTCTCATTTTCTTGCAGATTTCTTTTACAGTTATCTTCTGGCGTTCGCAAGATTTCTTCGGTCGTCCTGATTTTGGGATGGTCTGGACATGGCCAGTTGCTCGGAATTTTTTCCGCGTAGTCGATTGATCACAGTAGATTGATCACATCCCAACAAGTTTGTTGCAACTTCAGTTTGAGTCTTTCCATCATCTAGCATTTTCACAATGGGCATTTTAAGCTGTTGAGGCAGTTCTTTAACGGGTCCCATTTTATGCTTGGAAATTTTATTTTTATGAAATATTTTTGTGAACTATTGCCTTCATAAGCGTTTGGTATAATCCTTTCTACTTACACGACAGTAGAAAATATTGGCACTAAATTACTGCAAACTATTTTCCATCTGATTTGCTTATCACAAACATTTTTCCAACCTGGGATTTTGGTTTTATTTTTTAATCAGTGTAATTGTCATTTTAGAACATCATCTAATTTTTGTGTAATGTAAATCATCAAAATAAACATATATTAATTTTTGTACCGTTTAATTGTGTATCCTTATTTTAAAAAAATCAATTAACATCGCGCGCTAACGAATCGGCACTAACTATCACAAACTTTTTGCCAGGGGTTCTAGTCGGTACTCGAATGGTTGGTCCTTGATGCTGGGATGTGCACAAAGTCGTTTTAATGCTTATTGGTTGAGAATTGAAACTTTGCTTGGAAGTTTGGTTTTCAGCCAATCAACATGTTCGAAAGACCTGATTTCAAAATGGTTGAAAAATTGACAGGATAGTAATGTCCTAAGGGTCGCATGATAGTTTTTTACAGGGCCGTTTGTAGTCGTCAGTTCGAAATGGCGATGCGTGTGGCACCAAATTTAAAAACTTACGTCATTTTTTTTCAACATACGATTACAAATAATTAAAATTTGAAAAATCAAGAAATTCTTGGTAGCGCTCAGTCAGAGAAAACAGCGAAAATTAAACACCTTTCACGATAAATTCTTTGTTTCTGCATACGTTCTACTGTATTATGTAGGTTTCAAGTTATAAGAAGAACGTCCATTTAGTGTACATTTTTTACTCAGTAGTTTTATAATAACTGAAATTCTTTGGAGTTTTAAACATCTAACAATGGTTTTGTCAATGTTTTTATTTTACTTTTGATGGTTACATTGTTATGACGAAAAAATTGGTGATGGACAATGCGACTTACATTATAGATCATGATATCACATTTTTGAAGAATTTGAAGTATCTAGTTTTAAGCTATGAGAGGACAATAAATCAGGAAGAACCTGGAGTTAATATATAGATTTCCAGTTAAGTTCTATTGGATGAGAATTTATCAGACAAGGGGGGGGGGGGGAGTGCAATCTTACTGATACAACAGCCAACGTCGATCGAGGAGTTCATTGATCAACACAGGTAAGGGTGATTTACCTAAGGGCAACTTTTAATGCATTGATGTTAAACGCTTACCATGTTATTTAGTGTTATGACCTAATAATAATCTCATTGTTTTGGCTCTGATTGAAACGGAGGGGATGCATCGAGTCAAGGAAACTCTCTTTGCTTTCGGATTTCTTGGCGCTCATTCCACCATTCCCTTGAAAGAGGGACAGCATAGAAGTTAAAGATTTTACTCAATCTTTGCAGAAACTAAGCTACATTGTATGTTGGTTAGATGAACTCAGCTGTACCATATGTAAATCTAAGAATAAATTTGAGTCTGCATTACACTCTGCTAGCAGCTTTACCGTTTTCGTTGATCGCTTTATTAACTTATTTCGCAACCATATACACAGGGAGAGCAAGAACTTTTGCAACAACTTTTGCAATTATTAATGTGCTTAACAAGAGACACAATTTTTGGTAACCATTTAAGATGGATATTCTCTAGAATATCTAGCTAAATTGGAGAACAAGGGGTGATTCATGAAAACACCTTATTGAATCCTTTTTCCAGAGGGGTCCTTCCCAAATATAAATTGTCGCTATTATATCTACACTCCTAAACTTTTGAGGGGGGGGGGCACTCAACAGTCTCTCAGAAATAGAAGACATTGAACAATGTCAGGCCAATTGCAGAAAGAAACTATCCACTATAACGTGATTATATGGGTGCTTAATCTAACACATGAACCCTGTTGTCGGTCTGCTCCCCTGCAACCTGACAACTGTGGAACTACCTCCAGGTCATGGAGACAAGCACCCCAAAAATTGTTTCTGAACAAGGTTTATCGGAACTGATTAGTGATCTCGTGGAACAATTCCCAGATTATTTCCCTGAGCTCAATGGGGTTCGCGATTTTGCTGCTAGTTTCTCAGAGAAACTGATTTCTCCTTGTCAATACCCTATTCCCGCATTCATCTCTCTAAATATATAGTGTGCCCAAATGAAAAGGAGACTTTCACGGTAGCACTGTTGTATCTAATCGAAGTTGATAATATGCTTGTCGATTGATGTAGTATCATCCTGGCTCCCCAAGTCCCGAAGAGCTCACTTTCCCATGAAGGCCGGAAAAGTGATGGTCAGTTTCTTTTTCGACGAAGAAGGACCCAAACACTTCGACTGGCTAGAACGGGGTGAAGCAGTTAATATTGACCAGTAATGCACAAACTTGCTGAAGCCGAAACGGGCCATCGAAAACAAGCGCACAGAGAAGCTTTCGAAATGGATAGTGGTGCTCCAGTGCAAAGCTAAACCACTTGTGGCCAAGAAGATCCTCCACCTGCTGGAAACATTTCGATGGCAAGTTCTCTAACATCCTCCCCATATGACGCCCATATTTTCACCTCCTCACAAAATCACTGACAGGTCATGGGTTCACCTGCGACAAGGAAGTGCAGAACACCGTGGAAAAAGAACCCGTATGCAACCCAGGAATTTCAACACTGAAGCCATCATCCCCTTCTTATGCTAAGATCAGTCATCATTATCAAAGACCTCATACAACAATCAAGTGCGGCAGGGTTTATTGAACCTAGTCAGAATAATTGGAACTTCCCAATACACAATATCCATAAAACAGGTAACAGTATTCGCTTCACCCATGATCTCCATAAGATCAACGAAGTCACGGGGCAACTTGACTCCCCCACCCCAGTGATAGCCTATAAATTACATCTTGTATAGCCTAAATGGAAAACGCATCTTTCTGTCCTCGACCTAAATTCGAGATTATTTTCACATCCCCATAAATCCGGTGCTTCGTAAATGCTTTCCATCCCCCTTAGGGCAAGTTCCAACTTATGCACATGCTCCAAGGTGCCCGGAGCTCCTTGCAGATATTACAGGCATGCATGACCTTTATTTTGCAGAAGAGGATGGCATTATTGTGTTGCACGATGACATCCTTATTTACTCATCCAGCTCCGAAGAACATCTGTCCGTCCTGCAGTGGATATTTAACTGATTATGTACATATGGGGTCAAGCTTTAGCACACAAAATGCCAATTCAACTGCACACGGGTCAAATATCTGGGCCATTTCTTTACCCTCAGAGAACATATCCTCAGGTATGGACAACGTCAATGCTATGAAAGACCTGAATCCACTCAAAATGGTCAGGCAAGTACGGAGTTTTGTTGTTGCAACCAACTTCTATCTGCAATGTATCCCCAACATCTCACGAATCCTTACCCCCAGGAAGGATCTAACAAAAAAGAGATTTGCTTGGAGCATAGAATGCCAATTACCATTTCAGGAGGTTAAAGATGCCCTCACTTCTCTACCGGTGCTGGTGCAACACCTTTTAGACACAAGGCCTCAGCACGGAAGACTAATGTCAAATAGTAGGCAGCAAGGCCAACTATAAATACAGGCCAGGGCAGTCGAAAACAATGTCAAAGCTGATTTTCCACTGCCCCGGCCTGTATTTATAGTTGTCCTTGCTGCCTACTGTATGGCGTCAGAGTCTTCCGTGTCGAGGCTTTGTGTCTAGAAGGTGTTGCACCAGCACTGGTAGAGAAGTGAGGGCATCTTCTGGTGCCTCTGAAATTCTCCAGGCCTTTTACATCAATACCAATGCCTCTCATAGTGCCAATGATTCTGTTTTGCAACAGCGGGTATCCCAAAGATTGCAACCCATTGCATACTATAGCATTAAATAGCATGGCAACAACTTAATTAAACCGTCATTGAAAAAGACGCATTGGCAATTGTCAAAACGCTATGTCACTTTCGCCAAATTCTTCTGGATTATATGGTTAACATTATCACTGACACAAGCCCCTCATGATTATGTGAAACATGAAAGGTCCCAATCAAAAATATTGCGCTGGGTGCTAGAGCTCGAAAAATATGACCTCAGAGTCTCCCACATGCCTGGCTCAAAGAATCCTGGCAGACCTCCTTTCTCACTCAGTGGAGGTCAACTTGGCGACTGTTAGTACGCTGAAGCTGGCTGGGGCAGATTGAGATGCTGTGCTCCAGTAAACACAATTAGAGATGCAAAGATCCAATCTCTTCGTAACCATACCGATAAAAACACTGGAAATAAGGAGAGTCCGCATGATGGGAACTATCGCGTGTGGCAGGGTCTTCAAATTCCGACGGATTCACCCGACTAGTCACGTGGAAAGGAATGGGTACTAGGTCGAAAAGTGAATAGCGCATTACATAGAGGACAAATGTAAGTATCAGATACAAAAAGTATTTTGAAAATCGGTTAAAAAATAAAAACGTTACGATCCAGGAGGCAAAAGTTCTTGAACAAACCTCGTTTAGTTTGATAGATAATTAGTTCTTAAAGGAACTATTTCTTTAAAATGGTCTATTTTCGATTTTATAATATTATAAGAGTAGATAAATGATTTTTATAAAATTGGATATAAAGGCTCAAAGCATGGAAAGAATAAATGGCAGTTACGCAAGATTTGAAGAGAAATAGGAAGTTAGTTATATATTCAGTGAGCTTGGTAAATTAAAATTGAAGGTATGTGAATTACGCATTTTGTTTAAAACATATATTTGTGGTAGAAATTAATGCAGATTAAGAAAGTTGGTAATACAGGGTTTCCGTATATTCTCTCCGCAGTGAAAAATGATGATTCCCATTGAAACAAGTGCAGACACGTTGACTTTTTCCTGCGCATGGATGGAAGGCACTTTCAACATCTCTTGTAAACTTACCAATGAATAGAGTTTATTCCTAACGTAAATAAAGTGCTATATTTCCACGTTTGTTGGATTATTGCTTTTGTTTTTCACTGCAGAGAGACTTTACGGACACCATGTACTTTTGGTGCTAGCGATGATGGGAAGATGACATCGGAAGTCGAAAGGTGATAAATAGAAGAAGTTACATGGAGAGCCACGACAGCCACTTTGCATGTAGAGAGCTGCTGATGCAATGACAACCAGAGTGTTATGGATGGTGATGGAACTGAGTTGGTGTAAAAAGAAATTATTAAAGGAATTTGCGTAGTAGTATCCAAGATAGTAAGGTGTCCAACGATTTTTGACTCATCCTGTATTTGCTATCAGCGACCAGGAAATCGAGACTTCAAATAAATCCGCAGTAAATATCAATCTCCACTCCGTTCCTGTTCCCTTGCAACGATATGGACATTAATTGGCTCCTGAAAGATTTTTGACTATTTTGTAATGCCTTGCCGAAATATCAACATCAAACATCTCAGTCTTTCATTTCTTTTGAGGAGTATATAATTTTTGAGCATTATATAGAATCAGAGGAAATTCTATTCCATACCTTACACTATCGTCATCAGCTCCACTGGTCAGCCTAACCAAAAATCCTCAACAATCTCCACAAAAACCCCCGAGCACACGCTCCCAGATTCCAAAAATGTCTTGTCTTTTTCCTAACAGTCTTGTTTCTTTTTTAAATTTCCGACACATTTAAATCTGGCTTTATTTAGCACAATTAAGAACATTCGCGATTCCAACAAACGTTGATCATTGACTCTTCAATATCGCCATAGGGATTGTTAAACAAAAATGCAAACAGACAACAAATGGTTTTTCTAACTATTGTCCTTTGGCACAGCGATTCAACTAAATGAAAATTGGCGGTCAACCACTCTGTATTTCGTATGCTCTTCGGCGATAAAAAATCTCTTTCTCTGCTGATTTCTCAAGGAGGGGGTGTTACACGATTTGCAGGTAACCTGTATTGGACGAGAAATTGTCAGACAAGGGAGAGGGCAGTCTAACTGATACTACAGCTGACATTTGATCGCGGAGTTCA
The DNA here is from genome assembly GCA_023313115.1 of Rhysida immarginata. Taxonomy (NCBI): domain Eukaryota; kingdom Metazoa; phylum Arthropoda; class Chilopoda; order Scolopendromorpha; family Scolopendridae; genus Rhysida; species Rhysida immarginata. Next base: position 757,562 of record JAHWFO010037430.1, read on the forward strand.
TTCAGATAAATCATAAGGAATTGACATGGCAAATTTCTTATTTATATAGTTTTTTCTAATGTGTTTTAAATTCAGTTTAGCTCTAGGTATCCATGGCTAATGTCATGCTGTTAATAACATTAAAAAGATTCTCTGTTTTCTACCATGGTTATAAATCATTCTTGTTAAAGGCTCATATCACAAATTAAACAATTTCCGAAGTTCTTATTGCATATCTGGGAAATATCTCTTTTAGACAAATGATCTCACCTACATTGCTAATTGGTAGGATTATTATGAGGTAGATATTCTTAACATATTAAACGTATTCGGAATAAACATAAGTACTAAAAGAAAGAGACAAGTAGAGTTTTAAATATTTAAATAGTGGGTAAATATTAACTAACCCTTCAGCTATACCACTCATCATTTCAATGACAAAATCTGCGTTTTCGTTGTCGTTTCCTTCCATTGATTTAGAGAATTTCAGAACATTTCCTTTATTCATGGGCCTGCGATAATGAAGATTCGTTTCTTTAAATGGAAATAAAACAGAACATAAGCTATACAATTTCCATACAAGATTATATTTTGCAGTCTATGTACATTTTACACTAATAAAAAAAAATTTGACATTTATTGCAAATGATGAATAAATTTTGACGCCACAAACTATCCATAAAATGCTTAAATTTCAAGTTTCATTTTCCAAAATTTTTCTCCTTTTGAATGTATTACACGACTTAAATATGTTATTTATTAAATGTTATTATTACTATTGGTTTTACGGTTTGTTCTAAATTTTTCAAGATAAAAATGTTGCTCGTTGGGCTCGAATAACCCTTAAATAAAAATTCCTTAAAATTATATAAATTAATTTTTTTTTTAAATTCTTTAAAATATTTTTTATTTTATTTAAATATATTTTAATCCAATACGTCCATCCAGGGCCTGTATGGATTATTATTATTATTATTATTATTATTATTATTATTATTATTATTAAAGGTAGATTCCGAATCCTATTGTTAATATCGCCACCAAAGTGAAGACATGGAATAGTTAGCTGTTGGCTGCTTTGTTCAAGACAATTTTGGCCCCAAGGAATAATTAATTCCAAACCACTCTTCAAGTTGTTCAGCGTACAACTGTACAAATAGATGAGAAAAAGGATCAGGAGTCACTTTCCACAAGCATAAATCAAACATATCTAACTAAAATAAAAATACAATGCAAGATGATCGAAACAAAATTGAAACCATGATCGAAAAATGGTTTAAAAAATATAATAAAATATTTCAAAATGCAAAGTTAACGAAAAGATAAATTTATCACTCCGTCCGTGATCGGCGTGTGAAAGAATTATTAATCAACTACCCTTACGTAAATTACAGTGGTTTGACTTAATTTTTGTATCTGTTGCGTATTTGTAATATTAAAGATTATATATATAGACTTAATTAAAGTTGTAAATGAATTAAGCATTCAGACTTAATTTACTTATGCGGATGGTAAAACATTTATTTATAAAAAATTGTTACAAGAACATTTTAAAAAGGCAAAAACAAACCAGTCAAGATATTATTTAAAAAACAGACAATATTAATACAGAGAAGAACTCACATACATTGCCAAATCGGGAAGTAAATCCCAAGGTTTTAAACATAGATTTTCTTTTAAATCATCATAATAGTACATAACATTTTGGAAAGTGAAACTACTAAAAAAACAATAATAAGTGGTTAAAATAAGTGGTTAAAAAATAACAAAAGTGGTTTAAAATAAACTGCACCTGCAAAAGAAAAAGTTTGATTGGAAAAAATTAAAAAACCTGGCAAATTTGTTAAGCGAACATCAGTAGTTGGGATAAGTAAAAATGGCATATTATAGTATGCTGTAGCAGGAGAATGAGTACGTTCTCCAGTACAAGTTCTACAAGCTACAATAACATTGTCAGTTTGTGCTGAATATTCTGCAGTCCAAGCACCAATGAGTGACTGCAGTGTTGTAACTTTATTGTGATGAATTAGTCTGTCAAAACAGAAACCACGGGAAAATTCGTCAGTAGTTCTGACATCACAGGAATCATTGGAACATGAGCTTGTTCTTTTAAATGTAATTTGAAAATGATTAATGAAACGATTATATAAATCACCCCAAAAGTCATAAACGAAATTTTCTGCTTTTAAGCCTATGTGCTTAGCCCAAATTAGACGTGCAAGATCAAACTGTTCATTTCTTGCAAATTGCAAAATTTCACTTAATTTTTGTACGAAAGCACTGTCAAAATTGATTAGGTTTTTTTCAAGGGATCCGTTTGATTCAACATTAAGAGCATGAAAAATGCTTAAACATGAATCTACAGGGCATGTATTTGTCAAAGTGAAGTTTTCCCCATTATCCATCACGGTACCGCCTGATCTAAATACTTTAAGTTTTACATCTGGAAAATTTCTGCAAAATTTCTTGGCTTTTGGAAACAAATCAGGACCTTCACAAAATTCACAATTCCATGTTTTTTTTTCATTTTTCCAAGGCCAGGAATTTGTTGTAAAATTAATACAGCTGGGATGATACCATTCATTACAATTTCTACATTGTATCATTTTGAGCTTGCCATTGTCAGGTTGGCGGCAAATACAATAAATACTGATGTTCAGAATTTGACATGGATTAATTTTGGTAATATTTTTGGAACTAGGAAAAGAAGAAACGTAATTCTATTCAAGGAAAGTGAAAAAATATGCTAACAAAATTTTGCCTCGCTTATAGACTTTTTTGCAAGGATCAGTTTGCCTGCATAAATCAATTGCAAAAGCAACAGCTAATATTGCTTGTTCTTTAACTTCAATACTCCTTGTTACGTTTTAAACACTAAAATACTTTCAGGTTTCTGTGGCAACTTTCTTAACATACAAAATACAATAAACATATCTATGCAGTCACTATCATTTTCATCTAACACAAATTCAAACGGAGCATAAATGTTAATTGTGTTATTTGATCCACAACTAATGGTAATCCATGAATTTTTGAAATTTAAAATTTGAATAAATTTCGAATTATTCTGTTTTATCTGATCAAATGTACTATTTAATAACTCAGAATACAACAATTTGTACAACAATTTAACAAGCATAATTAATGAGGATTAGAAATTTAGAAACATTATTTTATTTGCACCCGGGTCGGAATAACGGAATTGTTATTTGCACCTGGGTCTGTATAACGGAATCGTTATTTGCACCCGGGTCCGAATAACGGAATCGTTATATGCACCCGGGTCCGAATAACGGAATTGTTATATGCACCCGGGTCCGAATAACGCATGCCTTCAGAGAAGTTGTGTTTCAGTGAAAGCCCACCAGACCACAGATAATATTTATCTATTATTATATTATTAAAAATCACTTTATTTTGTGAGATTCACATTTTTATGAACAACAGCAAAACAATAAATACTTTATTATGAAAAAAAATTTCCCTTCCCTATTCGTCACTTCAATCGATCATCATAAATTCAGTAAATTCTAAAAGTGTGACGCATTAGCTACTGGTGCTATCAATTAGAAAAATCTATCAGCAGACCAATACATTCAAAACTGCAAACTCGGAACGTCTTTGAAACTTTTTATTGATTTGGGTCCAAGTAGACCACCAGGGTTCCAGTAACCCCAATTTACGGTACCTTTTAATTTGGTTATTTTGTGTATGTTTTTTGAGTCGTTGTGAATGACTCGTCTATTTATTTATTTATTTATTTATTTATTTACGAAGGGGTGAACACTTACAATGAACCCTCTCCGGAGCCTGTATGGCCAGCGGGCCGACATGTGTGGTCTCTGGAGGAGGCGTTAAATTACTGTTAGTATTATAATACAGAATATAGCATAGATTACAGAGATAAGTGGGAAAAAAGGAAAAAAGAGAAAAAAATGTTTTATGGAGGACATGCTGGACCAAGAAAGATGCAGAAAGAGGTTTCTAGTAAGATATTATATGCAGAGAAAAGAAGTATTAGAGGAAAATAAACGGGCAAATAAAGGGCTATTATAAGTAGTAAAAAAGAGGTTTAAAAGGTGTTAGTAGGTAATTTGTTACTTAGAAGTAAGAATTTTAATAGTTTTTTAAATGCTGAGCTCGTAGGGGATGTGCAAATTCGCTCAGGTAAAGTGCCCCACCATTTAATTCCTATATAAGAGATGCAGTGGCGTTGATAATTATTTTTGGTAAGGGGAAGACTTATTAGGTTGGATGATCGGGTGGAATATGAGTGTAGACTATGTTGGTAAGATATTTCAAAAGGTGTTGAGAGAATTAGTTGATTATTCAGAATTTTGTAGACAAATGTACTGATTGGATAATGTAAATCTGGTAGATGGTTAGAATGCCTAATAGCTCAAACTGATGGGAAATAGAGTTAAGTATGTTATTGTTAAGTAGGGTTCTTAAGAACCATTTTTGTAGGCGGTAAAGGCATAGAAGATTAGAATTTGTAGTGGAACCCCAAAATTGTTCACCATAGCAGAGGGCTGAATGTATTAGTGAGTTATATAGGAGGATCAATATATGAGAGGAAAGAAAGCGTAGATGAGAAATCATTCCCTGTCTTTTGTTAAGTTTTGTTACTAAAGTATTGATATGCAAGTACCAAGACAGATCATGTGTTAAATGTATTCCTAAATATTTAAATGTGCTTGCAACTGATAGTAGGTGTGAGATATAGAAAATTGGCAGGACAATAGGAACATATAGTTTGTTACATTGAAGGAATAGCATATATTTAGTTTTATTAAGGTTTAGGTTAAGCAGGTTAACTGAATTCCAGTGACCTAATATTGGTAAGGTTTGGTTAATATTAGCGGATAAATTATCAATACTTGAATCAGCAAATAATAAAGTTGCATCGTCAGCATATAAGATTAAATTTGAAGAGGACAATGTTGAGACTAAGTCATTGATAAAAAGATTAAAAAGTAAAGGTGAGAGGATAGAGCCCTGTGGAACTCCCATGTTACGAATTAGTAATGATGTGATATCGTGGGCAGATAGGTAATAGGAACGATCAGCAAGAAAATCGGAGAACCAATGAAGTGGGGGCCACGAACGTTAAAGTTAGAGGAGAGTTTGTGAATCAGTTGTTGGTGAGCTATCAAATCGAAAGCTTTAGTTTAATCTAAGAATAGAGCAACTACAAAGTGATTTTTGGACATGTGAAGAGATATGTATTCGATTAGTTCATAACAAGCCGTATCTATACTACGATTAGGAGAAAATCCATGATGAGCTGCTGATAATAGTTTATTGTTATGAATATAATTGGACAAGCGAAAAAAGAATAGTTTTTCAAAAATTTTAGAGAATACCGGTAAGATTGAGATTGGTTGATAATTATGGTAATCATTATGGTTCCCATTTTTATAGATGGGGATAATTTTAGCCGTTTTAAGAGATTTAGGACAGGAGCCTGTGGTAAGTGAAATGTTAAATACATGCGCCAAAGGAAGTGATATGCTAGTGTTTACTGCAATAATAACATCGGAACGAAAGCCTAAAGGATCGGGGGAAGATGAAGATTTTAATTGCCTGATAACTTTAGATATCTCTTCATGGGTAGTCGGAATGGCAAAGAAAGAGAGAGAAGATGATGAGGAATTGAAAGGATAAAAAGGAGGGGGGATTTGGGGTTGGGGAGGAGATGGTAGAAGAATTTTAAGGAAGTCAGATAGTACGGATGGAAATAGGGGATCTGGTAATTCGTCTATTAATTTTATTGTGTATTTGTTACTGATAACTTTTATTTATATTAAATGAATAATAAAAATAACGTAACTTATATTATTATAAAAATAACTTCTATTTTTATTCTATAAATAACTAATTATTTGAGGTATATATTATGGTGAGGTTAGATTTTTTTTATTCATTGAAATTATTTGATAATATTAATTTTTGGTGGACAGGCTTTTCTGATAGATAATGTGGGCCTTATTTGGGTTTTTCTTCTTCTTCTTCTTCTTCTTATTATTATTATTATTATTATTTTTTTTATTAATTAATTGGATCCAATACGTCCATCCAGGGCCTGTATAGCCAGAGGCCGACGAGTTGGGTTCCTAGATGGACCTGGATTCACGACTGCTGTATGATGGTCACAGCAGCCGGGGGGGGGGGGTAAAGATTGGCTATCATGGATGGTATCCAGTGGCGAGCCGTGCCTAATATACCTCAAATATTAATTTTAATATTTTATAAATTTTTGTGATTTTATTATTCTCCATGTTATTGGTTGTAAAACTTAATGGGTGTTGTACTATTGTTTATATAGAGTTACTGGGGATAATTAAAATGTCATCTTAATATTTTAATTAAATCAGATATTTTGTTTATGTTGTGAGGTATTTAATTATTAGTATTCCATATGGTTTATGTAAATATTTGTGATGATAGATGATAATGAAGTACCCATAGGTTCACCTGTTTGGATATAAACTTTGTTAATGAAATATAAATGATAGTTTTTTTTTATTTTTAATAGTTTACTAAATGTAAATGTTTTTTAAATTCTTTTTTATGTTGTCTAATGTCGGTATAATTGGAATATTTTCATATAAATGTATTTGGTATGTCTATTATAAAAATTTGGTAATGATATCAGGTTTGGTTGTTTGCATTATTCTTTATACTGATTGTGAATTTTTATTTATGATTTAATTAAAAAAATTTATGATGAATATTAAAATATCTAGAAATTTTACTAATTTGGTGTTAATTGTTTTTGTTATTCAATATCTATTTTATTTATTTTTTTAATTCTTGATTTTATCAATTAAGTTAAAAATTATTATTCAACAATTACAATTTTTCATAATTTTAAAAAATATATTTATTAATCATTAAATATAAGATGTTTAATGACCAAATAAGATGTTTTTGGACAGCAAAAAATAATTTCAGAAATTATTCTGAATTCCAAGATTGTCTTTTGTATTTTATATTCCCTACATTTAATTTTTTGATTATGTAAAATGAAATAAAATATAAAAAAAGTTTAAAAAATGCTTTAATTCACTGAATTAGTAGCTGATTCAGCTACTATATGTAGTAAAAATGGACTACTGGTCTCACTCAATGCCACCTGGTGGTCTCCTTTTGCACTAATAGCCTTTTGAGGAGGAGTTGACCAACCACTAACTTATAACCATAGTTTCAGTAAAGAAACAATAGGCAGGAGCTCGAAAATCGTGTATATAAAGAAAAATAGAAAGAAAGAAAAACTTGTTTTTTAATTTTATATTTTATTCAGCATTGTTTTATTAAAGAACTAACAATTTCCGACATTCAAAAAGATTTTTTAAAGTTTTAAATAGAATGATTTTAAATCGTATCTTCTTTGTTACATTTAAAGTTTAGATAAAATGATTTTAAATTGTATTTTCTTGGTTATATTGAATAAACATACTTAAAATACTTTCCAAAATACTTAAAATACAAATAAAATGTATCTAACTGGATTTTATTTTATTAAAATTCAAAATTGATAAATTAATTTTAATATGTTTTAGCTGCTAAAGTTCTCATAGTCACACTCTTACTCCTATGACTACCAGAATTACTTAACTTTTTAGACAGCACTTTATTTTTCTTAGAAGCTAAATTCTGCATTCTTAAAGTTAAATATTTAAAAATTCGAGTTTTACTTTATGGCAATCTGGTAGCTCTATGACTGTACTTTCTTTCATAATTTCATTAATTAAACTATTGAAAGCATTATCAGTTTTATCATTAAAAATAATATTTTCATTACTACCAATTTCGTTGATAGGAACAATATTATGAACCCTTATCTCACCGAACTTATAATTTTCCTTTCAGATATAACAATTAAATCAAATATATTTTTTGAAAAATATGTTAACGAACCCTGTGTATATTCTTTTAAACTTGTTAAGGATCCAGGATCTGTGATTTGCAAATCATTTGCAGTTTCATTAGTTAAAGATTTCTTGCAGTTATTATATAAATTATTTAATTTCATAATCTGAAAAGCAACATATCCCGCAAGTTAATGTAAAACTGATAATTCTGGATTGTCAATATCAACATCAGTGTCGCATAGTTTACTTTCTATTTGTTCATGATCATCTTTTTCTTGTGGATTAGTTAAGAACTCTGCTAAAAATGAAGATCATCTAAGTCACAGTTTCCTCTACTTGCAACTTTTAAAACTTGAGCTACACATATTAAGCGCAGATTCCTAATAAACTGCAAAGGTGTTGGGACAGGTGACTTTATTCTGATACAAGAAAACAAATTTTCTAAACAGTCCTGGCTGAATTGCGACGTTAACAAAAATTTGTATCTTCTATTTTTTAGAAAATAAGCTTGTAAATCTAATATTGCTGATGTTGAGAGTAAGGCACCTGTTTGCTAGGGTTTCCACTGTTTTTTATCATCTTTAGCAAATTCCATAACGGAAAATATATCCATCACTGAATTTAAAAATTTTATAGCTTCTTCCATTTTGTTTCATTAAAGATACTTAAGCCTACTATTGGTGTTCTGGAAGAGCTCAAACCAATGTCTCACTAATTCTATAAACCATGCAGTAGTTAATGCCTTATTCTCCATTAAATCTTGTTTACCTAAATATTTCAATCCACAGCTCACATCATGGTGAATTACTTGCAATGCAATTGAAACTTTCATTTTGTCAAAATGTCCTGGTTCAAAGGTATCCATTCTTAAACGTGGATCAAGTTTCAGTTCATTTTTTGCATCATGCTGTGCTAGATCAAAAATGTATTTTTAAGTCAATTAAGCTGCCTGGCAAATTATATGCAGAAGCTACAACTTCAGGGATTGTTATCATTTCCCCCCTTAATGTTTTTTATGAGATGGGGGAGATCAGCCAGAAAATAAACTTCTTTAAATTCATTTTCCCTTTTAGAGCAATCTTTGTTTTTTACACAGGCTTGCTATATTTTCCATATACAATTCCAAACGTTTTCCATAATGCTTTGTTCATATTTCCCATGTCACTTGTGATAGAGATAACAATCAGACCAATATCATATGCCAAATTCACAATATCAATTTAGAGCTAATTTAGAACCATCTGTAGAATTACCTGTAAAATAATATCCGACTGTCCAGAGACTATTAATCCCATCTAGCATGAACACCAGTGCATGAGTTGCATTTCTACAATGGTGTGGAAAAGTTATATCACCAACAAATGTGTTCGTTTTCTTGTCAAAATCATAACTTGGCTTCAGACACATTTCATCTAATGTCAGAACACAGTCTCGTTCAATGAATGAATTTTTAATGTTAAATAGTGAAAAAATCTCCGTTAAAATCCCAATTTTAAATTTAATATGTAAAAGGCAACTCTGTAGGGTCCTAACGGAGGTAATGGAAAATGCTTAGCAATTAAATCGGTATACCTGGGGTACCGCAAGAAAACCATAATTTTAAAGACGCTTGTAAATTTTCATTTCCCCATCTTATTCCTCTGGTTGATGATCTTTGTAATGAATCAATTTGATCTTTAGTTAAGAAGAGGTGAAGTTTTTCTGTAAATTGATCTAATCTTTGAGAATAGCGATGGCATTTCATACGCAAATTGTTGTTTTGGTTTTCAATTCTTCATTTTTCTTCTTTTCTTCAATTATACTCTGTTCAACGAAAGAAAAACTGGGCGTTTCCAGTTTTTCTTTCATTGGACAGAGTATAGTTTCCGTTGTAATATTTCCTCCAATGTTCTGCCTTTGTATCCCGAACTCTAAATAAGTTTTCTTGATTTGAGATATCGTGATCATTTGTAGGAGAAACTGAAATTGAAAAACTTGTAAATTACAATTAAATTGTAATTATGCTATTGGCTTATTTGGAGGGGAGGCGTAAATTACATTATAGAATAAGAACCGAGATACCCATGAAAGAAGACTGCTCTCATTAAGCCTAAATATGATTATATATTTAAACAAATGTTTAATTTTATATATACATAATAAAAGTAAACATACACCATCTTCCCCACATGTGCATAGACTAAAGCATGGCTCCTTGTTTGCATGCCAGGGCTATCTTTACTATTAAATGGTGAATATAATAATAATTGTATTGTATTGTATTGTATTGTATTGTAGCAACAAGCATCTCTCAACCACGAACTCTATATAAGAGAACATGGAGAAAAGAAATTGCTCCCCAACGGGCAAAGCCCAAAACGGGGTTAATTTATGGGTTAGATAAAAATGTCGGCAAGATTGAAAACGTTAGTTGAAAAATCGTAATCATTATATAGCTGTACTAATTTCGTTGATGGATCAATCCATCCGGCTTGAGAAGAATAAGAACGAACAGATAATTTTAATCTATTTCCCCTAATAACTCTAGAACAACGAAGTCCTATTGAAGATAAAAAATTTGATGAATCAACACGACCATTAAGAATATTTGCAAGAAAATTGATCATATAACAGGTTGCTAATCTATCGAGTGACCAAAAAGCGAATTGATCCCTCACTATACCATCAGAACTACCAAATTCTTTTCCGCAATACTTAAACAATGCATCATGAAACTTCATTAATTTTAAAAATTTTCTATTAGTAAAGCCTGGAAACCAAATAGGAAAACCATAAAGAATTTTAGGCAAAACAACACTTAAATAAATAATAATAATAATAATAATAATAATAATAATAATAATAATAATAATCGAAAAATGTTCTTAGGAGGATTTTTTCACAGTGGCTTAGCGGTTAGTAATGGTGGGTTATTCTGTAAAAAATGGACTCGTTTCTGGAATCGATTCTGAAAGGGAATCGATTAATTAATTATGAAAGGGATTAATTAATTGATTTTTGAAAAGTTACATTAATCGATCAGTGCCATTGACATCAACACTATCTAGAGAAACAATTTCTGACACAACTGGAATCGAGAGTATATTCGGAATCGATTCCACTCAGGAATGGAATGAGTATTCGAGAATCGCCCACCACTAGTCGTTAGAGTATATGAAGAGGTGGAGGTGTCCTGTAATTTTTACCTGACCACACACAAAACGTAAAAGTCACCCCCTCCACATTCCATTCTCGCTGAAACCCTGCTGATGCTCTACTTTCAGGCTGACATCGTAGGTGATCTCTTAGCACAATGGGTGTGTTAGTGTCTTAATTACCTTTAATTAATGTGGTTAATTAATTATTTATTTAATTTTTTATCTTTGAATTTCCTTCACTTTAGTGTCTCCATTGTGGTGGAGGTTCTGTTTGATTACTTTTTGATCAGGATTCCAGCTTTGGGTGTGGTCACTCATCTGGCTGATATCATCTTCATCAATCACGTGATTACAACCATGTATATATGCCCTGAGGCTCATATATAATTCATAATTTTTATATAATTTTTATATAATTCATAATTATATATAATTCATATATAATTCATAATTCATATATTCATCTCATAATTTTTGGTTATGCCTGGTGTGATAAGCAAGGGGGTCCAATTTCGCAGACAAAAGGGGTCTTAAGTGAATTTGTCTCACAATAACTCATCTCCCCCAGAACTGGTTATAAACCCCTTGATGCAGGGGATGTTACCGTACTGGCAACTCAAGTTACTAGCCTAATTACTAATTATCTTTTGTTTCTAGAACAACGAAATTTTTATCCAAGATACTCTACACTCTCCTCTAACTATTTTTTGATAATTGGGGCATTGTTTCAGTTGACTGCTGACAACTCTGATCTAATGAATTAGGGGGTTTAAACAACTCCCTAATTCATTTGGTAAATGGCCTCACAAACTTTATAAATACAGTTTCACTGCAAATGTTTAATTTCCTTCTACTCTGTGATTTTTGTGTTCTGGTTGCTCGGTTTGTTGTTTGTTTTTTAAATAATCTGGTCTCTGTCAATGTTTGCTCTAATTAAGGGCAAGTATGGTTATTTCAATATAGGCAATCCTTATATATATAACGCAATTTCAGTCTGTTTGTTTGTTTTTTGATTGATTGTTACTGCATAACTTCTGAACCATGCAATCCCCGAGGCTGAAATTTTGCACAGAGGACCTCAAAGACCCAGGGAGTGTCTGAGGCTAGGTCACTTTCACGTACGATCTCCCATTGATCTCCTATGCTCTTCTAATCGATATTCAGATGGCAACAATATCGAAAAAATAGGAGATATCTCACCAACAATATGCACGGACCAACAAGGCAAAGCAAAGTTTGGACCAACAATTGGCAAGTTGTTTTCTTTTCAACAATTGGCTGTTTGTATTTCTATGTTGCATCAAGAAGGGGTGATATTAAATGCTTGCTTTTAAGAGGCTTTAAGTTTTAAGGGAATTAATGATAATGAATACGGCTCAAGTTAGACAGATGCCCCAAGCGGTAAAAATTTTGGGGCTCTTGAATTGAAGTTAGGAGCATCAATTTTGAAGCTCTCAAAATTTACTGCTATTTGATTTGTTATAATTAAAGCTTCCTTCCATAAAACAAATTAACATGGTTTGGTTTGTTTGGTATTACCGTCCTTTTCAACTGCCATGGTCATTTCAGGACGGCGTTATTTTCAAGGGTTCTTTAACGTGCAGCTAGCAACGACTACACAAGATCAACGCCTTTACTTCCCTTCTGAACGAAGTGCGTGATCTCAGGATTTTCCCCCTGAAAAAATCCTCGTCGTCCTCGGCCAGGGTCGAACCCGCGTACTCAGGCATCAGAGGCGATCACACAAATACTGAACCACCGAGGCCGACACAAATTAACTTACTTTCAATTACTTCATTAATTACCTGTAAAACGATAATTTTGTCTATTTTTTATAACATTCGCATTCAGGGACCCCACGCAGCTGCTTAGTCCGCCTACTGTTGAACCCGCACCGTCTATATCTATAACATCGGTTGTTTGTTTGTGATTGTAAATGAGAAATAGTGGAAAGGCGGCAGAGAAAACAGTCTGTCACGGAAATCAAACGCCAACCCGATTTCCTATGACACTCGTTCTGGATTTCCGCTCTGTGTTTTCTA
>JAHWFO010037430.1:775596-830059 GCA_023313115.1 Rhysida immarginata
ACGTGTTTTACTACATTCCACTGCGCCCTTCTGCAAAAATACAGAAAAGGTCACGTGACACAGTCCCTTTCGGTACTGTATCAGTTCGCCCACGCACTGTATCAGTTTGCTTCAAGTGACGAATGCCCAAGTTTGGCTTAAAGATATCGAGAGCAAAGTGCGAATGCAACAACAGATTATCAATCAGTGAATAATCCTACCTCAAATTGTTGGAATTGCAGAGCACACAGACACAAACGATGGAAAAATGGAATTTAAAAAGTAATAAATAATATTATCAGAAAATGGAAAATCAATCAAATATTATTTATTAGAAACAAACGATCATTTACATTCTTGAAGAAAAAACCTAGCCTCATAGAAGGAAGTGAAGCCAGCTATCGAGCACCAGATGAAGAGGAGTCAGTCACAATTCCGCGCAGCTTTCAAAATCGTGCGAATTTTCACCAAGTGGCCAACAACCGGGTTAATATAGTTGCATCAGAGTAGATGCTATAAATGGAAACTCTCCTTGCATGCAAGATAGCCATTGCTCTAAAAGCTATCTTAGCACTCTAGTAGAGCAAATTATAATGGGTGAATACTGGTAACCATTGTATTGTCAAAGTACACCACGTTAGGGCGAGTTCACATATAAAGTATTATTAGGTTGCCAAGAAATTATTTAGGCTAGGAACGTCATTCGCGTGGAATATTGGAATTGTTGAATATTTAAATGAACAAATGATTTTTTAAAGTCAATTTTTTATGATTTCTTATTCTATATCAGTTATTAGCAAGTTTAGAATCACTCCATCTGCAGTAATGAACGTTACTTTTTTTTAAATAAGGGCATTTACCATAAACATTTCAAATTATTATATCTTCTCTTATCATGGGTTGACTGTGGTAAAACAAAACCTATATTGTGCCACAAGCTATTCCAAACTCAGGTACGTAACGAGCGAAATAGAAGAATACAACCATAGCCAGGCTGAAGAAACGTTAGATCAAAGTATTGTTTTATTTTCATTTTATTCCTTCCTCTTTTGAAATACCAGGCATTATTCTACACATATGTAGAAGTCGGATAGAAACTCAGATTTAAGAAAATAGAGAAAACTGACTTTATTTAATCTGTGGTAGAACTGCTAGAAGGTCATAGTTAGAAAGCGTCATGTATTGGGAGCATTTTAAAAGAATTCTTTTCGGTTTATCAATATGATTTTTACTCTAATAATTCTAACCTTTTTTCATGTGTTCATTTTCACTGTATATTCACGTTCAGATATTGCAAAGTTTCATCAAAAAGGAGTCCGAGCAACGCCGAGTTTAAAGTTAAATTTAGGTTAGAAATGATGACGGATGTTTTCACATAAGTTCTCATGAAACTGTCAAATAAGTGTTTTCACGGTAATTGTTACTGGATTGTTTATATTCATACATCGATTAGAGAGGCTTTTTAATATTATTTTTAAATGTTTTTCTGCGATGCTAAGATGACTGAAGCCTTAATTATCACGGTTTCAATCATACACTTACTTTTTCATAGTAACTGTTTCTGAATTCGTTTGATATTCATTCAGAAATAATATACGTTCCTACATTGATTATTTTTACTTTTTAACATTAATTTTAAATGCTTATCTGGGGAGCTAAAATGATTGTGTGCTCAATTGTCATGGCCTCACACATACAACCGCTGAGTCTGTTACCAAGGTAGGAGTCTGAGTACCAGACAGTTTTCATTTCATGACTTTCTTCATAGGTACAGTCAAATTACACATTTCACGGTAGTTGTTTCTGAATTCGTTTGTTTATACCCATTCAGAAACAGTCTAAATTGATATATTGATTATATTAATTTAACATTAATTTTAAATGTTTTCTGGGAAACTAACATGACGAGGGCCTTGATTATCGAGCCCTCACACATATACTTGCAGGAGTTGTCAGCATGACAGCGCGTTGAGGGCCAGGTAGTTTCATATAAGTTCACATAGTCAACAGCAAATAAGCCTTTTTCTCGTGGTAAATGCACGGGAATACATTTGATTATACTGAAGGTAAGTCAGCGGGAGATTATAGGTAAGTCAGAAGGGGGGACGTATACTCTGGGATCAGGTTAATACAGTTAGTATGAGATAGGACCGTCGAATAAATACCTAAGTTTCCTGGTTTCATTTCAGGGGATCATCGATTGGATTACTGTTGAATTTCCTCGAATGGCGCTTTTGTCAAGGTTTTCGCCAACGTCTTTGGGTTTCTGCGTTGCTCCCGGCATACTTGTTCGATTCCTACCCTTCCAAATTCCATGCGCTGACATTGTGGGCTGGATATTTTCAAATCTATTCAAAACCAAAAGGAACACATTCAATTATAAATGTTATGCCCCAAAGTAACTGCTACCTTACCGAATTCGCAATTGAAGCATTCGTTTTAGGTGAATTATCATCCTGGCGTTGCCTTGAAAGCGATCTTCCATTAGGTCGTTTCCTCATTCGCTCAGGTGCCAAAGAGCCTAATTTCTGAGTTAGGGTTGCCTTTCAATTTCATTTTTTTGTTATTTATCTAACTTAGTGGTTAATCAATTTGAATTTCATGAGTTTAAATGTTCTCGTCATTGACTGGGTACGCGAGATACTGTTAACCCCTTTATTTTGGGTCCCATACGTTCAGGAAGACAATATCCTGAACAACATGTCTTTCTTCTCGTCCGACGCCATTCGCTCCTTCAGCCTCTCCTCTTCTTTTTTCCAAAAATAAACTATCTTCAACATTCCTTCTAACAAAGCCCAAAAGGTTCATCATTCACGTGTCCATTGTCATCGAGAGAAACAATCGCTTAGATTTTTCCTTGATTTATCTTAACAATACACTTGTGTTTTTAACAGTATATTTTAGCAATTTTTATATTTTCTGTAACCATTTCCTTTTAATTTTATTTTATTCAATTTCTCTATTTTTGAAGAACAACAACTTCACAGTCGTGACACCTCTGATTCTCGGGGTTCTCTAAAAAATAACGAAAGTTCATTCCCTATAAGTCCTCATCATGACCAACGAGAGTCAAGTTTATTCCACTCTATTAACGTTATTAGAGTGGAAATAACGACGCCATGTTTGAAGCTAATTGATAGTCGAGGTAAACACTTGAAATATGAGAATAAGAAAAAAAACATTCGGTCTATTACAATCATATTTATCATGGTGCTTCATGCAGGAAATAGATTTAGTCTAAACTTAGCTTATATTATTAATATGAGCAACTTAACTAGCGTCAGCCCTGACAGTTGAGGTCGACACATGCAAGTTATCATTGCTTCATAGTGGTGGCGCTGATGATCAGGTATTTTCCATTCTAATAATATAAATCTCGTTGGTCATGACCTACAGAAAAGATCATTTCCAAAAACACAACGACAAAAATTCCGCTCGCGCTCGAAATTTTTTGTGGGTCTTACAATTTCAAGGCAGAGGTCACGTGAATATTTCAAGAACAAATAAAAGATGTGTTCTTTACTGTATCATTAGTGTTCGAGATTTTCAAAAGTGGTGATAGAAGACATGCTGATTATAAAATTAAAGATTGAAGATTACAAAAGGCCGTTCATCTTCTCTAATTCATACATGAAAGTTAGTTCCACTTTCGATAAAATACATCTATACACAACACAAATACCTTATTTCAAAGTGTTTTTTCGAGGCCTTGTTCAGATTTTCACATTTCTGTGGTGTTTTAATTTTGAATTTTGTTACTATTACTTCTAAAAATCCCTCCAACAATGCATAAACAATTTGACCTTATACATGAATTTTAGTCAGGCTTAATTGAAGATGTTGAGCTGAAAAGAGTGAGGTTTGCATTGCAAACTCCTGGATATTCTGTTTCTCTATGTCTGGCAAATTTTCCAAAGCACGAAAACTTTCAGACTCTGGTTTTTTGATTCACGAATATTCACAAGAGCGGGAATCTCGTTTCAAGAAAGCATGCTGGTTTCGTTTTTCTATCACCCGAAATTAGCTGAAACGCGAAAAATGTTCAGCTGATTTTGTTGAGATATTGTACATTTATATATGTGAATGAGTAATTGTATGTAACGCCATCTGTTGTAACAATAGCTTTTAAAACTTCAGCATAAGGAATGCTGGGATTCATTTGTTCCCATTACGTTGTTGATAGCTGAGAAGGCATGACAATAAAAAAGCTATATTCCATTACATACATAAAGTCTCATGTTATTAATTGCTCATCTCTCTTCCACCTATTTTACTTAACATGGTTGCAGCCCGTGGTTAAGTGAATACATGAGAAATCGACTGCAAAGGTCAGTGTAAATTTTAAAATTACGTTCAAGTGTTAGGAAAAAGAAAGACAATGGCGGAAGTAACAATACCCACGTTTGATGGCGAAGACTATGGGAGCTGGAAGAAACGTATACTAATGTACCTAACAGTGAAAAAATGTGGCATAACCATTACTAGAGCTAGACAAGAAACAGACGAAGAAGATTGGGACGAAAAAGATTTGAAAGCCATAAATTATATATATAGTGCCATCAGGAATAAACACTTGGAATTTGTAAGTGACAACGAAACTGCGTTCGACATCATGAAAAAATTTGAAGAATTATATTCGAAACACTCGACAGCGCTACAGATTGTTTACAGAAACCGACTAGAAAAGTTGAAGCTGAAGGACTACAGTGATACGTCAATATTTTTTAGCAAGTTCGAGAAAGCATTGAATGAATTAAAATCTTCTAGAGCTATGGTAACAGAGAAGGAAAAAATGAATTATGTGCTGAGAATTTTACCCGAATCACTAAGCTATATTGGAGACTTAGTTGACATCCTAAAAGCAGAAGACCAAACAGTGGAGTGCGTAAAAAGCAAAATAAAAATGATTAATTTGAGAGAAAACGAAGAATGTGTGGGTGCAACCTCAAGATCAAGCGCATTTGCCATAGAAGAAGATCAAATACGAGAAAACAGGAACAGGTGTGCTACGGATGCGGCAAACCAGGGCATTATATAAGAGACTGTCGTCTGGTTGAATCAAGCAGAGGTCCATGGAGACGCAGCACGCAGCGTCGCAGAAGCAGTTGAGGAAACTTCAGTCAACGTGGAAGCTATGGAAATTCACAACGTGAAAATTCACAACGTTGTCAAGGAGAACATTTTGGCTCGAGAGGTGGTACTAATCAACAGAGTGGATATGGGATGAGCAGCTGTAGCACCGAAGTACAAACTATGACAACATGCAAAGTAGGATTAAGTAAAAATGATGAATCAGTAGTTAACTGGTTGTTAGAAGTGGTTGTACTGATCATATAATTAATGATGATACATATTTTAGCAAGAATATAACTTTAAAACAGCCTATTGATGTTAAAATTGGTGATGGTAGAGTTTTCAAAGCAACTAAAATAGGGTATGTGATAAGCTATTTTCCAGTTTATATCCGTAAAGTTAAAAATAATATGTCAAATGTTTATTATGTTAAAGAAATGAATAGGAACCTAATTAGTTATGCTAAAATCACTGATCAAAATAAGATAGTATTATATAAAATGATTAGTGAAATTGAAAATAAACAGGCTAATGTAAATGTCACAAGTAGAAATAATGAAAATGGTTTAACATTAAAAGAAAAATGGCACCGAATGTTAGGTCATATAAACTTTAATTACTTAGATATTATAAGTAAAAATCAAATGCTAGATGGAATACCAGAAAATTTGGGTTCTGAATACAAGAAGTGTGGAATATGTATAGAAAATAAAATGCACAATATACCCTTTGATAATAACAGGAGTAGTGCTAAAGAAATTTTAGAAATAGTTCATACTGATTTAAATGGGCCACATGCAGTTGCTGGAATAAATGGTGAAAAATATTTTCTTACATTTATTGATAATTATAGCAAGCTTGCTAAAGTGTTTACTATTAAATCTAAAGATCAAGTTTATAGAATACATAAATGAAATTGAAAATTTGACTGATAAAACTTAAAAAATTGAGATGTGATAATGGTAAAGAATATCTAAATGAAGGGATTTATGGTCTAACTAGAGAAAAGGGAATTTCTATAAATATATGTCCACCATATGTACATGAATTGAATGGTACAGATAAAAGGTATAACAGAACAATTGTGGATATGTCTAGATGTTTGTTAGCTGAAGCAAAATTACATCTCAGATTTTGGTCAGGAATAGTATGCACAGCTGCATATCTTAAAAATAGAATACTAGCAAATACTAAAGAAAAGGAAACGCCATATGAAATAGTATTTGGGATAAAACCTAGCACTAAATATTTACGTTTGGATGATAGTAAACTTTTTGTACGTAGGGTAGATGTACCAGTAGTTGACAGTGTACCAGTAATTGACAATCCACGATTTAAAGGCTTTTAATAAAGTAACAAAGCAAGAAAAGGGACTGGGGTTGATACCTCTTATTAAACAACGTATTAGGCTTCCCAGAAAAGCAAAAAACAAGGAACTTTGGTCCCTATTATGGCCGCAAACACACGTCAATTGTTCAATGCCTTATCGAGTCGAAAAAACCTTGTAACGAACCACTACGCGAGGGTTTGAGTACTTGAATTTATTTCATGAATGTTATGCAAGATTTGTTATTAATTTTACGTGAACCTTTTTGTGTGATCAGTGGACAATACTTCTAGTAGTAACAGAATTTCTGATGACTAATTTTTTAACTGTTTTAATCCACCGTCAATTACTAGAACCCAGATATGTAGTGTCACTAGTAATTGACATAACCTGTTAGTTATTGATAATTTCTGTTTAAAAAAAACGAACACAAAATATAAATTTGGTTTAGAATGTAGGGTAATAATAAGGAAACATTATGGTATTATGGTTTTAAGTGTAACTTCTGAATTTCCAGTATTTAACCTAACTGTGTCAATTATAGGAATTTGCCTGTCAATTTCTAGATCACCCACTTTAACATAAATGTTCTACGCCCTATTCGCCGATTCTTTTTGTTGGTCCTGAATCTTGTCACAGAGACGATCAACAGATAGCCCAGGAGAAGTTATCTTCCAAGAAGAAAACTACTATTCTGTTTACTATGATAAGACGCAGCATAGGATGAATTGGATGAATTTTGCAAAGTAGGAGAACAGTTGCCAAAAATCTAGTTTTTCTATGAACAAATTGTTGGCCAAGATCTGATGATACTGCACTACTGGAAAACACCTTCATTTTTTATGGTCTTTGCACTTTACGTGGGAATAGACTGATTTTATTTATTATTTCAAA
Source organism: Rhysida immarginata (assembly GCA_023313115.1). Taxonomy (NCBI): domain Eukaryota; kingdom Metazoa; phylum Arthropoda; class Chilopoda; order Scolopendromorpha; family Scolopendridae; genus Rhysida; species Rhysida immarginata. The sequence goes on from JAHWFO010037430.1 coordinate 782,870, forward strand.
GGGGAAAAAAGATAAATGATCAATATGAACAACTTAAGTTTTAAAAAGCACAATTTTAGTTATGTTAAATACTTTACACATTCTTAAAAATGCCTCATTTCTTCAGTTACTTTTGAATGATAAAAATGTGTAATTAAAATATTGTCAATTACTGGTGAAACTCCCTGCCAACTTCTGGTGCGTTAACTGTCAACTACTGGCGATTCATGCGTTAGTTAGGAAAAAATTTAATAACTTAATAACTTTTAAAGATATAATAATTGTATACAGATTGGCGCATTCTGCATTCTATTTACAATTTAATGGTATAATTAGAAAAGTTTCAAAATACAATTTGTATTACGTGCACAATTTTGTTTCACAGTAATGTCTTAAACTGTCAATTACTGGTACATCTACCCTACCCCAGAACAAATGAGAAAGTCTCAACGAGATAGAAAAGCCGATTTAGGAGTTTTATTAGGATATAGTGAAGTTGGATATAGAGTATTGGAAAATAATAGAATTATTGTAGCCAGACATGTTGATATTGTGGAAGAGGATATTACATGTATTGGTTTAGATGGAGATGAAAATGGAGATGATTATAAAAGTGAATGTTCTAATGATGCTATAACACAAGATCACTGTATCGAAGATGAGCAAAAAGATGAATTTGAGTTAAATGGTGATCAAAAACTGGAAGAGACTCAAACGTTAAGAAGGTCAAAGCGAGAAAGTAGAATGCCTAATAGATTTGATGATAGCTATGTGTATAATAATTGCATTTATGTAAATTACTGTAATGCTGATACTCCAAATAATTTTGAGGAGGCGATTAATAGTAATGAGTAAGAATACTGGGCGCAAGCTATGAATAAAGAAATTAATTGTCTAGATAAAAATAAAACCTGGAAATTAGTTGAAAAACCAAAGAACAAAAACATTATAGATGTAAAATGAATTTTTACAAAAAAGTCAAATGGTACTTTTAAAGCAAGACTCGTTGTGAGAGGTTTCCAACAAAGGGGATTTGTAGATATTTATTCACCTGTTGCTAAAATGCAAACTTTAAAGATTTTATTATCATATTGTTGTCAAAATAACTTAATTATAGAACAAATGGATGTAGAAACAGCATTTTTAATAGGTAAAGTTACTTCAGAGGTTTATGTAAAACAGGCTAGAGGTTATGAAGATGGTACAGATAAAGTATATAAATTAAACAAAGCATTAAATGGGTTACGAGAAAGCCCTCGAGCATGATATGATTGTTTTGATAAGTTTTTGAAAAATTTAGGCTTTGAGAGAAGTAGATAAGATTATTGCTTATATGTTATGGATAATGATGGTGATAAGATTTATTTAATGTTATTTGCTGATGATTTATTGATTCGCTGTAAAAACGAGAAAAAAATTCAGTATGTCAAAGGCTTATTATCAAATAAATTTAGAATGAAAGACATAGGTAAAGTAAAATATTACCTTGGGATTTATATTGAATATGATTGTAAAAAAGGATGTATGACTTTGGGACAAGAAAATTATATTGAATCCTTAGCTCGAAAATATTATATTGAAAATTCAAAGCCTTATCAGACACCCATGGAGATAAATTTGAAATTAGAACCTGCACAAGAAACAAGGGATGATATTAAATATAGAAATCTGATAGGAGCACTATTGTATATTAGCTCTGGAACAAGATCAGATATAAGCTATTGTGTCAATTACTTAAGTAGGTTTCAGAATTGCTATAACGGAACACATTTTAAATATGCTATGAGAATTTTAAAGTATTTTTTTTAACAAAAGATTTAAAATTGACCTATTTAATAAATGAAACTTGTGAAAATCTTGATTGTTTTGTTGGGCAGGTGATAATATAGATAGGAAATCAACAACGGGTCAATGCAGTTTTATGGAAGTCTAGAAAGCAGAATAGTGTCACAAAATCGTCCACATTTACAGAATATAAAGCATTGTCAGAAGCTGTAAATGAGATAAAATTTATAAAAGATTTAATTAGAGATTTTGATGTAAACATTGAAAAACCTATTAATATATATGAACATAATTCAGTAGCTTTGAATATTGCAAGATATGGTAATTTCACTAAAAAGTCTAAATATATAGAAGTACATTATCATTTTGTACATGAAAGGTATGTGGAAGGACTTATTGATATAAAATAGATTCAAATAAAAATATGGCAGATATATTTACTAAGTCATTGTATAAGATAAAAATTGGAAAATTAAGAGAACTGCTAAATGTAAAATATAAAACCGATAATTGTAAATATAATAAATGTAATAGAAATTGTAATATAAATGTAAGGAGGCGTGTTGAGATATTGTACATTTATATATGTGAATGAGTAATTGTATGTAGCGTCATCTGTTGTAACAATAGCTTTTAAAACTGCAGCATAAGGAATGATGGATTTCTTTTGTTCCCATTACGTTGTTGATAGCTGAGAAGGCATGACAATAAAAAAGCTATATTCCATTACACGAACAAAGTCTCGTGTTATTAATTGCTCATCTCTCTTCCACCTATTTTAATTAACAGATTTTGGTGCCCTATGGTTTTTCAAGTTGAATTTCATTTTAAAAGTCAACTTTTGTTCATGTGCAAAAACTAAAAAGGACAGTTTTTGTATTCAACAAATCTTATGAGGTCAGCTTTTCAGTTACAGATAATTTTCTGAAAAAAAAAATGTTCAGTTGATTTACACCGTCTAACAAAATAACAGGATAATGTTTTCAAAAAAGTCCGCTGTATTTTCTTGCAAACGCTAAAATGCCCGAAATTTTTACTTTCAAGATTTTGATAATCAATGAGTTTTCAGTTATTTTGTTACTTTCATAGTTTATTTTGTAATTATTCCTCTGCAAAGCCATCACAATGCATTTTATTTTGTCACCATGTCCTGCTCACTGTACTATGTTTAACAGAAGTCGTTACTTTTCAATGTTTGGTACCATGTTCAAATTTACTTTTTTATATGTCCAAAAGTTTAACTGAATGCTTTTTGGACGATTTTTAAAGTTCCAATTCTAAATTTCCGTCTTTGCATTTAATTTTAAAAGTTTTCATATTTATTGAGTTGATGTTCTTGTCTCGACTTTTATGGTTCTCCACATTCTGAGAAGGCAATATGATTTTGGTCGTTTTCAATGAAATTCAAAGATAAACATTTCATCTTATACAAAGGCTGACTTCATTCCTCATTAAAAACAGGCATGTTTAAAAATCATTTTTAGATGCATTTCAAAAGTCTTCTCATTTAGTTAAATTTCAATGGTGTGAACCCTGGTGAATCTCGATTCGATCGCAATTGCAGAACCACTACAGCTCCTTGATTCTTCACACAGATGCCTTGTGCTACCCAAATCTCAGTCTCTAGCCAAAGGACTAAGAAAATTTCAACAAAATCGAAATCCCTTGCTTGTTAGGATCTTTGTTAGACAGATCTAACCCAATGCAAAGAGATTTCTGTGCACACAAAGCGACAGCTAAAACACCAAAAGATTACCCAATGTCTAACGGTGTAACATAACTTACCAGACTTCATCTTGAGATGCAACACAACAAGTGTACAGCAACTCCTTCTATGGCTAATTGATGACAGCATATGAGATGTGTTATCCTGTCATTGAAACTGCGTGACTATTGCATAGCACCTCTGCAGTCGTGCGATGATTACAAGGCAGAGGTCACGTAAATATTTCACGAATGAAAACAAATTTTTTCCTAAAGCCTCCTCACTGAAAGCTGCCATGTTGTTACCAATTCATTCGATGGTTATGAAAATCTGGTCTGCAATCAGTCCTGGATTCCACCCTGGATCAGCCTGTTGGTCAGGTTTAGGTGGGTGTCATCTAGGATAATAGTTTAATCGGCCCTGGAGACCATGGGATGTTCAGAGATTTCATACAGGTGGTTGGCTGGCGTATATATGGGCTGTTGGTGGGCTTTTTTTTTTTTAAATAATATGTACTTAAATTCATAATTGAGACACCTTAGAGATATGAAAAGTTGAACAAGTCCTCAAAAAGAACACTTGTGGTGAAAGACGTTTATGCATAGATCTATTTTATACTAGGTGAAACCAACTTTCATATATGAATTATTGAAAATTCACTGCAATTTTTTTTGTTAAAAAAAACGAGTAAAAATTGTAGAAACCCCAGGTGAACTGGTCACCATAAAGGACTCACTGTACGGCGTTTCTCATGAATTCCTAGGGGTATTAAGCCCAAGGATAATATATATTGGATTGAGTTAACTGAAAATGGTCAAATTCTTAAGTCTCGTTTCGGAAAAGCTAAGTCTGAAAAGAAAGTAATAAAAACGCAGAAAACTCATTGATTGTCGAAATCTTGAAAGTGAAAAATTCGGACCTTTTAGCGTTTGCAAGAAAACAAAGTGGACTTTTTTTAAAATAAAATTATCCTGTTATTTTGTTAGATGGCGTAAATCAACTGAACATATTTTTTTTTACTATCAGGAAATTCTGGGTAACCGAAAACCTGACCTCGTAAGATTTGATGATTTCAAAAACTGTACTTTTTAGTTTTTATGTACACCAAAAGTTGACTTTTAAAATGAAATTAAGCTTGAAATCCTATTGGGCGACCAAATCAACTAAACATTTTTCGTTTTCAGCTAATTTCGGGTGATCGAAAAACGAAACCAGCATGCTATTGTGAAACGAAATTCCTGCTCATCTGAATTTTCAAGAACCAGAAAACCAGCATTGGAAAGTTTTCGTGTTTTGGAAAATTTGCCATACATAGAAAAAGCATTAAAGAAAAACAGTACCCACGAGTCTGCAATGCAAACCTCACTCATTTTAGCTCAACACCTTCGATTGACCCTAACCAAAAATTCATGATACAGGTCAAAGTGTTTACGCGTTGTTGGAGGGATTTTTAAAGGAACGTGTAACAAAATTCAAAATTGAAAAGCCACAGATATGCGAAAAGTTGAACAAGGCCTCGAAAAGAACACTTGTGGAGAAATGTATTTATGTATAGATCATTTAAAGTGATACCAACTTTCAAGTATGAATTAGAGAAGATGAATGGTGTAACGTGTAAAAACAGTAGAATGTATACGCAGTGGAAAATAAATAAAGCACGTTATCAGGGTAAGGTTGAAAAAAAATAAAGTTTAATATAGGAAAAATTCAATAAAACACAGTAAATAATTAAATGAATAAAGGACTTGGTAAAATTTCACAAAGAGCTAATTCACCTAGCTCGAATACATTATAAAAATTGATAAACCAAAAATGTTTAACTGATATCGGAATATACCGAAAAACTGATATTCAAATCAATACTTTAGTTCTAAAAACACAAAATTGATATCTTACGGCCTAACTAAAATAAATGAGAGTTCTATCTCCACAATTAAAAAGCAGTTACACAATATAACTCTTACAAAACTAGACCGAGCTAATCAGTTGATACAAGCACACATAATACTTAAATAATCTGAAAAATTCCGATAAGCTAACTTGCTTACGTTATGATACAACACAATAATGAGAAAATCGTATGCTAATCCAATTCTCTAAATCAAAATATTACTACAACTTGTAACTTAACTTGGTCAAATATTCCTAATTTACTTAACCTATCAAATAATCAACCACATCAAGCTTATGGCAAAATACCTAAAGAGTAATACATTTCAACACTAAATAATCACATGAAGATTAATACATTAAGTCCATGGGGTAATACAATTCAACGACGGCACATGATATGGCCTCTCATGTAATTACGCCTAATTACAGTCGCTAAAATTTAACTTGTATGGATGGGTTTAATTGACACACCATAAGAATCATAGACCAAAATGATTGTTAAAGTCCAAGTCCGGGAATTTAAATTGTTCAAGGTCCAGATAAAAATAACTAAGACTATCTCGGTAGGCACGCACACACAACTTCTTACGAAAGAGCGGAATACACTAAAAATGGTTCGTAAAGATAACGTTCATACTGAGCGCACCGAATTCCACCGAGTTTTAAAAGAAAATACAACACAATAGAAAATCTTAGCTACTACACACGTAGAATAACTGAGGAAACTTCTACAATACAGAAGACATATGAATTTTATCTTCTACCAAAAGTGACCTCTCTAGCGCTCGTCAAGGGGGCTGGTCACTAAATGAGGGAGAAAAATAATGATACAGACATACATTTATTAGCCCTTTTCCTCCAACTAAATGCCACACAAAAGGACGCTAATATAACACAGCCAATTCACTTCACACAGGGAAAACACTTCTGCGGCCTCGTCTCGCCCTATTTAGGCGAAGTACGCAAAACCGTACTGGGTTGATAGATAGGCGTTCAGCCCAGCAGGGAAGAAGCCTCTAATTACTGAACGCCCGTCGCACTCCCTTCCGTGAAGGTCACTAAATACCGGCGACCACGCACATGGAATAAGGCACGATAGGGAAATTGCACTTACAGTCATTGTTGTCGACACCGATAGCGCACGAAACAGCGGCCATCTCCCGGTTGCTCCCGCTGAACTCAGACGCGCCGGTTCGTTCACGTTGCCGGAGTCGCTCGTCAACGAAAACGCCGCCTGCGGTGCTTCTCCGCCGTGCACGCCTTGCTTCGATAGGGGAAACGGACGGCTCGCCACGTCGTTGCTCCTATTAGCTTGAAGGTCCGGGGGTCTCCGACCTTTACGTGCGACTGCGAAAAGAACCTTCTCCGGTGTCGGACTGAGAACCTTCTGATGTTTCCCTTCTGAGGTTCGGATCGCTGTCCCCTTCTCTCTCCGAACCTCCCGCCAAGAAAGCTTCGCTGCCTCGTCACGAAGCCTCCCTGCGGCATCATTGGCTCTTGCGTGTTGGCTGGTGTGACGACACTGTCTGCCCCGCTCCTCCCCCGCCTTCGAACGGGTGAATATGCGTGAGCGGTAATACGAGTGCAGTCAGTCAGTGTCGCCGGAAATCACCCTTGGATTCGATTTCCGTGACAAATGGTCTTTTGTAAACTTTAATCTTTAATTTTATAATCAGCATGTCTTCTATCACTATTTTTGAAAAACTGGAACACTAATAGTGCCCTGTACAGTATAAAACACTTTTATTCGTTCGTGAAATATTCAAGTGACCTCTGCCTTGTAAGCATAGTACAAATGCAGAGTTACAGTTTAATAGTTCTACAGTTTCAATTGCAGGGATAGCACATTTCGCATGATGTTATCAGTTAGCAAAAAATGAAATAGTCTGGCCACTTGTGTGTTACACCTCCTGATGAAGCCCAGTAAGTCCATGTTTTCACGTCTTTATCGTAAGCTAAACTTCAGAATGAAAACACTGGTAGAGCAAAGATCGTTTGTTATTATTTGTATTTGAAAATATATAGGGTGAATTTAATCTGATAAGGAGAGGCTACGACATTGGAGAAATGGATTCACGTGGGATTGGCGTATACGTATAGAATCATTGCCTGTGTAGGTGTGCAGAGCCATAGCGTACACTATTCGCCTTCGCGAGATAATTGACCTGAAAATTGGGTGCCTGAAGCGGTCACATAATTTGTCAGCTGCAGCGGAAGCGCAACGGTACAGAATTCGCTTGGCATACCGTAGCTTTCTGTGGGTTGTTGGTTCAAGTCCCGATGGGGGAAATGTTTTTCAAAACTCTGCACAACAGTTTTATTTTTCATTCCTTACTTTTATAATCACGATTAAAACCACTTTATTTACTTTGTTTGATAAGATAGTGAAATTTTTTTAAAGTCGGTTTTTTACTTCTCTGTTTATTCTTGTTATACTCTGTTTAACCTTTTTATTAATAATAACAATGAAAAAAAAAACATTTTTATTTACTTTTCAAAAAATGAGGTTATCAATTTGATTCGTATGTATTTAATATTATACAGTATTTGTATATGTTAGTCTATGTGAATTTCTAAACAGGTGTACCAAATTTCATAAGAATGTGTTTGTATGTATGTATGTATGTATGTATGTATGTATGTATTTATGTATGTATGTATGTATGTATGTATGTATGTATTTATGTATGTATGTATGTATGTATGTATTGTTGCGTGACTCAGTGTATCAATAATTTTATTCGCAGACTTACATTTCAGCAAGTATTTGTTTTCACAGAATTACACCTGAACCTCTGTTTTCACACACAGGTCACATTGTATCGCTGTCTCTTTACCAGTCACTACAACTCTTATATACAGTGACATAGTTACTATCGCTGCGTTCAGATGAGTTGTTGAATATTATGATTATTTTTTATTATCGTGGTGAGCTGTTACACTGTGTGTCAAATGTTGGCGTCTTATCCCTTAGAAATAAGTTATGACTGTTGAGTTCTAATCCTTACAGTTGATAAAAAAATGATTTGGACAATGTCGTGATTATGGAAAGTACTTTGATTTGTCTATGAAAGTGTTGCCTGTTGAATTTGTTTGTTTGGTGTTTGGATGAGTGATTGAAATTGCAACTTTTAAACTATTAAAACTCTTAATCCCAATTGGACCATGGTCAGATTTGAATTGTGGCTAACGAGTTTAGCGTATAAAAGCTAGATAAATTTGGGGTATGGATTTCCTGTATCACATTTCAATCCTTCACTACACCTGAACAATTGCACCCGTATTTGAACGTATGAAACCTGAGTTTGTGCGAAAATTGCCCAAGATGACGGCCCTAAGAATAGTTTGTAGGTCTTAGAAGCTAGTATTGACTAAAGATGTAGGTCTTAGAAGCTAGTATTTTGCGGGCCCGTTAAAAAGACCTTTTTTTTGTTTGTATTTTTAATTCGAGCTTAATTGTGAAATGTACCATAAAATGAAAAACCTGTCGTATTTCTTACTGCCCATACACTAGTGTTTAGTGTTGTGAACGAAAACGTGTTTTTCAACTGTATCTCTGACATAGTGGATGTTAAACCTTAACTTTGTTGTTGTGTAAAAATGTTGAGCCGTTTTACTTTGGGGAGCGTTTGTTCCCGGCTGTCAAAACAAGATATTTACTTTCTCACATACACGCACACTTGACTACATCATAACGCGGCCGGATTAGAGAGATTGTAGCCAAGTGAATACTACCATCTCGTCGTGAGTAGATTCACACTTGGTAAAGAAACACTTTAATGGGATGAAAAATCAGTGAAACTAAAAGTGGGGGGCAAGTCATGTGAACCATAAACAAACATATTTCATCCTGTCAAACGTAGGTCAGTCTGGAACCAAAAGTCGTAAACAACCTTTAATGACGTCGAAAATTGTAAAAAAAACTCCGGTAAAAGGAAAAGGAAAACGATTTTTGACCTTAACAATAAGTGTCTAACTGGTTAAAAACGGGGATTGACTGAATAAAATGTGGGCCCTAGAGTCACATAGAATTGAACTCAAACCATCACTCAACCCGTGAATGATAACCTGAAGTTCTACCTACGGGAGTGTCTAGGACACATGACCAATAACAGTAAAAAGTCATAGAGATATTTTAAACAAAATTTAACTTAAAAGTGTGTATAGAATGATACCCTATAATACACTATCCCCCGTACGCCCTTAAAAGCGTAAACATTGAGTGAGTGGGATAAAATTATTTAAAATACATACAACAAACGGAACAATCAGAACACAGAAATCATAGAGAGTAGAAGAAAATTAAACATACATAGTGAGAAACGGTGCTTATAAAGTTTGCGATGTCAATCCGCTAATTTAGCAGCCCGGGGTTATCAGTAGTCAACTGTAACAAGGTGCCAACAAAATGTACCGAGAGGCAGAGTTTAATTAACCGAATAACCCTTGAAACTAATGAGGCAACATATTTCACATACCCTAACTAACAGATACGACAATTTTTTTAGCTCGGATTACTGCAAGACGCAGTTATTAGGGGATCTACAATTCTGTTCATGCCAAACACTGAACATATCGACCGAGAAGCTGATATCATTAACGTACAAATTTGTTTATAGGAACCCACTGCTTACACCTTTACGTATACTGTTATAATAATCAACAGCAAAGCAGATAAAATATCCTAAGTTTCAACCCAAAAATAAAAAGAATAGTTGAATTGAAGAATTAACAACTTTTGTTCAATTAATTTCAAGAGCACAAACTTTTTAACAAGGTCAGTTAATCAACTGGTGATGAAATGTATAGGCAATGTTAGACCCCACAGATTGGGGTCAGTGATGGATAGATAGGCACGCTATTTTCTGGGTTTAATGGGGCTATTAGGGCTATCATTACATTAACTCTTCTTAGTCAACAAAGCATTGTGTTCACACTGCACGTGGGCATTGTTTGATGTGGCACGCAATGCGTTTACCCCACTAAGTTCGGGCAGAAATTAGGAGGAAGTCTGTGTAAGCGACTGAGCGATCTGCTTATACGATAGACCTATGAACCACTAAAACCAAGTGAGGAAAGAGAAGACCTCAAACTCTTCCCCCTGTCATACAATTTCGCTGTCTTGTCTACAAACGAAAGAGCCCAAAATAACCATACTATAGAAAAAAGAGTAATGAAGTGTGCTTTAATAAGAAACACTATTGACCTACGCCCCTCAAAAATGTAAGCTTGTAATACCTTAAAAAGTGAAATTTGCACTTAAACTTTTAATATGCAATGCATATTAACTTAGAAATTTAACATTTGCACGAGCCTAAATACATTAAAAGTAAAGTCAGAATTTTGTTTTATTTTATTTTATTTTTTAGCACGTCAGTTAAAATCATAGGAAAAAAAGGCAATCAGTAATTATTTTTATAAGAAATCAATGCAAAACAGAAAAACAGAGATATGGAAATGTGGAGATAAACTTTCCAAGGTAACGAATGACCGCGAGACCTAAGAAATGAACAAGCCCTACCGCACATGTGAAACAATAATGCTATTGTATTAAAATTAAAAACACTCCATTTTACATTAGCAAAATGCTGCAACCATGCCGACGAAACAAGTATATTTAGCTTAGATTAGCGTGAGCCGTGAATACATCTGTTGTCGCCGCTGTTCACGACTCGGATACGCTAGGCTTCGCACGGCCTGTGGGATAAGAATTGCGTACACTTTTATAGGACAGGCTTTAATTTAGTCGGGAAAAAAGCACGAAAACGAATGGGGGAACACCCATGCATTATAAGCAGAACGTATATCGCATACCTGTGCTAGAAAATGCAAGGAATTTTAGCCAGGAATAGCTTGAACACTGATCGTAGTGTCAAACGGTGCTGGACTCCTCGCGAACACGCTAAGCCAAGCCCGACCGAATTGTGTGAAAACACGTACGTTTTTTTTTTTGTTTTGTTAATATGACAGATTTTAATTAGATGAAAAAAACTCTGAAAGTAATGTGAAAACGTGAATGCATCACAAACAAACGTATTTCAAACATCCTGACTTGTCAGATACGTAGATTTTTAGCTTGAATTAGCCTGCGTGTCGAAAGTAGCGACTGACGGCGCTGTACCCCACTATTAGGCAACGTGCGAACACCTCGACTCCACCTGTGTGCAAATATGTTAGCGGGAGAGAATTTAATTAGGAGAAAAACGAAAAAAAAAAAACGATGAAAGAGCAGTGTAACCCTAATAAAGTACAGAAAAACATATCACATATATCTTTGGTTGAAGACGCCGTGTTTTTTAAGCAAACACTAACACGTGAACAATGCAACCCTGAGCGAACGCGCTGAGCAACAACGCCCCAGCGTCCGTGGCCTAGCGGTAACCACCAACGCCAACGCTTGAGTACACACAGGCGATACATCAATCAACTTGCAACACATCGTAAAAAGGGCAGTGAAACGAACATACACCCTCATGCCAAACCTTTAAAACTAAAAATCAGTGTAATTAGACCGAAAAAACAAGCCATCAAAGACACGTCATTGAGAAAGCATGCCCGAGAAGCAACGTGGCTGTGAGTGCCTACCCCGGAATCACGATGCTCACATACGCGAACGTCACCAACTCGTAAATTGTAGAGTGACGTAAAAACGAAAGCACAGTCCACGTACATCCTTTATTAAGTAAAAATTATAAAAATCAAACTGTTAAAACAAAACCAACAAGCACGCGACTTTGAGAACTTAACGACTTGTGACGAGTGATGTTAAATCATCGCATGTGACCATAGCCTTAAATTGAATACAGACTTTTTGCACAATAAAGAGTACGCAGCAGATCACTCTCGTATCCTAATACCATAAGTGAACAGAAAAGTTGTATACTGTATGACAGAGAGAGAGAGAGAGAGAGAGAGCGAAAAGAATTTTTAGAATACAATTTTAAACAACATTTTTCAAACTTGTATTGGTTATGTAGGAGTAGGGAGAAAGAGAGAGAGAGAGAGAGAGAGAGAGAGAGAGAGAGAGAGAGAGAGGGGGTGGGTGTCTGAATATCGCGAGGTTGGGGAGTCAAACAATGCGTTTATTAACCTCTGTGAGCCAAAGTTGTGCAAATTTGTATAGAGAGAGAGCGTTAAGTATGCCTCAGCAACATTGAGAAACGTGAAATCTGTATTTTTATTTAACATTTCAACCAGATTCAAACTTGAGAAGAAAAACAACCCTTCATGCGAGCAAAGGCAATAGGTGAGAGAGGCAAACATGAAAATAAAACAAATTTCAAACAACCCAGCTTTAAAATAAGCTAAAAATTTAGTGAATATGACCCTTTCATCATTTTGTGTGACCTAGTTGTATTTATAAGCAATTATATGAGAGTTCAGACAGCATTAGTCCCTACTCAGATGCACACCTATCAATTGAAACAATGTAGGCATTAGTTGAAAATTAAAAAACAAAACAATACACCTTGAAACAGCAGTCGTTTTATTTAGAAAAACTGTAAAAGAGCTTGGAAAAAATTTGGTTACCCGAGAAACAATAGTGAATTAGTAATTAGGTGATCAAAATCGAGGTATGCCAGTATACAAACCCCTACCCCGTTTGGGGGGTATTTAAGTGAATCGACAAGTGTTCACTTGTAAGGCAGAATCACCTAAGTGGATTTTGCTGAGAGCCTCAAGACCCCCCCTTATCGGTGGTGCTGGTGCTCAGCACCAGCACCAGAGGTACATTAGACGACGATGAAGAAGAAATTAATTTTATTTCAGTCTTAGGCCACCTTAACATGGCTGCCATCACGTGATCACCTTACCATCAGCACAACAAGCTGTGTCGCCCTCTTGTGTCAAAAAATCCCCCAAAAAAGACCACATCCAAAAAACGCCCAAATAAAGATCAACGCCCAAAAAAGACCAACGCCCAAAAAAAGACCAACGCCCCAAAAAGACCACACCCAAAAAACGCCCAAATAAAGACCAAATCCCAAATAAAGACCAACGCCCAAAAAAGACCAATGCCCAAAAAAAGACCAACGCCCAAAAAAGACCACACCCAAAAAACGCCCAAATAAAGACGAACGCCCAAAAAGGACCAACGCCCAAATAAAAGACCAATGCCCAAAACAGGGGAGGGGGTTGTTGGTCACGTGACACGAAACCAGTCCTCGGATTGGTTGAACGCCTGTGATGTCAGGTAGGGGGGATGGAGTGGGATGGGTGGTCACATGACACGAAGTCGAGGGGTGAAGGTGGTGAAGGTTCACGTGAGTCGCCTTCTGCACGCTGATTGGTTGAACGCCTGTGATGTCAGGAAGGGGGCTGGAGGGGTGGGTGGTCACGTGACGCGAATACTCCACGCTGATTGGTTGAAATCGGGGCAAATAGGCCACGCCCACCTCATTAATATTCACCTCGATCGAGTACTTATCTGCTATCGTTGTAGAACTAATTATTGCAATCCATTAATTTGGTTTTAATTCCAAACCCGACACAGAAACATATAATATAAACCAAAATTCCTCATATAAAATAAAAATTACATGAAACATATGGCAGAGGAAATGACACTTTCGGACCAGCAGCTGGATTCACATGTAGTGGTTACACATGAAAGTTGGACTCTCCTTTTAAATAATGTGACAGTGGACACTGAAAACCAGGACTGGAAAAGAAAAAATGCTTCATGTATTTCCAACCTATTTCAAATATGCCATGAAAATGATGCCATAACTTCTAATTCATTCAAATTACTTCATATATTCCTTCTCTGAAAACAAAACCGGGAAGATAAGTCCCGAATAACTTATTCGAGACTCGGGACAGATAGCAAAAAATCGGGACTGTCCCGGATGATCTGGGACATATGGTCAAATTACTTTTAAATGAACTGAAAAATATGATCAATAAACGTTTTGGGAATCTAATGGGCCAAAAAAAATGCGGGCTACAAAGAAGCAATTATGCTTAAAGCTGAAGAATTGGCTTAGTCGATAAAGGCTATAGAATCGACGAATGCTCCATCAACATCGCAAGTTTCAAGCGCCCTCTCTGGACAACAAGCCGAACTTAAGCAGATAAATGATCAATGTACTGAGGTGGGTGATGAAAAGACAACTGTGCCTAATAATCGCCAAGATCTACTTCAGCAATTGGCTGCTTTAAACCAGTCAATGATCGACACAAATATTGCTGGATTAGAAAAGAATCAATCAACCTCTTATGTAATGAAATTTAAATTCATCACTGCCATAGTTGATGGAGTTATGGCATCCACCCTGGATTGCAAGTGCTACAAGATATGATTGAAAATATGATGAAGAAAACCAATGATCTTATTACTGCAACGAATGATACGCTGAATAAATTTTTAACCTCGCTGGTACCAACCCACTTGGAGGAAGCAGCAAATACGGCCAGCTTAAAGCAGATGACACCTGTTCCTTCGGGAGTTTCTCAAGATACAAATCTGTCCCCAGTACTGCGTGATGAATGGATTCGGAGATCAGGGGGCCCTGGGGAGATCGAGGTAGTGGACATTAGCCCTAACAACCGGACTAACGAATTAACCGAAGTAGTGAAATAAGACGATAACTTGTTACATATTCAACGAGATAATATTCAGCCTTACCCGAAGGAACATTTTACGAGTGTCAGTCAGGGAGATATTTCACGGACTGGACCAGACATTTCGAATGGCAATGTTAAGGCTCCTGCAATAAAACTTAAATCGACAAAATTGGAACAGCGCTGGGGTGTGGGCTCTTGGTCTATACCAGTCAAGAGTTGTAGGACTATATACCTGAGACTTGGGAATAGTTACGATGAATGCAACTGTGCCACGTTGGCTAAACTTTTCAGAGAACAAAATTTGAATGTCACTGAAACCGGGAGATGGACCACACGACGTGGTTCAGTCTCCCCGTATGTTTTTGTAAGATTGACGGATACTATATTAGAAGATGGCCTTAATGGGAATCACTAGCCGACAGGGATTTCCATCAGGCCCTTTTACGGTTCCAATCCTCAGTTCAATTCTGAATATGGGAGGCCCTTCTTACTATCAGACAATAGGGAGCCCTAGTACGCCCCAGCCAAAATAGATCTACCAATTAGAGATATTAATATACTTTATCTAAATGTGCGGTTTGTATTTCTAAAAATTGACGATCTTCAAGTGTTATTACCGGCGCAATCAGTTGGCATTTGTTATATTACGGAAACTTGGTTGACTATTCTTACTGAAGATCATAAAATTGCAATTCCTTGTTATAATATTTATCGATATGACCGTCTTAGTCGGGGAGGTGGAGTGTTGATCTATGTGGCTGCTACTATCAAAACTCACATACTCAAGTCCGATAAAGGGGATGGTAGGGAGCATCTCATTATTAAATGTCATATAGCACGAAGTGGTTTGCGCTCATGCTCATTTACCGTCTAAATTATATTCCTATGGATGCTTGCGTCGAAGTGATTAGCTACCTTGATGATCGAACATGAACATCGTCGTTGGCGACTTTAACTGTAATGCTCTCCATGCCTCAAGTGATATGTGTACTCTAGTGGCATGCACGTCGGCATTGGGACTGAAACAGATTATAAATCGACCTACATGTGTTACTTATGTTTCGTCGTCTCTTATTGACCATATATACATTCCGGAGTCATGATCTGTGTCTGACCAAAACTATTTTATAGTCCCGAAGTTAGACCACAAAGTTATTTGTGTCACCCTGAAATTTCCTAGTGATCATTTATTTGTTGGAAATTCGCGACTTAGAATAATACCGACCTACCGAGAATTTAGTAAAGAAGAATTCTGCAAGAATATAAAAATTCTTTCACTTAAAAAAATATAAAAATCTGGGAGTTTTCCGTATGCAGACAACATCCCTGTAGTTGGACGTTCGATCTGTCATTTACATGCGTACTTCTATTTATTGACTTACCACATGCGTTCATTTAAAAACACGCTAAAACCATTTTTATATTAGTAGTCAATCTTAGTTTTAATCCATTATGTACACTTTCGATTTCGGGCCTGTTGGCCTTCCGAGAGCCCAGTTCTTCTGTTGTTTGCTCTGACATGTGTTTTAGTTTTGTTCCCTAGTTAACCTTCCCTTTTACCCCATGGTCCGGGATGCTGATTAATAAATAAATAAACAAATAAATAAATAAATATAAATTTATAAACTTGTAATTTTTATGGTATAAAAGGAATTTTTGGATTTATAATTTTTTGTTCTTGTAGTTTTGTTTTGAATTCCAATTTCAATTTTATTTCAATTTCAAAATTTCAAAAAAGGAAAAAAGCACAACAATATAAACAGAACAGAAAACAAGGGATACAAGGGGGTTTGAAAGGCTAAGAAATCCCATGTCTATAGGAGCAATTAAAATTAAATTACAATCAAAGAGATTTTTCAACACCAATTAGGGTAAGGTGGGGTTATCTGCGTCGCAGTTAAAAGGGTTCAAGCTAGACATGCGTGTTTATAAAATCGGCGATTTTGTGTTTCACGAATATGCCGATATGTGGCTCTTAGCAGCTCGTCTTGAAGGTGCTATGGACCCCGTATCATTTGCATTGCTGCCGTCGAACAAAAGAAATAGACTTTTCAAGTGTCTACCCGGCATGGTAAAAGTGAGTGAAATTTCAGTGATGTAAGCGATGCGTTAACTTCAGATGGCATCATTATATACAGAAATATGTAGTAACTGAGATACTTACATTACGTGACAGTGGAAGTTCTGATCTTCACTTAGACACAAGGTTTCACTCGCTAGCTTCTCATGTTTTTTATCATGAAGTTTTATCATAACACTTGTGCGGGGGATTAAATGGTTCATGTTTTGCTGGTAATGTGGGTCACTTCAGTTTTTTAGGATTTAAGGGAGTTTCAAATTAAACTACTCAAAATGTTTGATTAAACCGTTTGAGAAGGGGTATTATAATCCATACTGGTAATTTGTTTATTGATATGACGGATAAAGCTAAGTTGTGAGAAAATTGAAAAAATTTTTTTTATCTGAAATGTTGGGATGCTAATGAGGAGTTAGATTATGGTATAATGATAATCGTGCTAGTGAAAGTAATGACATTTTAAAAATTATGAATTGTTTAATTAATGAACTGCAAGCATTTTTTATGGTAATAAACTGAAAAAAATAATGTTTTTATTTTATCAGATTATACCAGGATAAAAAAGAAGAAACCTAATCTAACCTAAGCTAAATCCAGGGATAAAAAGGAAGAAACAGAAGAAAACAATGACTGCGGCTTCTGTGGCAATAAATTTTATGAACCAACAACATTAATATTCAGACAGTGGATTCAGTGTCAAATGTGTAAGACATGGTATCAAGAAGTGTGTGTGGGGATTACAGGAAAATGTAGCTTTATAAATGTCTATAAATAAATAAAAAGTTCAATTTCAATGTTTGACTTGTTTTATGAAATAATATTTCCAATTTTTAAGTAACTCATATTACCAACTGTCTTCGGGTTAAGTGGTTCAAAGGGGGTGGTATGAAATTAAATTTTTTTATAATTAACTGTTTATTTTTAACCTATGAGATTGCTTGTGTGTACAGTACTTGGTTTTTCAATAGTCAATATAATTTTTTGGAATTGCTTATCTAAAGACTTTTTTTTATTTGCTCCTTATCTGCGAACTGACCCAAATAACCCCACCTTACCCTAAATACTTTTTAAATAAATTGCATTTTTACAACTCATTAATATTTTTAATGTAATTCCAAATCCAACACACAAAAATATAAATTATAAATCAAAATTCTTAATATATAAAATAATATTAAAACCAAGAACAAATGAAAGTGTGGGGGGGGAACCTACCTTCATCTGTTCTTGTTAAAACATTGAAGAGCAATTCCATAAATCATAATGATTATAACATATCTTTAATTAACTCAACACATTAAAAATCAGAAAATAAATTGGAAATAAAACAACAATAAAAAGAATAATTTCCGAATAAATCATTAGATGGTCAGTGAGGGTTTTAATTGTATACCAAATGTTGTGGATCGATTATATTTATTGGTGGTTAAAGGAAAAATAGGATATGAGATAATACATTATAAGCTTAAATTGAAAAGTAAAACTTATATAATTTCTAGAGCTTCGTAATTTCTTTATTCTCATTCGTCCCTCAGCTTAATTTCCTCTTGACTGTTTCCGGCTGGTGGTTAATTCCCTTCGATTACTAATGTAAACAACCCTTTAACACGTAAAATGGTCTGTACCTTAATTCTCCATGTGGTGTATTTCCCCAGTGTAAATTGCCCAATCTTTGCCACTCTCTCCATCTTGGCTCCATGCGATTCCTCCATCTTGGACTCCATCGCCAGTGAGTCCCACAGGTGTTTTGTTTTAGGTGCTTTTTATCATCAGCCTCGTATCCTCTTCGACTATTTAACCATAAAAGATTAGGACACGTGTGTGAAGAATATCTCGATTTCATGAGGAATAAAGAATCGGTCCGTAACTTAAATTTTTGAAATAAAAAGCTAGGAATGTGTGAATCATGCATAAAAGGGAAATTAGTCTGCAACATTTTCCCAGGGTACTTAACGAGCAGGTTGCACACAAACTGGAACTAATACACATGTATCTATGCGGACCCATGCCATGCGAATCAATTGGGGGTTCATTTTACATGTTAGTGATCATAGATACATATAGGAGAATGATCTTCACGTATTTTCTGAAATGAAAAAATAAAGTGCTATCCAAGTTCATAGAGTTCAAAAATCAGGTAGAAAGAAAGATCTAAATTATCAGGACAGATAATGGGTTGGAATTCATGTGCAGGGATTTCGAAACTTACTCAAAAGGGTAGGTATTAAACACCAAAGGACAGTGCCAGCAAGTCCTCAGAGTAATGGGATCGCAGAAAGGGCCAACAGAACGCTCTTAGATAAAGCAAGAACCATGCTAAGTAATGCCTCCATGGCTGTAACTTTTTTATTTGTTAACCGATTTTCAAAATTCTTTTTGTATTTTGTCCTCTATGTAATGCACTATTCACTTTAGGACAGAGTCCCCATCCCTTTCCACGCATGGCACCAACGCGTGACTAGTTGGGTGAACCCGTCGGAGAGGAATTCCGGAGTTGTTGTCGACACAAGAATTAAATGGCAGCTTTGGACCCTCTTCTGGAGTACGATAACGTCCGCCCGCATACGAATCGCCACAAACCAGAGGCGTTGCAGCACCTACAGTTCAAGATGAATGACTGAAGTTCAAAGATGAAGGACTTTGCATCTTGCAACTTTCACCATTTCCCAAAGAAGAAAGAGCCCCTTAAAGGACATGAGTTGGTTCTGACAGCGAGGTAAATGCTGTCCTTCAATCCTGGTGTCCGCAACAACTCCGGAATTCCTCTCTGACGGGTTCACCCAACTAGTCATGCGTTGGCGCAATGCGTGGAAAGGGATGGGGATTATGTCAGATATAAGTATAAGATACAAGAAGAAATTTTAAAATCGGTTAACAACTAAAAAAGTTACAGCCATGGAGGCATTACTTTTCTAAACGCCCGCTTAATACACGCAGGACTACCCCAGAAGTTTTGGGCAGAAGTAGTAGTTAAAAGTGCGTATTGCACAATCGGACATTAAATTGCCAGAATAAGAATAACGCCACGAGAGGAATGGTATGGGAGGACGCCTTCGTTAGCGCACCTGAGAACATTCGGAAGCTTGGCGTATTACAGCATTAAGGGGAACAAGAGGCATAAACTTAACCCGAGAGCGGAAGTCGGCATTTTCGTGGGCTATGCATTGAATAGGAAAGGATATAGAATATACGACCCAAAACATAATATTGTAAAGGAAGTTAGAACAGTTAAGATGGATGAAGATACCCTTGGAATAAATTACTTCAAGGAGTAAGAGACCGATAATATAGAATCAGAATGTGGGCAAGAGAGTCCGATAGAATATAGGTTAGGTAACACAGAAATAAGGATGGATGAAAATGAGGACAGCATTCAAGAGCTATGTATAGTAGAGGTCGCAGGTAATGCTACTGATCAAACTGATGAACTGAGAGGAAGACTTGGAATAAAAAGGGGTGTTATGAACGAGATTATACAGATAAGGCGCACTCGGCAAGCAGAAGAAAGGGAGGCTCCTGGAGATGGGTGACAGAAGGTCGGAAAGAATCAAAGTATAGGCAGATATAGCGGAGATCATACTGAACAATTAAAAAGAGACACAGGAATGTGCATTTAGGGAGGAATGGAACAAGGCTATGGATGACGAAATTACCTCCAGAAAAATGCATGATGTATGGGAGTTAGTGGAATGCATAGAGGGAATGAAAGTGGTAGACTCCAAATGGGTATCTTCTATCTATATATATAAAGAAGGATGTTTGTTTGTGGGGTTGTTTGTGGGTGTGTATGTTTTTTATACAAATCTACAGTTTTATTCCGATCTTGATGAAATTTTGCATACTTGACCTTCAAGACATGAGGAAGGTCACTGTCCACCTCAGATTTCGAAAAAATAATAATTATTGATAAAAAATCGATATTCATGGTTATGGCAAGGCATATAAATGAGAAATATCTCATGACCAACAATGCAAGGCAAATTTGTGCAACACTAGTTATCAACAATGGTGTCAACACGGAATTTACAAACACTCTGCACGGAGCAACAATATATATCTCATAACTAACAATATATATCTCATAATCAACGCGCAATTCACCAATAACAATGAGCACAAAATGATGGTGCAATGATAGAGCAATCCTTTCCAAGAATTATAACAATGAACATAAAATGATGATGCAATAAGGATAAGTTTCAATTAGTAACAATGCAGAGAATTCCTGTTATTCAGGTTTTTTCTTAGAAAAGAGAGTTCTTAGTACTTAACAATTTCTTGTAAATCTTTAAAAATGATCATTAACTGGAGATAATGAGGAGTTAGCAGATGTTGAGAAAGAGTGGAAAGACGACAGAGGAAGTACTCCTTTAGCTCCGTGCTATATTGAGCAAATAGTAAGCAAATAAATAGATGAATCGGCGACCTCTAGACTACACAAAGTGATGAATGGCCAAGTTTTGCTTCAACACATCGAGAGAAGAGTGGAAATTGCAAAAACATCAAGTGTACATCTGAAGTAAGATTACGTGAGTAAGAAATTATTGAGTTCCATACTTAAAAATTTTTTTTTCGAATTTAAATTAGGGATTTTTACTAATTCTAAGCATTTTCATGTGTTTATTTTTAAGATATTGCAAAATTTAATTTAATTTTTGGAGATTGTTCTGTTTACCTACAAGTGTAATTATCTCGGGCAACGCCGGGTACCTTTGCTAGTTTACGATAAAAGATAACCCTGGTGGGACGGTTATAAGAAGGAAGGTGAGGTTAGTCGTTATGGGAAACAATCAAAGACCTGGTATTGATTTCTTAGAAAGTTATTCTCCAGTCATATAGATGGAATCATTTAGGGCATTAACAGCAAATGCAAGCAAAGAAAATATGAGCAGAGAATTCAGGGACATTAAAACAGTCTACCTATTTGGCTAGCTGAATGAAAAGATTTGGGGCTATTATACGATGACAACCCAGGACAATTAAGTCTATGCACGGACGCAAGTTGGGACTCCACGAAGGTCGCAAAGTCATTTTCAGGATATATCACGAAAATAGGCAACTGTGTAATCAGCTGGAAAAGCAAAAAGCAAACTTTAGTCGCCATGTCTACATGCGAGGCGAGGTTGATGGCCATCTGCGAAGGGGTACGTAAACATTTGTGGCAAAATAATCTCTTAACTGAACTAAATATGGAGAAATATGCAGTGAAACCCATAACACTCAGAACGGACAGTATAGCTGCTATAAACTGGGTGACAATACAGAGATCTAAGCACATAAATCGCAGATAACATTTCATCACAGATGAAGTGAAGGGGAACATAGAACTAATACACAATAGAAGTAAATGCATCGAAGCGGACGTGTTGACGAAGCCTCTAGTGTTTGACAAAATGGACTTTTGTCGCGGAGGAATGCAAAAGAGTACCAAAGAAAGAGTTACATCAAATCAGATGAATACAAACTCGCGCAAGGAGGGCAGTGTGGCAGATAATTGTGCGGGATTGCCACCAGACACCAGTGCTCACGACGTAGTGCATTCTGGGATGACATACCAATTGAAACAGGAGATTTGCCGCCTAGAACGTGATGACTACACACGTGTTGACTTCAGTAGCAGAGACTGATATATACTTTTATTTTTCGTATTAGCTTATAATGTATTATCTCATATTTTATTTTTCCTTTAAACACCAATAAATATAATCGATCCACAACAGTTGGCATACAATTAAAACCCTCACTGACCATCTAATGATTTATTCGGAAATTATTCTTTGAATTGTTGTTTTATTTTCAATTTATTTTCAGATTTTTAATGTTTTGAGTTATTTAAAGATATGTTATAATCATTATGATTTATGGATTGTTCCTCAACGTTTTAACAAGAACAGATGAACGTAGGTTCCCCCCCCCCCCCCCCACACACACACTTTCATTTGTTCTTGGTTTTGATTTATAATCTATATTGTTGTGTTAGATTTGGAATTACATTAAAAAATTTTAATGAATTGTAATAATGCAATTTATTAAAAAAAGTATTTAATTTGTGTTGAAAAATTTCTTTGATTATAATTTAATTTTAATTGCTCTTAGGAGACACGGGATTTTTTAGCCTTTCAAACCCCCTTGTACCCTTGTTTTCTGTTCTGTTTATTTTATTGTCCTTTTTTCCTTTTGTGAAATTTTGAAATGGACATAAAATTGAAATTGGAATTGAAAACAAAATTACGAGAATAAAAATTTATAAATCCAAAAAATCCTTTTATGCCATAAAAATTACATAAATTTACTTATTTATTTAATTATTTATTTATTTATTTATTAATCAGCACCCCGGACCGTGGGGTAACAGGGAAGGAAAACTAGGAAACTTAACTAAAACACATGTCAGAGACAAGATTCACAAAGCAAACAACAGAAGAACTGGGCTCTCGGAAGGCCAACAGGCCCGAAATCGAAACTGTACAGAAAGGATTAAAACTAAGATTGATTAATAATATAAAAATGGTTTATGCGTTTTTTTAAATAAACGCATGTGGTAAGGCAAGAAGTAGAATTACGCATGTCCAACTACAGAGCATTCCACAGGGATGTTGCAGAATCCGAAAAACTCCCAAATTTTGGGACTGACACAATAAACGGAATCTCAAACAAATATCTTCGAGTTTGTCGAACATGAATAGAAGACTTAAACCAATGCCTAATGATTATAGCAGGATGTTTATCATTCCGAAAAGCGTCGGCTAGTTCGATGGTTATTAAATAAAAATTGTTTTGACAGTAGGTAAATTGTCGTGACAGTATGTAAATTAAAATTCGAAAAAGTCGACGTCACTGAATCCAGTCTACCCTAATTGAAGGCTGCCCGAATATCCTTGTTATAAGTAACAGACAGTCTTTTGAGATTTATTGAGGAAGTGAACGACCAGAATAGAGCTCCATAAGTAAGCTGGGGCACTATCATTACCGAGATAAGTTGACGCATCTGACTAATTGTCAAAATAGATCTAAGTCTTTTGACGAAACAGGACTTGCGATGAAGAGAAGTTATTAACTGGTATATAAACAATGAATTTCAGACTAGCATCAAAGATAATACGCAGCAACTTAATTGTAGAGGAATAGTTCTCGTCTTTAAGTAAAATTAAGATATTTGTTGTATCCTCATTTAACCTTTGAACTCCACTGGAAAACCAATCCGCTATATAGGTAAAATCATGCTGAAGTAGTTCAATAACTTCATTCCGCTCATGTGGTGGATAGTTGACAAATAAGATGTTATCGTCGACATAGCTGACAATTTTCTAATTAAATTTATGATCGTAATAAAGATGCTAAGCTAGACCCTTGGACGATCCCTCGTATGGATTTTTTAAAGACCACTGGATCAGAGCTAATGTATTTTAAGCGGTCCTGATAATAGTCACGCAATAGAGTAATATAGCCTTGTGAGACTCCCAAATACTGAAGATCGTAAAAAAGCTGGGGTCAGAAATACTATCATAGGCCTTGGAAATGTCTGTTTGAACAATACTGAAGTTATGATGTTGATCACAGGCCTCAATGGCGTTTATGTAAATCTGGAGAGGAATCTAAATCACTTTATGTCCAGGGCGACTACTCTTTTGTTGCGTAGGAATCCTTGTCCATAATAAACCACCATGCGCAGAAAAACTAATTTTTCGATAATTTTCGAAAACGGAGATAACGCAGAAATCGGACGATACTTCAAAATACTAAGGAGACATCCCTTTATATACATGGGATTTATCTTGGCCATTTTAAGGGCTAACGGAAATTTTTTGGTTTTAAAAATTAATTGACAAAAGGAAAACATCATGGTATAACCAGATAGATTAAAATATTGTAGAATCTTATCGGTAAAACAGAATGGCAAATTGGATCCTCTAATTTTAACAGTTTTAAAAATTTTTAAAACCTCCCTGTGATCGGAATTTCAGGGTCAGGTGAGCAGGAAATGTCTTTCGCTCCAATGAGAATTGTTTTATCAGGCTAAGGGAGATCCGTTGGGTTATTAACCCAGTCTAAATATGTCTCGTATTCCTCACAGGGTTGCTTGGGAGCCTGATTCGTACACGTATGCTGGATTAGCTGCCATATCTGAGTCGATCTGGCAAATTGAGTAACTGCCTTCCTCTTAGCCTTCCGAATTTCATGTTTAAAATTTTAATTGGTTTGCTTGTAAGCTTGACGGCATAAATAATCCCTATGGACGTACTGGATGTAAGCGATCTGTTTAATTGACTATTTAATAAAAAGGGCATCGTTCCACCAGTATTTGCCCCCCCCCCCTATGTCTTTGCCTAATGATCTGACACTGAAAACCAGCCCGCAAAGCAGGCTTTGTAACAGATTAAAATCATCCAGTAACAGATTGAAATCATCAATGAAGTTTATATTTTTTTAAGGGAACGAATCTAATTTCTTGCAGAATTTTTCTTTACGGTAGGTCGGTATAATTCTAAGTCGCGAATTCCCAACAAATACATGATCACTAGGAAAGTTCAGGGTGACACAAATAACTTTGTGGTCTAACTTCGGGACTATAAAATAGTTTTGGTCAGACACAGATCATGACTGCGGAATGTATATATGGTCAATAAGAGACGACGAAACATAAGTAACACATGTAGGTCGATTTATAATCTGTTTCAGTCCCAAGGCCGACGTGCATGCCACTAGAGTACACATATCACTTGAGGCATGGAGAGCATTACAGTTAAAGTCGCCAACAATGATGTTCATGTTCCGATCATCAAGGTAGCTAATCAAGTCAATGCAAGCATCCATAGGAATATAAGATGGATGGTAAATGAGCATGAGCATAAACCACTTCGCGCCTATATGACATTTAATAATGAGTTTCTCCCTACCATCCCCTAGATCGGACTTGAGCAGTGAGTTTTGATAGTAGCAGCCACATGGATCAACACTCCACCTCCCCGACTAAGACGGTCAGCTCGATAAATATTATAACCAGGAATTGCAATTTTATGATCTTCACTAAGAGTAGTCAACCAAGTTTCCGTAATATAACAAATAACAACTGATTTCGCCGGTAATAACACTTGAAGATCGTCAATTTTAAGAAATACAAACCGCCAAGTATCTAATATCTCTAATTCGGTAGATCTATTTGGGCGTAGGGAGATGCTCAGATTTTTTTACATTAGTTGCATGTTTTCTTATGGAAAAAAGAGAAAAAGAATTGTTAAACATTAAGCATATTTAAAGTTGGTAACATTTAATCAATATCTAATCCAAGAGATTTTGAAGAAATAAAATGCTTTATTTTGTTTGTGTAAAATTGTTAAACTTTAACCACATTAACAAAGTTCAACATGTGATTAATAAATATTTTATTTAATTTTAATATCGTTGGGGAATTAATTATTATAGTTCACGAAAGTAATTTTAATTTTAAGTCAAGCCTAAATAAAAATAAAAATTATAAATCGAAATTTTGTAAATATATAAATCATAACACGTATTGGTTAGTACTCGCATGTGACCACGGGTTACGATGTTTTATGCGTAATACTGAAACTACTGATTGGAACTTGATCAATTTTCAACGATATACACAGTTTTATTTACCCTGTTGTTTTACGAAAATTCATCATTCTAGATGTTACTGAACTTGAGTTATAACTTGTTGATCTTGGTGGCAGCATTTATATTTCTGTTTATATCTCAGTTATCGTTTAAATTCGGATCCACGTTCATACGAATTTTTTGCTTAGAATAACCCATACTACCTCCCCTCCAAGTTTGTACATACCACTTAGATACAATCCTGTATATTTAAGGAATTATGGTTTATACCTAGGATAAATTTTAAATAAACGAGACATGTTATTATTAATCTATAAAATAACATTAAAATGTTCAGAAACAAATTCTATAAATCATAATCAATATAACATATCTTTTGAAAAGAAATTTTTATATGTGCAGTGGGGTGCAAATACGTTTAGACTTAAGTCATAATTGAGCACATGAATAGCACATCCCAATCGTATACCTGCTACCCTATTTTAATTCAGAAGAGACAGGTCCAGTCTACTCTGCCTTGACTCTCAGTAAAAGTACCTGATCTGGCAAACGATCAACATCCGGTGAGCTCAGATCCTACGGAGCAGCTAAAAGCTTTTTTGCACTCGACTGTACATAATAGCATAATGTTTTTAAGATTTATATATTTTTATATTTACGGTTGTGATAGCGTTAAGACTATGGTTTCTAGAGCTTCGTAATTTCTTTGTTCCCATTCGTCCCTCAGCTTAACTTCTTCCTGACTGTTACCGGCTTGCGGTTAATTCCCTTCGATTACTAATTTAAACAACCCTTTAGCACGTAAAACGGTCTGCACCTTAATTCTCCATGTGGCGTATTTCTCCAGTGTCAATTGCTCAATCTTTGCCACTCTCTCTATCTTGGCTCCATGCGATTCCTAGGGTTTCTTGTTGGCGACTAGTCCAGCGATGAACTTTTTTCCATCGCCGGTGAGTCCCACAGGTGTTTTGTCTTAGGTGCTTTTTATCGTCAGCCTGGTATCCTCTTCGACTATTTAACCTTTAACCACTAACCACGGCCGGCTACCATTATTGTTGTGGAACGATTATATTTATTGGTGGTTAAAAGAAAAGTAGGATATGAGATAATACATTATAAGCTTATATGAAAAAGAAAAGTCTATATGTCAATTTCTGCTATTGAAGTCAACACATGTGTACTCATCACGTTCTAGGCAGCAGGTCTCCTGTTTCAATTGTTACGTCATCCCAGCAAGCAATGCATCGTGAGCACTGGAATCTGGTGGCAATCTCGCGCAATTATCCATCAAACCAACCTCAGCTGTTCAAATTAATGATGAAAAATAGGAAAGAAAATTCCGCAGCCTGGATTCGAACAAACCCACAAAGAAACCCACAAACAAACCCACAAACATCCTTCTTTATATACATAGAAGATGGGCAATCTTCACACAAGGTCTACATCCTCCTCTCCTCCTCATCCTCCTCTGCCATTTCCGCCTCCTAGATTGCCAGACAGAGGGCCTTAACAAAGCCAATTGCCGGTATCCATAAGTTATGATTACTATGAAGCATCCTCGTGCTGAAAGAAAAAAATTAAAAAGCAATACAATAATAGAAAGAGAGTCCGAGAAGTTCGTAAAAACGAGTGCAAAAACTCACTTTCAGTTTTGGCACCTGCTATGCAAAACTGTTCCAAAAAATATGCTGTTAAGGTCATTTTCAGCTGTGAAAAGAAAAAAAGGCAGATTAGGTTAGATTGGAAGAAGCAAAAGATTGATGCAAGTATGCAACACCAAAAAATGATCATATTTATACAAAATAAAATCAAACCATCAAACCAATCATTACACAGGAAGTTTGATACGCAAGAGAACCCATTCATGTTGATTGACAGCCCCAAAAAACGACAGTAAACAATCCAAACCAATGAACAGGTCATTAGAAGAAAGGAGTGTGACAGCGCTAGTGAAAAATTTAAAAAAATTTAGCAAAATTAAGCAAAATTTCAAAAAAAGGAACAGCATTTTTACTGTATATAAATTTTTTTATTAAATTCGACATGAGTAAATACGAAATTAGTGGGAATTGCAAAACTTTTTATCACATTTATAAATGATTTAATTAAAAACTGCAGAACTTCAAATCACATTTTTTAACGAATTACTTAATAAATAAACATGCAGAACTTCGAAACGTATATATTGATGAATTAAGTAATAAGAAATTTGCGAAAAAACAGCTGAATTTCATAGCACATTATTATGAATCAATTAATGAAAATACAGAACTTTAAAACTCATTTATTTACGATTTATTAAAAAAAATAGTGCGAGAAAAAACGTATAATGTGACCATTTTTGTTGTAATTGGAAATTATTTTTTCGAAAAAAATTAGTATGGCATAAAATGAACATTTTTTAAAGAAAACTAACGAACACTGAATTTTGAACAAAGCTTGAAACAATTGTTGCAGACTTTCATGAAAGAAGATGTATTTTTTTTTTATCACAGGTGATTAACAACAATATACGGCAAAAGAAATATACAGTCGGGTGCATAAAGGTTTTTACCTCAGTCAAAATTATTCGGCTTCCTTACAATACTTCAATCCAATGAGATTACTTTTTCCAGGTATCTCTTCGAGCACGCTTACTACGGAACGATTCCACTAAGTTTTTGCTTAGCATCGGGGGTAGGCAAGTTTTATGTCACGTGCTCAACTATGTTGACAAAAAGATTATTTTGGCTGTTCAGATGAGAATCTTTCTTTTAATAATAATAAACTAATCTTTTTGGTTAATAATGTAACATAAATGGTGCACAGTATCGATATCATTATATGCGTGATCAAGAGATAAGCTGATGTAGCGCTCGTTATGGTGTGACGCGGAAGTGATTTAAGGTGTAAGCAGGAAATAGGGAGTGCCGTCTCCCTATTCCCTGGGTGTAAGTGGAAGCTATTTTCTTTTGACTGCTCGAAAGGTTACAAGTCTCATTTTTTGTGTGTATATAAAATAATCAACGACAATTATGCCAAAACCATCCGAAAATTTTTTTAAATTTATTATTTAACTAGATGGATCCCGTCAAAATTTGACAAAGAACAACCCTAATTATTATTAATCCCCATCTCTTTAATTAAAAAATAATAAAATAAAAAATTGTCAGAGCAACAAATAGAATAATCATTATGCACAAAAAAATAGAATAATCAGAGCTTAAATATCTCATTATGCTCAAAGAATAAGAAATTGGTCAATATATAAAATCTAAATAGCTTTAAACTAAATTTCTCTGAAGGTATTTAACTGAGACAAAGTGTCAGCGGATAAAATGATCAGTTTTTAAAGCTCTTTCTAACGATATAGTATTTTCAGAGTTTTTCAGTAGTCACAAGAAAACGTCATAAAATGATCAAGGCAGGATTTTCTTTCTGCAAATCTTCAGTTTATTTAATTCAAAATAATGATTGAATATTGTGCATTACAACATTCCCTGGCTTCTGATGGATTGTGGTAACTTTCTTTGTTGGCTTCAGATGCGCATGCGCAGAAGTGCCAATTTTGCTTTTTCAAAAAATGCTTTGCGTTTTAATATATAAAATTATATATTTTAATAGTAGAGAATATTAAATGATTTTACTTTTTGTAAAAGTAACGGTGATATGAATTAGTGTATATTTTATTAAAAACTAAAATATAGAATAAAGCATGACATGACAATTAACATGAAAAGTTTTTTAAACCCTCAAATAAACAGATCAATTGCACATTTGGATGAAAAAAACTTTAATCTGTTTATGGTGTTTTTTACATACACTGTTTAAAACTTAAACGAAATCAAAAACGCGATAAAGAACAGAAAAAATGTCTATCCATGTCGGATTCGAACTCTGCCATTCGAGGAATTAGGCAGAGACTTTAACGATATTGCTGTTAGCCGCTATCGCTTGTTATTGTCAGGAGGGAGCAGGCGACGAGCACATCCCAAACATATACCTGCTACCCTATTTTCATTCAGAAGGGACAGGTCCATTCTAATCTGCCTTGACTCTCAGTACAAGTACCTGATTTTGCAACCGATCAACATCCAGAAAGCTCAGCCCCTACGGAGCAGGTAATGTAGCGTGTAAACTGACACTAAGTAATTTTTTCGGTCTTGAAATTTCCTTTTTCGGTCTGAGCCATTGGGTTTTATTGCTTATTACGCCAAAAGTCTTCGGGCCTCTTTTACATCACGGGACCGGACGTACAATTACCACTATTTGTTACTATGATTTAGGGAGAACCGCTCTGACATTTAGAACAATTATTGTAGCCGTTGTCATTGACAACGTTAAGGCCTTTTTTGGAACCTTTATTTACGTTACCAAAAGATAGCAATAGAGGATAAAGTGTCTCTCCTCCAAAATAAAGAGGCAAGGGACGCCACCTCCAAGCGTTGCGCTAATGATTATTCTCTGTCTTTAGGAACAGTACTAAGATTTTCTTATGGGATGTTTTTCTGATCAAAACCTCTAGTTAGGCCTGACCGAATATTTTTTCCATTCCTGGATACAGGAGTTTGTTTCTCATGACAATAATAACTTGTGTTGTGGTTGTGGTAGTTGCTAGAAATAAATATCAGTAGAGCGTTAATTACCTTACGTCCTCTTGTCCCAAACTAGATTAGGCTCAGCATGCGAAAGAAAATTAAAAGTAGATTATATGAAATGAATGTTATGTTAGACGTATAGTAAATTTAAAATAACTAGGATCCCCCAGTGATCGACATTCGATCACTATATATTATTTTTCTAGCCTCAATCTTGCTCATTAATTAACTTTGAAGAATGAAAAATAGATTACACAATAAATATCCAAAATGCTTTGCATGACATATCTCACATTCCCGATTCATTTCACCGCAATAATAACTTTGGAAAATTCTCAGAATATTTAAAGCACATCTAAAGGTATCTTTTAATATATCTATCAAATTATTATCTAAATACGAGGGTTGGGGCATAAGTCATGGCAACTATTTTTTACTTGTAGATATGTGAACGGATCACAAACGTATATGTGTCGTGTGGAAGTTCTGCAGGCATAGTGTGTATGCAGAACAATAGATAGCTCTGTGATAGCCGGTAGTAGCGGAGCGAGGGCTGTGAAATCAGTCAGTTGGTGAGTGTCGTGGGGAGATGAAAGTAACCCGTGTTGAGCAGCGCGCTTACTTCAAAATAGCCGTTCTCTGAGGGAGAAATGCGATGGAATGTCACAGTAAATTAGTGGAAGCCCTTGGGAATAATGCCCTACCATAACATGCCCTCCTTGTAGTGGGTAGGAAAGTTTCAGCAAGGACGTGTGTCAACCAGTGATGAGCAACTGTGAAGGCCATATTGCCCTGTATACTACCGTAATAAATTAGTGTGTTACGATATTTCAGTGCTATTCATTGTCCACACATGTAGTTAGCACTTTGTCCTTTCGTCTGTATTTGACACATTTTCCAACCGGACTGGTACCTTCAAGAAAAAAAATAGTTGCCATGACTTTTGCCCCAACCCTCGTATAATATATATATATATATATATTTACGCTAAATTGTCCTTCCCTATCTCTGCGTCTCTCCCCCCGTCACACTGTAGAAAATTAAGGTCTGTTTCGGACAAAAAATCGATAACTTTTTTGTTACTAAAGAAAGAGTGTTAAAATTTTGCACAAACATAAAGTAGTATACGACGCTTCCAGTGAATTGCTTTTTATTAGCATTTCTCGTAATACAAAATTTTTAAAAAATAAATAAAAATCAAAAACTTCTAAATTAATATTTATTTTATTTGTAACTATAAATATTACTTTCAAAGTGTATGAACATATCTGAAAATAGCTTAGAAAATGACGAAAAATACATAAAATGCTTACCTAGTAATTATAGAAATATTTTGAATAGTTGGTTAACAACAATTTTTAAGCAGTTGTTTTTACCGAATAATGTATAGGTACACTATAGGTACTATATTATACTTGGGCACCTTCAGATTCTGAAATCAGTTTGTTGACTTCAAAAGCTGCAAAGTATTTTTATCAAGTTCCTTCCTGCACCTATTTGTTAAACGGTTTCCTAATGCTTTCAAATGAACATCAACAACTCAAATAATATGCTTTTAAATGAACATCAACAATGATTTGAGTTAATTTGATATTTAATATGCTACATCAAGGCAATGCTACATGCGTTGACAAATATGGCGCACAACCTGTTCCTTAATGGTACCTTTTTTGAAACGCTTTTACCTGTGTTAAAGTGAACAAACATACAAACAAAATATATTGTGCGTATTCGTGAGGTAAAAGTATAATACAAAAAATGCGTTCCGGTATTTATATATAGATTTTCTTGGATTTTATTTTTATTCCCTTCTAAATTTTTTTTTTTGGTTTTCTCTTTTGAAATTCACTTTAGAAAACTTTTTAATGTTGTGCTTATAAAATCTTTGTTCATTTGAATTTTTTTTTTGTTATAGCTTTTACAGGGAAGCCCATGTACAAGTCAGCAAGCGGAGCTTAAGAGCGCGAGGAACATTTTTATAGTTTATTTTTTTGCTTCTTTTGGAAAAATAAAAGCATTCGGGGCTTAGAAGCGATAAACGACACTTGCCAAATAAGTTGCTCCAACAAGTTTGAACATTTCGGCTATGCCATGAAAACAAACCAGATGAAAGCTGGAAAGACAGTCTCTACTAGATTTAGGAACATGGACTTGCACGTTGTCTTCAAAGTTGAGGACCCTGACGGGATAATGCCGATCTAAGTTTTTGTTGTCCTTCTGCTCGCCGCACAGGTAGAATTATCGGAAGGCATAGTTGTGTTTCTTGTCGTTATGAAGCCTACGCAGGTAGCCCACTTACATTCGTTAATCTCTTACACCCTGGATATTTCTGTTTCGTAAAGGGCCCATCGTAGACGTCTTCAAAGTTGAATGATGTGTTACTGAACTTGGTGTCCTCCATTATTTATGCAGTTTCTGTGTTGGACCGGGATCCTACGCTCGTATTTACAGATATGTGTTCTTCGTATTCATGCACTCTCTAATAACCACGGAAACCCTAGAGACACTTATTTATTTTTGCTATTGAACTGTCTTCCCTAACTTCAAGCCTTCAGTGAGCACCTTTGGTTAACATTGCCGTTTATTTTAATTTACTGTTTCGATGTGGATTTGATGTTCAGAAACCATCCAAACTAAGATGTTTAGTATCTTATGATTCTACTTGCAACAAACATCGCCGTCGTCAACGAGATTAGCGCTCCCTTATTTGTTTAATTAGTAGCCGCCTTTTTGCTTCCCTACCATCTTTGTTGCCTGATCAGTCGCCGTTTGCCCTTTGTCTTGTGCTGTCACTACTCCCTTCCTTGTTAATCTTGTTTGACTTCTTCGGTTGTTCATGTATCTTTTGTCTACTCTTATCTCCACTTAGTATATTCCCGGATCTGCCTTCAGACTGTTCCACCTTTGCTACTCTAAAATTACAACTTCAGTTTCATTGACTGAATCGTCGAGCTGCTTCAGGGTTGACCATTTTGTTAGCCCACATCATCTTTGCCACCTGGAATGAAGCGTTGTGCGTGGATGCTCTCCTGTTGAACTTACTCGTTATGTTCTATTACCTTCATAAGCAGCGCAATACAGAGTGGATGTCCACGTAAATTAGTCCAACAAAATATTTGCTCACACTCGATGTTGAATCGAGATTATGGTTTTGTTTTTTTTTTCTTTCTTCCTATCTTCAGCTCGCTTCGGAAACTAGACGTCCCACGTTTCTTCGGGCCCTAATCAGTTAATTACCGTCTTCTCAGTGTCACAAGTTGTTCGGTCTAACAGTGCTTTAATTCCTGTTCGTCAACGTGCATTTGGTGGTCAACCTCAAACGCCACTTATTTTGTAATCCATTTGTTTCTTTCTTTCCCTAGCCCACACATGCACCACACAATGCAAAGTAATATGTCACAATTTTTCTCCGTCCCCAACAACGGTACGAATGCGAAACTTGAGGATATGCATTCTTTGAAGTTCTCGGAGTG
Source organism: Rhysida immarginata (assembly GCA_023313115.1). Classification (NCBI taxonomy): domain Eukaryota; kingdom Metazoa; phylum Arthropoda; class Chilopoda; order Scolopendromorpha; family Scolopendridae; genus Rhysida; species Rhysida immarginata. Next base: position 817,505 of record JAHWFO010037430.1, read on the forward strand.
CGCGCGCAAAATTCCCGTTTCTTCCGACAGATAGCGTGCCTGAAGCAATGGAACAACATGAAGTCTTTAAATGATGTACGTTACAAGCAGCGTGTCGTCATTGAAATTCTTACTGCGAAGCAAGAAACGGTTGGAAATATTCACAAACGTTTATGTGCAGTTTATGAGCGACAGAAGTATAGTTAGTCGCTAGGCACAGAGGGTAAGGCCATCAGAAAGCGGTTCGGCGGAGCTCCAAGATTTGCCGCGGTCGGAGCGGCCATCCTCGGCTCTCACATCTGACAAGAGCTCTCTGCTCATTCGTCAGGACCGACGCAGAATGACTCAGACTATCACTTTTTTGGGCCATTGAAGAATGCCATTCGTTGAAGATATTTTGTGGATGACGAAGAAGTAATTCTGACAGTGAAGACAAGGCTGCGTAAACAAAACAAGGACTGGTACTGACAGGTGATATACACCCTTGTGTCTCCTTGGAGGAAGGCCATAGAACGGAATGGAGATTATGTGGAAAAATAGGGAGTGTAGAAGAAACACTATTCGTTCGTGTGTATAAGTTTCAATGTGTTAAATAATTAATTGTTGAAGAAAAAAATTGTGGTGTATTACGTTCTGGGCTACCCTCGTATTAACTGTATGCTTCCCCAGCCCTTGTCGTTTTTTTACCTCTTTTGGCTGTAATAAAACCATCAATATACCAAAAAGTTAGTAATTGAAGGGCTCGGGACAATAAGGACCTAACCAACTAGACAAAATTCTTACTGTATGTAATAATAATGCTCCTGAAATCTATTTACAGTATGTTTCAGTCACAATTGCACAAGTAAACTGCAATCACAGTAAAGCGGAACATCAACCATACTGATTTAATAATTTGTAAACACTATAACATCACTTTTCTCAAAAACGTCTTCCTGTGGATTAAGTCCTTATTGTACCAAGCCCATCAATTATCTTTAATCGTATTAAGGTTGCCTTTGGTGCAGTGTTACTGTGGTTTTGCTTCCATTTGAAGTGATAGGGACTCGTGGTTCTTTGTCCCACCCATTCCTTTTGAAAGCGCAACAGGCAGGAATTTAGTTCTTTCAAATAAATTGACAGTTGCCTAATCAGGTTTTCTTACAGGTCCGTTAGTTGGGTTTTCTATTGATTCAGAACGCCTTGGCTTTATTTCACGGCTTACCTTGTACTTCGAGAAATGGAAGTTAGTGAACAGGATTTATTGATTGGTATCTTGGTGCAACGACGAGTACCTGCAGTCTTGGTTCGGTTTAGGTCTTGGAGAAACATTGCCACACGTCTCGGGGTAGATCAATGGTTACACGGTAAAGTCCTCAGGGAAGCGGTAAAAAACATTTGCGAGAGCTTAAGGAAGAACGTGAAGTTATTCTACCATATCACAGTGGGACAAAAGGCCTTTAAACCTGGCCACAACCTGTATTTTTCAAACCTTTAAGACTATATTATTTACATTATTGAATATCTGTACAATCACAGGAGACTTCTTTATACAATTTTACACGTGAATTATTGCTGCTAGTGGCCCGCGAATTTAAATAAACAATCCAACGGATGTTTGCTGTCATACGCGCATCGTATTATTTACCAAGTTTCATTGAAGCTCATTGAAGCTGGACGTGTTAAAACAGCACGGATATTTATTATTTCTGCACAGCTGTTTATACATGTAAATACTTTAAAAATCTGTAATTAATTTTTCTTTTACTCTTAAACATAGGCCTCTGGAATTTTTTTTGCGATATGCTCCGAAAAATTAAACTTTTTATTTATGTGTGAAAATTTGTTTTGAGTTACAAAAAGTTCCCTACGATTCCCTGCTAAATAAGTATAATAACAGGGTACAAAAATTGGCTGCCCATATTTGCCACTTTTCTGATATTGCCTTCAAATAGAATTCTTGATTTTGAAAATGACAATATAGTCGAAATCATCGTCAGTCGTTATATAAAAATTTAATGTTGCAAGAAAGATCCAATCTTTTATTTACTTCTAAATTTTTGTAAAATTCGAAAAGATGCAAATTTTTGTAAAATTCGAAAAGATGCACGCAAAGATGAGTGTCCTTCGATCCAGTTATTTCTTCCATCCAACGTCTTCCACAGAGAGGAAAAAGCAATCTCTCTGATGACGTGTTGTCACTCCTGAAAGAACCTGAGTCAGCTCTTCCATTGTGGATGTGGAGTTGGAATCCTGAGAAAATGAATATTTGAGCGATAGCAAATAATATTATATCACAGCAATATGTAGTAGGAATTAAATGAAATCCTAACATAATAGACACTGAAAATTAAAATTTAGTGCAATAGAATCTTTAAAAAGTCAAATCTGGGATTTTATTTTCTAAATATAACAATTTCAAGCTAAAAACACACAAGTTATGTTTTGGCCAGGTTTAAAGGCCTTTCGTCCCACTGTGCATATGTGGAACTTTGGCAGACCAAAGATGTGGAAAAGTTCGTGAATGGAGAACTCAATGACCATATTCACTGTTTCAAACCTGGTTTTCTTGAGGTAGATCGAGTTCTACAAACCAACATATACGCAATCTAATATATTTGGAAGGAAATAGGTTAGACAGATTACAACAGCAGTTGGATATGCGGCTTTGCTAGGGATGGACATCGTGAGTTATCTACACATGTTAGAAAAATCCGCCTGGCTGAACAGGATTCCTTCCCACTGCCTGTGCAGGCTCTGGCCATGGTTGGTCCGTAGGGATTTGTCTCCTTGGATGTGGGCAGTTATGGCTGGGGCAGATTCTTAGACTGCCGCAAAAAAGTTTAAAATAATGCCAGGTGCGGGTAAAACCTAAACGCAAAACGAGAATTGCTTGGTCATACGCATAACCCAGGGGAAAGCTTTATGAGCTATTGAGGGCATGTCTTTGAGCTGATTGCTTTTCTGGAAGATGTCTGAGGACGCACTCGTAGACCTAGCTGGCGATAACGCTTTACCCCTGCTAAAAAGGCATTTATCTTTAAAAAATTTCCTACAATCGCAGATTTCCTACGACACTCTTGTAAAATAGAGAGGATGTACAGTCGGATGCAGAAAGGATCTGTAGGAACTGAGCTTACTGGATGTTCATTGCTTGCAAAATCAGGTACTTTTACTGAGAGACAATGCAGATTAGACTGGTCCTCTCCCTTCTGAATGAAAATAGGGTAGCAGATATATATGGGATGTGCTGTTCACGTGCTCATCTATGACTTAAGTCTAAACCTTTTTGCACCCGATTGTACATTAAAAACACCGGTAGGGAATATAACGACCGGGGAAAACCGAGCGTTAGGGTACGAACACGAAGTCCCAATGTTATCCAAGAATCACGGTCGACTCCAACCTTGGAGTCCAATGGTCGAAATAGAGAATCAATAGACGAAAACGTGGAGGACACGGTGGAAAGTCTATTCGATCAAGAGTGATCTCAGACTAAAATATCATTACGTATCCCGCCCAAAGATTGTTGGAGCATTGAGTTAATGCTCTCAGGAGGGGATAAATATCAGTTTATGATTGAGTCAGGGCTTTAGAGTGTCACTCCCTGGAGAAACCTATGCAACCATTTAAGCGAAATAGGTGACAAGAAGGCAGGAGTTAGAGCATTACAGTAGCTATTGGGGTGCTGACAAAAATGTTGTGCTTAAAGGTGTTGCAAATTGATCGTAAAGCTTGCGGGCTGATATTGATTATTTGGGTAGCACCGTGATTACCATTTGCAGGAGTTTTAGAATTTGATAATTTACGCGTGTTAAACGAGGTTTTATCTTTAAGCTTGTCCACATCACAGTTAGAGTGCTGAGTGGAATCGAAGGATGAGGAGTGACCATGGAAGACAGTCATTAAACAGACGACTGTGACAATTTACCAGATCAGAGAACGGTTTTCTGATTACCCTCACCAAATAGACACTGGCGACAAACCCCCCCATTAAAGCAAGGCCATACACCCAAGCCCGGGGCATATTAGCCATTCCTGGTCCCTCCCTTATTTCTTAATTGAAAAAAGGGGGAACAGGAATACCAATTCTTTCTCGATCCAAGACACCTGAAAAAAAATTAAGAAAACCATCGTCTACTACCCAAATAATATGCAAATAATACAACCAACTAATATGCAAATTACATCAAGCACCCGTATTCTCCGTTTTGGACGTCCAATCAGCATACATGCAGGTAACCTTGGATCCCAAATCCCAAGAAAAGACTTCCTTTTTGGACCCAGGATGGGCAACCATTGTTTCACCGTCGTCCCGTTTGGGAATAAACACGAGGCACAGGTCTTTCCATCTTTGATAAAACGCGTGATCCATCCATCCGTTGACTCCTGGAGATTCCACTATATGGACTACATTATAGTAGGAACTCCAGATTCAACCTCCACCTGCGTGCCCCTTGGGTAGTGTTTTGGAGGAGGACCCAACACAACTTTAAAATCACTTTCTATAAACCCCGCTTTGCAGTAAGCCAGATAGACTTTGGGCTATCAAGTTGACGAATGGGGTTAATGGTCAACCTCCAAAAACATATTACCATATTACCAACGATGTCCTTCCCGACGCCTATAAGCTCGCGACAAGTGAAGCGGTATATAGGCATGGTCCAATTTTATAAGGAATTCATCAGACAGCTAAGCCACATAAACCAACCTTTGCGGCAACTAACATTTATAAACCAGAAACGGGTTTGGGATGAAAATGTCAGGGTGAATTTGACAAAATCAAAAGGATATTAACGAGTCTGCTTATTCTGTACCAACCAAAATTCATCTTGCATTTTGAGGTCCATACAAACACTTGCAAAAGTGCAGTAGCCAATATGTTGCTGCAATGGGTAGGGGACGAATTGAGCATTATTGGTCATTACAGCTGCGTGCTGATGGAGTGTGAGTCACAGTACACAACCCTTGAGTGGGAAAGTTTGGCAGTGACTTCCACTGTAAAACATTTCTAAACACATTTAGAGGGCACCGAATTTGTTGTCTATTGTGGCGCCCAAGCGTTGACGTGGCTGCATGAATTTCAGGATCAAAATAATTGCGTCACGCATTGGGTGCTGAAGTTGCAATGCTACACCCTTCCGTTAGACACAAGCTCGGGGCCCTCAACCATATCCTCGACGTGTTGTCGTGTTGCCTACTCGTCCATTCAGAGAGGGACGATCCAAACCATATAAATTAGGCTGAGGAACAGCTGACCAATCCGTGGTGCCCAGGGACTTGCATTCGGTTTTCGAAAAACATGTCTTACCAGCAGAGGTACCCAACATTGCCTGGGATAATTACACTTGTTGGTAAATAGAACAATCTCAAAAAATTAAATGATAGCTGTCCTAACAAGCCAGCGTGAAAGACTGATGAAATTTTGGCACTCCCATGCCCATTAGTTCATCCTGATTCCAGAAAAATGTAGTATATTATGCGACAAAAATATTTCAGGCCAAGAATGCAGAAAGAGGTTACCCAATTCACGACAAATTACCAAACTTTTCAAAAATGTAAAGCGGCAAATTACCGGCTGCTAAAGCAACTAGTGCGTAAAAAACTAGTAAGGCCCGTGGGAGTTACGAACTGTGGATGACATGGGCCCGTTTATGTGGATATCTAAAGGCAATCGATACATAAATGCATGTTTAATCGTATTTCTCCCAATAATAAGCCCTAAATAATGACTCCGCATGATGATGTAACAATGTATGAAATTTTCTTGCTCAGGCTTTGACTAGAGGTGGTGTTGACAAAACGCAGTGGTAGAATTATTGCAAGATAATATGAAAATGCTCAGTAGGTCCAAACATATATCATGTGACAATCCACGTATTTTTACAAAAAACGCCTGCTGCAATATTGCATATAGCGACAGATTGAGATTATCCACTGTGTGCCCTATACTACTCGTACGAATCCAACGAAACGGTACATCAGAGCTCTGAAAGAAAAGTTACGATTGTGTTTGGCAGACAACCCAGGAACTTGAACGGGACATACATTTGGGAAAATTCGACCGGACGCGGTTCACCCCAGAGCAACTATCTCTTAAAGAAAATTACTGGAAGGGAGATGCCAGAGAAAATACACCCGAAGCTCAAGAGCTCTTCATAAACAGCCATATTTCATCCGTTGGAAAGGGCGACGGAATAAGCAAAATATTAAGTGCAATATCCCGATTAATATCGGCGAAAAGGTTATAGTGAAGACGCTTCTGGTACCTAAGGATATGCGTAAGCCAAACACACACTCAGCCCTCTGTATCAGGGTCCATTTCGTTACCAAGGCTATTAAGACCCCAACACCTTGGGGTTGAGACCCCTGGACAAACCAGAGATAATCAAGTTTGAAGGGTCATATTAGAGAATGTCAAGAGATATAAAACGGATTATAAAGCATCATGATGAGTAAAAATTTAAGTAATTAAAATATTATAATAGAATTTCTTCGCATTTTCGCGTCAGGTTACCTCATTAAAAACTTTTTTGGTCTTAAGTCTCCAAAAGTTTTTTTTTGACTGGTTGAGGTAATCTATAGCGAGTAAAAATCAGGCTAAGTATTTTGTTTTCTCCTTCCCTATTCTTGAAAGTTTCTCTTTCGGTTTGAACCATTGGGTTTTATTGCTTACTAGCAGAGGACCCGGTGTTGTTCAGGATAATTACACTTGTAGGTAAACAGAACAATCTCAAGAAATCAAATTATAACTCAGAAATGCTAAAAAATAATTTAATCAATACAAAACAAAGTAAAGGAACAATCTATTCTAAGAAAAATCCGAAAAACAGGAACAATCGATATACATGGTTATGGAAGGGCATATTTATGAGAAATATCTCATGACCAACAATGCAAGGCAGAGTTTGTGCAACAATAGGTATTAATAATGGTATCAACACGCAATTCACAAACACTCTGCACGGAACAACTATATATAATCTCATGACCAATAATGCAAGGAAAAGTTTGTGCAACAATAGGTATCAACAATGGCGTCAACACGCAATGCACCAACACTAGGTAGGTATCAACAAATATATCTCATGACCAACAATAAATGGCAAACTTTGTGCAATATAGATAAATTTCAAGTTGTAACAATGCATAGGAGTCACGCATGTCTCCCTTGAGCTCCTTATCAAACGTCAAGATGACTGGCAAAAATTTATGTCTAGAAAGGAAAGAGAAAGAACGAGTATTGGCCAGAGAAACTCTGCAACTAAAACAGAAAAAGCTATACGGGCGTTTGAAACATCTGAACAACGGGAGTTTCGAATAGAGTATCAGGGTATAAGAGCTTCTACGCTTGAGTCTAAATTATCTGGTGTTGGTCCACAGTGGTGAGGCAAGTCAAGAAGAGTTTAGATAAAGTCCCGATATATCACCTTGACTTCCTTTTTTTCATATTTTTAGTAGAATGGATAATAACATTGCTCTGTGTTGTATTGATTGAGTTATTATATAACCAATTGGGATGTATAATTTAATTTTCTGAGATTGTTCTCTTTACCTACAGGTGTACTTATCACGGGCAACGCCGGGTAACTCTGCTAGTTGCTTAAAAATAATTCAATCAATCCAGAACAAAGCGAAGGAACAATCCATTCTAAGAAAAATCTGAAAAAATAGATTCTAGGTGATATACCGGGACTTTATTTAACCACTTGTTGACTAGCTCCGATAATAATGATATCCATCTTCACCACCAGGGAACATCACTGGATATTTTAGACCCAAATTTTTATTCCCTGTGACGTAGAAGCTCTTATACCCTTTTGCTGTATTCGAAACTTCAGTTGTTTAGATGTTTCCAATGTCCGTATAGCTTTTTCTGTTTTAGCTGCAGAGTTTCTCTGACCAATACTCATCAATCATCGCATTATCTGCATCACAGTTTCCAAAATATTTACATTCACACAGAATATAGTCAAAATGCATTTTTATGAAATGATTGGATCTGCTAGGGAGCAATTAAGGTAGGCGATAACCCGATGTGGCTCGGATATTTTTTTTCGGATTACATTTTACAACATATGAAATCGCTTAGAATTAAAAAGTAAAAATTCTTAATTGAAATTAGAAAAATAATTTATAAAGGCTCAAAATGGATGGACCTCTCCAAGGATGCCACTGTTAGTCTAAATAATTTGTTACTCACGTAATCACACTTCAGATGTAATGTTTTTTGCAATTCCCACTCTTCTCTCGATGTCTTGAAGTAAACATCGGGCATTCGTCACTTTGTGTAGTCTACCAGTCGCCAATTCTTCTATTTACTTACTTACCATTTGCTAAAAACAGCACGGAGCTAAGGGACTGCTTCCTCTGTCGTCTTTCCAATCTTTCTTAATACTATGCTAACTCTCCATTATCTCCAGTTACTGATCATTTTTAAAAATTTTCAAGAAATTGTTAAATACTAAGAACTCTCTTTTCTAAGAATTGCTTGAATAATAGGAATTCTGTGCATTGTTACAAATTGAAATTTATCTATATTGCACAAACTTAGCTTTACATTGTTGGTCATCAGATATATATTGTTGAGATTTGCAGAGTGTTTGTGAATTGCGTGTTGATACTACTGTTTATAAGTAATGTTGCACAAACTTTGCCTTGCATTGTTGGTCATGAGATATCTTCTATATCTATATACTAGCAGAGGTACTCAGAGTTGCCCGGGATAATTACACTTGTAGGTTAATAGAACAATCTCAAAAAATTAAATTATAACTCCCGATTAATTAAATAATAACTCAAACTATTCAACATGGAGCAAAGGGACTATCCATTCTACGAAAAATACGAAAAACAGGAATTCTAATTATCATACCGGGACTTTATCTAAACTCTTCTTGACTTGCTTCACCACTGTGGAGCATCACCAGATACTTTAGACTCAAGTTTATCTTAACCTTGACGTAGAAGCTCTTATACTGTCTTGCGTAATTCGAAACTCCCGTTGTTCAGATGTTTCAAACGCCCGTAGAGCTTTTTCTGTTTTAGTTGCGGAGTTTCTTTGACCAATATTAATTCTTTCTCTTTCCTTTCCAGACACAAATTTTTGCCATTCTTCTGGGCGTTTGATAGGGAACTCAAGGGAGACACGCGTGACTCCTTTGACTCATCAGTAGACACTACCTTATTAATGTGTTGTCACCTCATCATCATTCTATGCTCATTATTATTAATTCTTGGAAACGATCGTTCAATCATCGCATCATCAGCATCTCAGTTTTCAAAACAAACACATTCCCATAATATAAATAGTTTCATGAATACTTTAAACTGTAAACAAATAAATACAATTACGAATAAGCATGGTAATATTCTCGATTTAGAATTTATAAATTTTACAGAATTCTCTTGCCTTAAAGAAGATGGTTTAGTAATTGAAGACGATTCTCATCCATCATTAAATATTCTAGGCAAAGTAACTAATACATCTCAAAAATACATCAACTTAACGCCCCATTTCCTCTATAGTAAAGCTAATTTTCTGGCTCTCTATAATATTTTTTCTCTAGTTGATTAGTCTTCTTTAAATAATTATATTTGTGTTAACAAAATGGTATCTAAATTCTATGATATTGCATATTATATTATTTCTCTTTGCGTACCTACCTCTCCAAAAAAGAAAATCATGAAATTTCCTGTATGGTTCAGTAGAGAAACAATAAGTATACTTAAATCAAAACATAAAGCTAGACTAGAAATGAAAAAATTAACTTCAGTTACTGAAAAAGAAAAATTTCGTTTACTAAGATCCAAAGCCAAAAGACTAATTAAACGAGACTTGAGGAAGTATATGCATAATGCTCAACATCAAATGAGATATAATCCCAAAGAATTCTGGAATATAATTAATAAATTAAAAAATTCCGATGTGAAATATTTCAATAACATCATGTTTTATAATGACATGACCCTAGATTATTTAAATGACATTGCTACTGCCTTTGCATTAAACTTTAAATCAGTTTTCAATGACTCTTCTATTAGCAATAAACATTTTGAAGATGTTTTTCCTGGGATATATCAAAGCACGACTAAAGTAGACAGTATTATTGAAATTTTTTCCCAGTCAGAAATCATCGATGCTATTAAAAAAGTTAGAAATACAAAATCATGTGGACTTGACAACATCCCATCATATATTTATAAAGCTTGTAGTCAGTTTTTTTCATATCCTTTTTTCTAATCTTCAATCTTTCCTTTCAATCGGACATCTTTAATGTATGGAAGCAAAGCAAAGTAGTTCCTATATTCAAAGAGAAAGGTGATAGAAAAGATATAAAAAATTATCGTCCTATCTCCATTCTTAGTTTTCCAGCAAAAGTTTTTGAATATTTACTCTATCAGAAAATTTATACGTTTTTATCTCCTTATTTCTCTTCTTGTCAATATGGTTTTATTAAAGGTCGATCAACTGTCTCAAACCTCCTGGACTATGTGCATTTTATTGGAGATGGTATAAGTGAAAACAAACAACTTGATGTAATTTATATCGATCTTGAAAAAGCCTTTGATAAAGTTGATCACTTTTTACTCATAAAGAAATTGATCAATTATGATTTACAACCTCATTATATCAAATGTATTTTCTCATATTTAACTAACAGAATCAACTACGTGACTATTTATAATATCTATTCGTCTAGTTTTATCTCCTCAGGTGTTCCTCAAAGATCAATACTAGGACCTCTACTTTTTATTACATTTATCAATGATGTCCCAGAATCAGTAAACTATTCTCAACTATCTTTCAATGACCATATTAATTTTATTGTTACTAAAACTTACCAAACTACAAATTTTATCATTAGAAATTCTCTGCTTTAGTAATATTAACTTTTCAGTGTTTCTTTTTAATGTTTTGGTCAGACCAATATTAGAATATGCCTCCATCATTTGGTCTCCATCTCATGTTACATTGCAATTAGATTTAGAAAAAGTACAAACAAATTTCTTGCGTAATCTTTTCAAATTATTTCATCCTAAATTTTAAAATAATAATAATAATAATAATAATAATAATAATAATAATAATAATAATATGTTTATAACTAATACTTATCTTTTAAAATATTTTACATGTGACAAATTATCTAAAAGAAGGCTTAAATTTGATGTTTGCTATTTATTTAAGCTTTATCATAATATCATTTACACTTCTAAATTTCTTAATTAAGTCCAATTACGTGTACCTAAGCTCAATTCCCGAAACAATGAAATTTTTTAATTAACTTTGCTAAAAAAAAACAATTGTTAATAATTTACCCTTCTATAGAATGTTTAAATTATGTAATAATATATCCAATCTGATTGATATCAAAGCAATGAATTATAACCATTTCAAAAAAATTGTTATAGAAAATATTTCTCTCATTCTGTAATTCTTAATTATTTTTCTTTCATTACAATTTTTTTTTCATAATAATATTTTCATTTTTATATTATCTACAAATTTATTGTACTTTAATTTTTTTCTTTCAATTTAATTGTTCAGCTGTAAGCTGTTACTGGGCACTCAGCCTGTTGCTTACAATTTTAAATAAATAAAAAATAAAAAAAAATGTATTTTCAATGGCACCCAAATGAGCTTGAGTATAGTGATTGAAGGCAAGAGGTGGAGTTAAAACAATTATTGGAGAGGGAGTGGTGAATACACTTTGATTTACAGTAAATACCAATTTTTTTTTGATCTTGAGGTTTTTTATGTGTGCTCTGTGACCATCTTAAAAATGGAAGGAGAAGGAAATGTTGATAATAACAATGAACCTATTTAGCCAATGCTAACAATTTAAATAATGTACCCATAATCTCAGGATTTGTGAACTTAGTTTCCACCTATTCTGGAGAAGAAAATAGTATTGACATAGATGCATTCATAGCTGGCTTAGAAGACATAGCAGCATTAGCTCAGTGGACACCAGCGGTAAAGGTGATGGTTTTGAAATCACGATTAAAGGGTTTGTGGGTTTCATGAACATCTTCTATCTATCTTCTATCTATCTATATCTATATTATACAAGCTCCTCCGTGCAACAAAAGTTTGGGATGTCCAACAATTAGAGCTATGGCGGAAGAATCTTCGCCAAGGACTCCTTGGGAAAAATCAAGATGATTACAAGTGAAACGTTCCTTTAGTGGACTTAATATTAGTTGATTCTGTGCTTCCATAACCTCGGAAGCATTTCTGTTTAACCTTGATTTAGATTGAAATCACGTTCTTTTACTATTCTGAAGTTAACTTCTATTAATTGATTTATACATCAGGTGCGTTTCATACTTTCTGTTATTCATGTACTGATTATTATCTAGTTTGAGATTATATAATTACTAGCAGACCCGGCAATGCTTCGCTATTGTTATATATGAGCGCCTTTAAATGAAGCGCCATCTTCTGATTTTTCTACAACTGAACTAAGTTGAGCATACTCCAAAAATTTTAAATTAAGATATCTTTTTTTCGTAAGCCTATATGTTGCTGCAAGCTTTAGTAGATTTTGCTGTGCGTTGATGAGTCAGTCAACCAGCTTCTTTATATACTGT
>JAHWFO010037430.1:855257-918609 GCA_023313115.1 Rhysida immarginata
GACCTAATCATCTTTTGTAATGTTTAATCTTTAATTTTATAAACTACTGGTCTTTTATCAGCATTTTTTGGAAAAAACTCAAACGTTAATGGCCATCTCTACAGTAAAAAACATTTGTTTTCGTTCGTGAAATATTCACGTGACCTCTGACCTGTAATCATAACATGGCATTTGTAAGTTTCACCTCTAGTTGAAACCCGGTAAGTTCTTGTTTACACTTCAGTTGGTGATCAAACCTTAGACATCAGGTATTCTTTAGGGATACGGGCTGTTGGTTTGTGAGCAGAGAGAACTCTTTGGTTTGCTTTGCCTCTCCATAACAGAAAGAGCGACTTTGTTGAAATTTTCCTAGTCCTCTGTCAAGAGACTAAGAATTGGGTCCTACGCATCATCTGTCTGAAGAATTGGAGATGGTAATTTTGACAATGTGTCAAAAACATCCAAATGATTACAAATACAATCAGAACTGTGTAGCAAGGTAGGCATAGTGCAAAGTGATGACACAGAGGTTGCAAAAATATTACATAGATCAGATGTAAGAAAGAAAAAACATAACAGAAAATCTTACTGAACACCCGATCAAACGATGTAAAAAAACGACCATTGAATCCTGTCATTATCCTTGAATTTTCTTTGAAACCCAAAAATTTCAGTTTAAAAAGTCGCACTCGATGTAAAAATCGTGAAACCAAACTTGCATTCCCGAAAAAACTGAAAAATTCTTGTATTCACTTAATCACGTGGTGAAAAAAAACTGCAAGCAGCATTAGGCTTTAAGATAGAAAATGTCATAGAGCGGAAAACGGTGACGGGGATTTTTCTGCAAGTACAGAAAAGAACGCGGTTCAAAAACTGCATTTCTACCAGATGACAGGAAAAATACCTGTACATCACAGGTCAGGCTGGACACGAAAGTATCAAGCAACACTTAATGACATCAAAAACCAGTAAAAAACGCAGGTAAAAGAAAGTACGAAGGGGAAATTCTTTTATTTGACTGTGTAAATGAAAGCTTATGTGAAAACTGGCGCTCAGAGCAAAGGTACTTCACATACCCAGAGCGAAAGATGCAAATACTTTTTAGTGTGATTTAGCGGCAACATTTATCTTATCAGTTGCTGACTTAGGTGTAGGTCACCACGGCGAAGGCTATATTTGGTGTTCGTAATAACTCTTGCACTCGCAAATTTGTAGAAAGGGAACACTTTGACGAAGTGAAATACTAGTGAAACTAATGAGGAAACGTATTTCGTGTACAGTGAATGGAAATCACAAAGATTTTTAAAGTTTGGGTAAGTCTACACGTTTATCGTAACAACACCCGACTTGATGACATCCAACGCGGTCGATGGCAAACTTGACCAATGTGGTAACCCTTGCATACGTCATTACCGAACAGGAAACATTTGAATGAGGTGGAAAAACAGTAAAACTAATGCACAAACGAATTTCATGTACCCCTAACTGGAAGGCACAAGGAGATTTTAGTTGGGTTAACACAAACGTTACTAGTAGAGGTTGGCAACACTGTACTTACCCTATGGGTAGACCTGACTCATGTAGTGTGATAGCAGTTACGTACAAAATTGTTAATATGAATCCACTGCATACACCTTCTCGCATTCTGTTGAAAAAACAATAACAACAAAGAAGATAAAAATTGTAAGCTTCGTGTCAAAAGTAAAAAGTAAAGTTGGATTGAAGTTTATAGAAAATGTTAGTACAAAACCACGCAATAGGAAAGCAGTGAACCACCTTCAACGTATTTGAAGAATTAGCAACGTTGTACCCGAATAAAAAGCTTGACACTGTTCATTTCCTCGGTAACAACCTTAACAATTGCGTGTGCGAGGGAGTGAAAATTGGGTACACCGTCATTTTTATACCCCTGAAAAACATTTAAAATTAATGTTAAAATGTAAAAATAAGGAATGTATGAATAAAGACAATTCTCTAACAATCACTATGAAAACCTTTATTTGACTGTGTCAGCGAGAACAAATGTGAAAATACCCCGACATCAATCCACTGATAAGTTAGCAGCCTCACAAGTCTGTGTTTGAGTGGCATGACAACAGACACCTCGGGTGTTATACCATCACGGAGCAGCATGTAAAAGTAACATTAAAGTGCATGAAAAACTGGTGGAATGAAAATAAACTTTGCTGCAAAAGTATAATCAGGCAAATTCAATCACACATGCCCTGAAAAAGGTTTATTCAGCGGTATCAATGGGAGCTTATGTGATAACCCTCAGCAGCAGGTTCAATCTCGGGCATTATGAAGACGTTCAACTGAAAAACCGAACAGGAATAAAACACGCAAATGAGCCTCTATTCACTGTTTACTGACATTAGCAAAAATGAGTGCTGTCGATAAGCAAGATGGGCTTAGTAAGTTGTTGATGTACATCTGGCAGAGAAAAAAACCGCACAATATGCGGAATATGAAAACCTTAAAACAACCCTTGTATTCGTTGGGCTTTTGAAGTTTAGGTGTACAGTTTTTACATGAAACCATTGCACAGCAACGTTCTCATTACGTATATATTAACAACTTTGAAGCACATTAAATTTGGCTTAAAAGACCTCAGCAGATCAGGTATAAAAGAATGAAAAAACACTGATGGATCACAGTCACCTGAATTCAACCTATAATGATTGAAAAAAATATATCAATCCACGCTGTTGAGCACGATGACGTTAGCAACAGACCTTAAACAATGTTGTCAGTAAACACTTATCCAATCAAGCTAAGTAAAATGAAATTGAAAGAAATCGCTGTATTTGAGAAGGTAAATTCCAAATTTTAAAATAGATTAAAATGGCAAACCCAGCGACTGAAACACGGAAACTGACAATCACTCATGTCTGTAATACAGCACTGTGATTATTAATATTTATACAAATACCTGAAACACTATATAATAATGATGAACTTGTGAAAATAACTTATTATAAGAATGACGCATCTGTGTATGCAAACAATATACCCAACACGGTGAAATAAACTGGTAATGTGAAAATAACGATTTACTTTTACCTTTAATTGTCAATTTTCTTTGAAAACCCATAAATTTCAGTTTAAAATATTGGAGGTGAGGTAAAAATGTGAAACAAAACTTGCATATCCTAAAATACCCATGAAAAATTCTTGCAATCTCTTAATCACAGAGTGAAAAAATCTTTCGTCCATCACTTAACTTTAAGCTGGAAAACGCCATAGAACCAAAAATGTTGACTGGAAAAAGTTACATGCACAGGAAAAATAGCTGATCAAAACTTGCATTTCTGACAAATGACAGGAAAATTTCTTGTCGCACGCAGGTCTGACTGCAAAGAAAAGTCGCAAACAACATTTAATGACATCAAAAACAGTAAAAAAAACGCAGGTAAAAGAAAAAGGAAAACCAGGCTTGATCTTAACACTGTGTGCACACTCGGTTAAAATGAAATTTGGACAAAAAACGGGGGCACTAGAACCACAGAAAAACGAACACAGACCTCCACTCAAGCAGTGAATGAAAACCTGATGCTCAACCCACTGACCTGTGTAGGGTGCACAGTCAAGTAACAGTGAAAAAACGAAGTGAATTTTTCTCCCAAAATTTAACTCGTATTGGTGGGAACATTGCACAAACTGCACTTGCTCTTAAAAGAGTAAACAACGAGAGACGGACAAAAAAATTTAAAACCAACACCATACAGAGCAACCAGAACACAAAAAAAAATCACAGAGAGTAGAAGAAAATTTAACATTCTTTGTGAGAAAATGTATTTATTAAAGTTTGCAATGTCGATTGTCCCACCCTCTAAAGCTTTGGCTCACAGTTAGTAGTAGTCAATTGAAACAATGTAATTTTTATCAGAAAAAAACTAACAAAACACCTCGAAACAGAAGTAGTTTAATTTAGAAGAATGTGTAAAAGGGCATGGGAAATATTTGGTTGCGCGAGAAACAATAGTTAATTAATAATTAGGTAATCAACTTCAGGAACCAGTATGTCAACCCCGTACTGTTTTGGTGGGTATACGAGGTCTGTTCAAAAAATACGTAGACTGTTTGAATTGCGCGGGCCCTGTTGGTCTCAATCAAAATCGCTTGGCGTCGCCATCTTCTGACAGATCCGCTGATTACAAGGCAGTTTTTTGATTGCAAATATCAGTATTGGTTGATTAGCTACGCGGTTGTTTGTGAAGTGTGTTTTTTTTCGTTTGGCGGATTTTTAGAATGAGTGACTTGAACGAGCAAAGAGTTGCTGTGAAATTTTGTGTTAAATTCGGAAAAACTGCCACTGGACGAGTGGAAAAGGCCAGAAATGTGGACGAGAGGTAACTGGTTGTTTCATCACGACAACGCTCCAGCCCATTCAGCCCTCAGAACTCGAGAGTTTTTGGCCAAACACTCGATCACTCTTCTTCCTCACCCACCCTACTCAACTGACCTCGCTCCTTGTGACTTCTTCTTGTTTCCCAAACTCAAAAGACCTTTGAAAGGAAGGAGATTTGAGATGATTCCCGACATAAAGGCAAATGCGACGAAGGCGCTGAAGGACATCACAAAAGAAGCGTTCCAGGACTGTTTCCAAAAGTGGAAACACCATTGGGATAAGTGTGTGCGTCGGGGAGGAGAGTACTTTGAAGGGGACCCAGATGTGTAACTTCTGAATAAAGTATAATTTGTTTTATGACGTCAGTCTACGTATTTTTTGAACAGACCTCGTATAAACGCGTGTTTGATGAGTGCATTAGGACCCGTCCCCCTTGTCTGTCAGGCTGGAACTGGTGCTTTACTGTAGGACACTCTTCAAAACAGGAATGCTTCACTGCATAACCAAGTATTATATAATTAAAATTGTTTTCAGAACATGATCTCAATCACGTTATTAATCAAGCTGTTATCAGAGAAGTGAGTGACCACACGCAAGAATGGAACCCCCATCCCATTGGAGACACTCAAATCAAGGATAATCAAAGGTAAATAAAAAATTAATTAATTAATTAATCTACCCACATTAATTAAAGGTAATTAACAAACCATTGTTTAAAGTGTACACCAGTTACGTCAGTGGGGTTTCAGCGAGAATAGAATGTGGAGAGGTAGGGCCAGCGAGAATCAAATGTGGTGGCAGCACCTTTGATATTTGGGTGTGGCCAGATGTAAAAACAATGGGACACCCCCTCCACATTTCAGCACGTGATATCCGGCTATCTTCTGCTAATGATGATGAAAGGATGATAATTTCAAATAGTATAAATCAAAATTATATCGACTGTTGTGTGAATGGCTGAATTGAACATGAACCATTGAAATTTTCAAACCCATAAGTATGTCTGTTTATAGATTCTCATCCTCTGTCGGAAGAATTCCATAAAAAAATAAGAAATTTAAATGCGTTCTTTGCCCTAGCATCTCTCCACGTCCATGATGATAGAACAATAAATAACCATGTCATTTACAGTTTTGTTGTTTGCGGGCAAGTTTATCATAAAAAGAATATGACAGCCCATCCATTTACACCGACTACTGAAGTGGATTTGAATGGCCATTATATGGGCAATCTGAATAGGCATTGTGGATGGACAATTTGAACGGCCATTATATGGACAATAACTCATCTTAGGAAGCATATCTACAAGAAAAAAGCAGCCACTTACGATTTTTTTTGGAATTGTGAACCTGATGCTTAGAAAATATAATTAATAAAAGCTTACCACGAGCAGAGCTTAGTCACCCAGATATTTATTTTTAAACGAAACAATGCAGATGCAATGATTGAAATTGAAAATATTTTGCTTATTTAGAGAAAACGTAATGTTTATTTAAACAGATCCTTGTATGTAAAATTGTAGTTGTTTTTTGGGGAAATTGGGAAACATTTCACATTGCGAGTGGATATCCAAATTACTAAGTAGTGGAAGAATGGAGCCACTTATTGTTTTCACAATGTCCGTCTGTCTGTCCGTCTGTCCATCCATCCCTTTCATAATTTCTGCGTCTTTGAGAAACAAGGTTGAAATTCGGAAGGTAGCTTACTATGAGCATGTGCACCTTCACTGTTTAGTTTGGTTTTGATTGGCCCACTGGGGTAGGAGTTTTGGGGGCGGAAATTAGAGGGGACCAAAAGGTCTACGCATATTTACGCATATAAAAAATTGAAATTCGGTATGCAGATTCCGAACAAGACCAACATTACTATGAAGTTTGGGCCAAATTACCTCAATGGGGTCGGAATTGCGGAGGTGGCAGTTACTTGGTCTTTCGAAGTATGGCAACATATGGCATGTCATATATCATTCGTTGAGAAATGTTGAGAAACGAAAGAAGATAGGGTAGAAACTAAATATTACGTTCGGGAAAATAAGTTTTTCGTTTAAAAAATTAGGGAGGGGAGTTAAAAAGTGAGATTAAAGGGTAACAATAGATGATCTCAGGGCTTCCGCTACTTTCCTATACCTTCCTCGGGAGGATTAACTTCTTGGTTTAGTTTAATTTTGAAGAGTATGCACATACACATTCAAATGCACACACAATAAATTTTTTATAAAAACAGAAAACTTAGAAATGAAAGGTTTTAAGTGGTAAAAGTGTCATGGTAGAATTAAATTCGAATTGCAGCGAAAAGACAAAATTCTGATCAGTGAAAACCACCTGTCACTGAAATTCAGGTGAACGGACTTTAAACTGCAGTCAAATCGCGCCGATCAAAACCCAACTTCCTGCATTCAGTAGATTCAGAAAAAACGGTCCCAAAGTAACCAAACTTAAACTGGAAATCTTATAGACCCCGAAAATGTACAAGAAAATTTTAACTTTCAAAAGAATTGGGTTATGCTGTGACCACCGAGAGAGAAGGACTCCGCATTGAAATTGAATGCATTGTTATATCATCATAGATAGTGCTAAGTCAGGGCTTATTATCAGTTGAAATACGAATAACAATGCACTATCTATGATGATGTTGTAACGGCCGGTTTTGGCGTTACAAAATCTCTCTTTCTCTTTTCTTTGCCCCCCCTCTCCTTTTGTCTCGTACCTGTACCTTGACCCCGTCCGA
The DNA here is from genome assembly GCA_023313115.1 of Rhysida immarginata. Taxonomy (NCBI): domain Eukaryota; kingdom Metazoa; phylum Arthropoda; class Chilopoda; order Scolopendromorpha; family Scolopendridae; genus Rhysida; species Rhysida immarginata. The sequence continues at coordinate 862,315 of JAHWFO010037430.1, forward strand.
GAGTTAATATAGACATTGCCCTTATATAGACATTGTAGATTATAGATGGCCCTTATGATGAGTTGAGGTAAACAATGGTCGAAACCAACGATGTTTCGCCAACAATGAGATTTATTTGTACGAGCTACTGGTCGTTAAAAAAAGAAAATGATGATTATAAGAAAAACTGAGTAGTAGAACGACAGCAGCCATCGAGAAAACTAGATGATGAGGAAGGACATTGCTGACAAAGAATCCTCATCCATAAGATGATTCGACATCACAAGTTGCCCATCTTTCTACCGATGAGGCAAAAGGTATCCAGAGTGAAAGCAACGTTAGACGAATCCGATCAGAATTTGACGCCGTTATCAACGACGATTGGTAATTGACGTACTCGTAAATGAGACGAATGTTTGACCCAACTTCGGATATATGAGAAAAAGGACATGAACCAGAAACCTTTCGGTATTGAGCATAGTATTTGGGCCATACTACCGATGATTGGCTTTTATCGATTATGTTGTTTTGTATATTTTAATTCTCAGGTTATTCAATTTTCCCTACGAGAAGAAGCGGCTTCTCGACGAGGCACTTCACGGATTCTCTTCAACGAGGTCATGCACAGTAACGAAACCAGTGTTACCGAACGTAGAAACGCAGTTGGTGTCGTAAGCGTTGATTTTAAGCTTAGCGCAGTAAGATCCTTACTAATACCCTCAAAGTCGTGTGTTTTGCGGCTTTGAGTCACCCCACCCCCTCCTCCGTTATTGTTAGTGTAGAATTTAGTTTTCCCTTCCCTCTTGCTGTAGTCTAAAACCGTCACTCCGACCTTCTGAAAGATCGTCTACCATAACCCTGGTTCCGGCGTTCCTGGGATCCACCGACGACTCTTAATTGTTGTGAAGCACAAAAGAGATCGATGAGATAAACAGTAAAAAAAGTATCCATGACTGTGATTAAACCCGGATAATTTAGAATTAGTAGATTCAGAATACTTACCTGGCGATTTTGCGAGACGTTCGCGGAAGAACCTAAAGTAAAAGGAAAAGACCTTAAATCGTGAAGAAACACCCTGAAGGTATCCAATAGTTGAAATAACTAATCCCAATGGTTCTGAGAATACTTACTTAAATGGATCAGAATGGACTTTTAAGCTTTGGATAATTTCTAGAATCTTAAATTAATTGTATCATTTAAAAATGTTTATTACAAATATTTTTTTTTTATTTTTCTTTCTGAACGCCCAGCGGCGAAAGAATAATGACTCTGGTGTGGAGACACTTAATAATATATCCTACTTTGAAGAAAGATTCCTCCATATGGTTGTAAATTTCAATAGCAAAAGAAATTGTACAATAAAGCCCCGGTTATTTTTGTCAGACATAGTTGTCTATGAGAAAATCTTGATTTATAACCAGACACAGTAAATATATCGTCTAAGGTAATCTTATTCTTTCTTTTTTCCTCTGAAAGATTAAGAAGAAGATAAGTATTAGAGTTTAATAATACTTGATCAACTTATGGATTGTTAACTGGAACTAGAAACCTCCTTGTTAATGTTTTGTTGTTTTTTTTTATTTTTCATGTTTAGGAAGAGTGTTGGACGGGGAACGTTGCATCGACCAAGAAAGACAACCTGACGCACTTTTGCCCGTTACAATGTAACAATGTATTACGTATCATCGCAGAGGCCTTCTCTCTTGGTGGTCACGGTTATGCCAAAACTTCACATGCAAAAAAATCAGTAAACATGATTTCTGGAACGGAAAAAAAATTACGAAACCGAAAACTAAACTCGACAAAAAATTGAGTTGCTGAATTTGCAACACTTGAAAATATTTTGTGGAATGCTAAAAAATTCGCTAAATAAATAGGTTAGAATTCATGACGTTTGCGAGCATGATACGGTGTATTTTTTGTGAGAAGTAATAGAGCATTTTGAACACGATAAAAACTTTGAACAAAAACGTTGTACTAAAACATTAATAACAAAATGTAGCATGAAAATTAGTAAATAATTTTTTTTAATTTTGCATTTATTTATTTTTATTACTTAATCAGAGAAACGATGAGAAAAAAACATTGTTGAAGCCAAATTCACGTCTTGATAAAGTATTTTGAACACTTAAACAGCAAAAACACGAATTCGCGATGAGATTATTATTATTATTAATTTCAAAAGCAATGAAAAGAAATTAATTTCAAAAGTAATGAACAGAAATTATTTTTATAAATTTTGTATACTGAGGAATTACATAGCAAAAAAAGTGATTGAGATGGAAGGAGCAACACACTCAAAGAGAAAATTAAACTTTTCATTGTATGTCCTCAAGCCGTGAAAATAGAGTGGTCCCTACCCCTATCCTTTCCAGCCACTTTGAATACGATGCAGAGAAATCATAACAAAAGTTCCAGATCATCAGCTGATCTATGTCCAGGTTACAATGGAGAAGTTTCCAGAAGGCAATTCCAAAGAAATAGACAAAAAAAGATCAGGAAGAGAAGCCAAATAGACGTCATTAGAAGGAAAAAACTTCGAGAACGATCTGGAAATATGTAGAAGTCACGGAAACAACACCCTTTCACGACTACCCTGAAAACAAAAAACTATTGATATCAGCACACTAGAAGAGCCAACCCTGGAAGATAAAGACAGCTATTAATCAGCACTCTGAAACCTTAATCTTAGCCAATACGACCAACTCTCACTCTGGCAGCTGACTGAAATAAGAAAAAACAGAAGCAAATGGATGAAAGAATGAATACCAAAATGGAAATGAATCCTGCTGAGCATCGTAAGTATTTCATGGTTAAAAAACATTCTATTCTGAAAATTTTTAGCCTAAATGAGAAAGAATACAATTAGTAAAAAGATGACTGAATGCATTTGACTAATTTTTTTTTCCTTTGGTTCTATTTTTAATACAGGGGATGGCTGTGACTTCCAACATGTTTACGACAGAAAAAAGAGAGGTGTATATACACGAATTAAGTTTATGTGAGTTGTATTATGTGCGAATGCTCAACGAGTGTACCAAACAACAACTCGACATCTGTGGTCAGCGTTTTAAGGGCCATTATACCTTTCTACTTCCCGACGATGATCGGTCAAATCAACTGAGATCATCGTAAGGCAATCGATTACACTTTGCCTGGGTGTAGGAGCATATTTGCCGAGATGCAAACTTACGCGATGCTCCCATTGGAAGTGTGTTGCCACACGGTTTTATGCATACGAAGGCGTACATTGCCATGTGCTAAACAGGATACTTAGTATCGATGTTATCAATGCCGAGACACTCGTTCGATCCATGTTAGAATGTGAATGGTTCAACGCTATATTCGGCAACAAAGCCAACAGACCGCATTATGACATTCCATCAGCTGCTTATTCATTCGCTGTCATGATACAACTGGCACACATAAGCAGAACGACTTACTAAAAATGAAACGAGCGCCGCGGAAGAGGAGGCAGAGGCGAAGGTGGTGAAGGAGAAGGAGGAGGAGGAGGAGGATGCAGACGATGTGTTAAGAAAACCCAGTGAAAATAAAAACAAAAGAACTGAACAATAAAAACACAATTTTTTTAGAAATTTGTTGAAACAAATAAAATCAGTGGAAAAAATAAAAAGAAATGAATAAAGTAAAAAAAAACAAAAAATGAGAAAAAGAGGGGAGGTGAAAACTGGCTGGGGTCTAGGAGCATGGGAGGGGGTGATCGTTAAAACGTTACCCAGGGTGCAATGTCATTAAATGCACCCAAATACTCCGGAGTGCCAACCCCAGTCAGGTGGACACAAAAAAATATTAAATTATAATAAAAGCAAGTTGCAGTGCCAGCTGATAACAAAATGGTGGTGAACATTTAAAAATCGCTAATTTTACGAACAGATGGTGCCAAGTGCAAATAAGAACATACACAGGAAGGGCCAGTCATGTGACTGGAAACCACGCCCGACCACGCCCATGCAAATCAAAACTGTTCTAAATGCCCTACATGAGGGGATCTCCTACTCTGTTCAACAAGCTTTTTTGGGGTGACCAGAAAAAGGCGCACATGAAAAAAGCGCACACGAAAATTGCGCATAAAAAAGCGTACATGGAAAATTGTGCACAGGAAAAAAGCGTACATGGAAAGATGTGCAAACTGAAAAAGCCCATATGGAAAAAAGCCCATGCGTGAAAATGCCCACAATGGAAAATGCGCACACATACAACACAATGAGCTAAAAGTGAACAGTATTTTACAATAAATTTTATTCAGAAATTTGCATACTTAAATAAAAATTATCCTTAAATAAATTAAATAAAAACTAAATATAAAAATGCAAGATATATTTAAAATACAACTATAAAACTATTTATTTAATATTACAAAACTATATTTTTAATAATTATAATAAAATAATTAATTATTAAAATTAGATAAAAATCTAATATGTGATATCAAGTTATAAATTTTAACTTACAATTTTTTTATATTGAAACATCTATTTATATTAGAGCCTTTCCATAACACATTCTTATATATAGCCAATAATAATAATACGAGAGTGTATGTCGAAAAAATAGGCTCCGATAAGAATGTTATTTTTTCATCAGGAATGGTCTCCTTATGAATAATTTCGATGGTGTCACTCTGCAGTGCGTGGCAGATACTGTAGGCGTGATGATGTCATCAAAATGGCACCCTTTTGTTTTAGAAAATCATTATTATCTCGGATTTTTATCATCTGATATGTTTATGTTATATATCGTTTTAAAGGTTATTTAGAGCTCGATAAAAAAGTCCATACCGTACGTATTTTAAATTAAACTGAATTTGAAATACCTTAATTTTAATGTTTCCATTTGAGGAATGTGAAACAAAAAATCGTAAATATTTCCTTAGTGATTGTACGAGGAAAATATATATGATCAATCTTACAGAGAATTTAGTCTACAATATCTGGATATATTTGTTTTCTTATACAAATATTAACAGAGATATTGCTAGTTTTGTGTGGGATAATTTCCTGGCCAGCTATAATAACTAAATTTCAATGATAAAATTAAGAGTGAAAATACGCACATACAATTACAAATAAAAATAAATTGGAATGAAGGAATGCACATTCGCACAGGCCTATCACGAGTTGATAATACTGATTCCAAAAAAAATTTGCACAGGCCTATCAACAACATTAATATATTGATCATTGATTCATCTAAAATTACAGGAATGTTAAAAAAAGTCTAGAAAATATTTCCATAAAGAACTGATATTTGAGAAACCAGCATATTTGAAACACGTGAAAAATTTTTTATATTTGAGATATGGTTTACAATCATGAACTATGCCGCAAATAGATTATAGATGACAGTTAATAGGTAGAAAAAAATTTAAGCTCTTTTAAAAATACTTTACGTGTAGAAATTTATTTTATATGATTTAGCTAACAGAAATTATCAACGTATATTATCAACATATATATTTTATGAAAAGGCTATGAATGAATGAATGAACTGTAAGCGGTGGTTACCATAAAACCAAAAGTGGTTATACTAGAAAAACCGAAGTGGTTAAGAGGAAACCAAAGTGGTTATACTAGAAACCGAAGTGGTTAAGAGGAAACCTGAGCACTGGGACTCTCTGAGACTCTATTCTACTATCCCCAGATGTAAAGGCTAAATAATTTGTAATGAAATTTTGAATGAAATGGGAATTGTTTACAAAACTGGCAATATATATATGTCGGATGGAAACGGGTCGATTGTTGCAGTCGATCCTGTGTGAAATCCAATTTCTTTTAGTATTAAACCCAATAATAATTTTAGTAACGTTTTTAATTTCTTTCAGTTCTTACAAAAAATATTCGCAATTAGGCTTGTGAGAAATGTATTTTTTAACCTAATAAGTAGTTAAAATCCTGTCTATTTCCTTTTCTTTTATTTCTATTAACCCTGTTTGAGATCGTACATATTAATAATTATATCATTCAATTCTAATTATTCATTCATTTTATTTTTGTTGTTGACGTTACTATGTAATAATGAATAAAGGTTTCATACCTTTAGCCTATTGCGTTGTATGTGTGAGCATTCTTCATTGTTAAGATTTTTTACCCATGGGCTTTTTCCGATGTAGGCATTTTTCAGTTTGCAGAATTATCTGTGTATGCTTTTTTCCTGTTCTCAATTTTCTGTGGTCGAGCGAGAACTTTGTTTCCATCGAAGCGCTCGGTTAATCCTCTTAATTTCTGTTTTCTTACTTCCATTTTTATTTTATTTTCCATCCTTCTTAACTCGCATATTCCTTTGTTCCTCGAATCTTATTCTTGATGGGGACGCACTGATGAGGACGCTCCATATCGCAATCGGCACTCCATGCTCATCTTCGGCGCTGAGTCTCTCCACAATTGACGTCATTTACTTCTTTACGTGGAGGTGACACTTTGCATTTGCTGTTACTTGATGTGATGACATTTTCCGATGGCAGTGATGGTTCTTTTCCTCCTGCTACGATGTCACCTCAGGAATTCTGCCGATTAATTGCTTCGCCTGATGAGAAATCATCCCGCTGCTAAGCCCATGACGAATAACTTCTCTTTTCTTTTGCGGAACCTTTTTCAGCTGGCACTGCTTCTGCTTTATTTGTTTCTGGAAAGAAAAATTTTTATCCATTACTTTATATTTCTGCTGATATATTTATTCTTTCCTTGAAATATCTTTCTTTGGAGCCTTACATGTAACCCTCGACTAGTTTCTTCTTTCCCTCTTTTGTCGCACTGTATAAAATTGTCCTTTCTTTCAATCTTCTTTATTTACTTGCGTCACTCTCTGTATATTGCTTCCACTCTTTTCCTCGGGATCATTACTAGCCCTTGGGGCATCTTGTTTCCAAAATTTGGCTGTTCGCACGTTTTCGTCTCTTTTCTTTGCGAAAAAACGACCATTATTTTTCTTTTCCTTTTTGTAGCTTCTCCGTCAATTAAAGTCTTGAATATCTTCTATATATTTCCTCGAATACATAATCCTTCAACTATTCTTCGATTGCAGTTGGAATACAACATTCATAATATCCTTTAGTTTCCTATCTTTTGTTTCTATATACTTCACCTATCCCACCATTTTGCATCTCCACTATTCTTTCTAAGTTCACTTTTTCTGTCAAAGAGTCTCTACTTCTAAAAGTCATGTTCCCAGACGTTAATTCTACTACTGTCATTAACACGCGACATTTCTCTTTGTATATCTTTGCTTATTGCACATTCTTATCTTCAAGTGGAGCTGAACTTTTTAGAAATGCTTCATTATTCTCATCTTCTTTTTCACCTCTCTTACCTTCAATAACTTCTAGACTAGGCCTACTTGATGAAACAGCATTATCTAAACGTCTAACTGTAGAGATTTCTGCTTAATTCATATCGTTTTGTCCATCCTTAACTATGTCTTTTCCAATTTTTTCATTAATTGGACACATTGGCTTCCTGATGCTACGACCTTGTTGGACTTCCAGAATCTTACATCTCACAACCAACTCTTTCACTTCTGTGGGACATAACTGTATCCTATCAACATTGTCATTAAATAATTTGACTTTTTCCACTAGCAGTTCATACTATGCTTCCTGCAATGTCAGTCTCCTCATTTCTTGTGACATTCTCATTTGTCACAATTCTATCACTTCCTCACTCTTGCATTCCACTAATCGTCTAAGTTTTCTTTGCGTTACCTCACTTGCAACTTTTTCTAAATTAAGCAAAAAATAACCTTCTTTACACATTCTCACTGGTATTGATGCCATAACTTCGGCTAAGCCATCCCGAAGTACTCGTTCGTCCATCATACCCATGGCTGCTCTGTAAGCATTTCTTACTCCACAATCGTTATAATTTTCCTTTGAAATTAAAATTACATTTTACTCTTCATTATTCCCGGATTTTTCCCACTATATTAATTTCGACGCTGTCTTTACTATCATTTTGTTTAAGCATCTCAAATAATATCGAACAGTCGTACTTTTTCACCTTAATGTTTCTATCAGTTTCCTTTTCTTTTATTACTTCCAGAACTGATTTATCTTTCTTTTTACGTTTTTTTCCTTTTACTTCTACTTTCTGATACTATTTCATTATCGTTGTCTTCCTCTTTCGAATTAATCTTATTCCTATTATGATTAGTTAAACTAATTGTCGATTCTAAATAGGTATTTTTGCCACGGTTTTGCCTTTCTCTTCCTTTAACCTATCATAGCTAACGCCTAAATCTATCTCGTCATTAATCTTAGGCTCTTTGTCGTTAACTATCATATTCTCTGTTAAAGGTCTCGAAGACATTTCTTCATCCAAAATATCTATTTTATTAATTCCTGCTCTCTTCTTTCTCTGACTTTTACCAATGGACTTCAAATTATTAGCACCGGCCAAGTTCTTTCCTCTTTTCTCTGATAACGGAACGTATTCTTGTATATTTTTAACCTTCAGATTCTTTTCTAATAATTTTTTGCTCTCTTTATGACTGCTTTTAGGCTCTCTGAATTTTCTGCCCTGAACTTATCTTGAATACTTCATAAAAACTATTTAAAAAGGCTTCTATTTTTTCTTTTTCGCCCCAACTCTTAATACTCTCCACTAATTCACTATACATCAGATTATAATCACTTATAGGCTTAGTTATTAAGCATTGTAGTATTTTATCCCTAGCAACTCCTTTAGTTCCCTTCTTCCATTCTTAAAAACTATATGCTCACCACACGACGAATTTCTTTCAAGCGCTGTTTCGCCTGCCGACTTCCTTTATGAGGTGCAAGCTCCACGTTCTCTCTTCTCCTTTAATTCCTGACAACTCCGTTGCTTTGCTTTCTCTTGAAGTTTGCTACACAGGAACACTTGAAAATATACAATAAAAAGTAATGCCTAATTATCTTTAAACATTCTTCTTACTTGTAAAAATAGGTATTTTTCTATTGCTGTAGCATTCGTTTCTTATACCAGGCTATTGCAGCTGTGTCCTGCGCCATTTCCTGGTATCAAGCATTGCGTTCTATCTCCGCTGATGCTTGATTCTTGGAAAAACCTATCTACAAGGAAATTTGAGTTATTGCCTACTTAATATAGCTCTATAACTAATTTTGCCGTGGAAAATTCTTCATTAAAGCCATGCTTGGTTATTCAGGCCATGTTCTCCACTTTCTCGTGTTTTCTCTCTGTCACTTTCTTTTTATAGCAGATAGCTTTAACCATCAATAGAGAGAGAGAGAGAGAGAGAGAGAGAGACATCAGACAAATCATTCAATTGCATAAACTCTTTAATAACAATTGCGGTATTAAAGATTGAATTTTAAATATAATTAAATTAATTATATAAAATTTGAAATAAATGTCGTGTGCAGATCACTGCTGGCTTGAACACACAATCAGGGTGAAGGGCGAGAAGAGTGCCATACGACCTATTCAGGTTTGTCTACCGAAGGGGTGGTTATAAGAAATTGTAAATAAAAATCATGTATGAACGCAATGAATCAAAGCATCAAACAAGTTCACTTAGCTAAACTAATATCGAATAATGTAAGAGAGCATCAATACCACACGCTGTAAAACTGCTCGACATAGCGCAGCAAGCCGAGCAGGGCCAACGCTTTAGGCTGGCGATGAAAACGGTGAACACTGAACCCTCCAAGAATGTAGGGTATAGTTGAGTGGCTGGCAATTCGTGGATATCACTGGATATCGATGAGATTGGCTGATGTTCACTGTATGGAGGTCCAACGTTCGAACTTCTGGTGCCAGACCTGATGTACTCGAGCATCTGCTGCTTGGCTTCAAAGCATTAGGAGTTCGGCGTGTAAAAATTTTCAACAATATTTGTAGAAGTTTCATGAGCATAAAAGAGTTAATTAATGGTCTCACTTAATGGGTGCAATAAGTAATAGTGGTCGCAAACTTACTGGCCTTAATAGTGCGTTCAAACACATTCGAAGTCTGTCTCAAATTTCGCTAGGCGACCCGGCCAGTCCGTGTGGCTGAAAGAAGGGAAGTATGAAGGGACCAACATTTCGGGAATTTTCCATGTTGCCATTTATTACCATCGCTTATGTAAAAAACATCTCGTACGATTTCCCTCATGTGGAGTTTACCTCCGTTGGATAGGATCTGAAGCCGCTTTCCTCCTTTGGGTGCTGGTAATCTTCAAAATGAATAATATTCCCATTATTACAAATATTATCTCACCAAAGCTGTCCAAGCTGCTTGTTCCCAGGCGGTGTCTCTGCTTGGTCGGCCATGAACTTTGTTTCCATCGAAGCCCTCGGTTAATCCTCTTAACATTATAATGCAAGGCAAAATTGTGGTTTATAAATAAGGTTCAATTTGTAACAATTCATAGAATTCCTCTTATTCTAGCTTTACTTAAAATTGATAACTCTTAGAAATTAACATTTTCGTGAAAAATTTTAAAAATGAGTACTAACTGGGGATGATGGGGAGTTAGCAGACTATTGAGAAAGGGAGCAAGTTATGAGTAATCAAATAGTCTTCGAAGTTCCCATGTGGCCATAGACAATGCAAGCCTACCAACAGAAGAGACAGCGACTGCTAGACTAAACAAAGTGATGAACGTACAAGTTTTGTTTCAAGATATCGAGAGCAGACTGTGAACTGCAACAGCAAATTGCGAAGTAGTATATCGATAACAAATCATACATCAACTCGATTCTTTAAATTAACTTGCATACTGCAATATGCTCTATAATAATCGTTCGAAGGATAAATGTTAATTCATATCTATCGAAATGCCTATTAGCGATATTGAAGAAACAAAGCAGCATTGATTGGTCAGAGAAGACAGAAAGTTATCTAGATGTCGGATACATCTTAACAATGGGATTTTTGTATACAATAGGAAATTGTAGAATTACTGAAAATCAATTTGAGTTATTTAACTCATTGAGATTGTTCTGTTTACCTATGACTGTAATTAGACCAGGCAATGCCAGGTCCATCTGCTAGAATTGATGATTCTTAAAACGTGCCATTTTCTTTAAAACGTTTAAAAAATCATCAGTAACTGGAGATAATGGAAAATTATCAGACTATTGAGAAAGAGCATAAGTAAACTCGATTCCTCATATCAAGAAGCAAAATGTATTGTGCTTTAAAATATTCCTTTGATATGGATGTCCCCTGAGTGGATGGCTCCTTACTGGGTCAGGGTTTTGGGTGCTTCAGGGATTCTGTGAGCTATGCTGGTTGTATCATCGTAACTTTAGGGTCACCCTTACAAGACAAATCATGGTTGAGAAGTGAGACAAAGAGTATCCAAACAAACATATCTCATAATGCCAATGCCTGAGAGAATTCATAGTGCAGGTTAGAGTTACCCGCTTTCGGAAGTAAGGCTGAGGCTCTAATTCGAAAAATAGTGGACAGTCTCTCAGCTGTTATCTTAGAGCAAGGGCTCCGAGAAGCCCCACCAGTGCACTCGTTATGCGCTTTGGGGAAACGATTGAAGGCAGGAAATGCTTTAACCCAGGAGGAGAAAGGAAAAAAGCGACAATGGGATCAGATGATGTCAATCGGCACTTGGAAGGTGTATTTCTCCATGACAGGAAAGGAATCAGAGCTACTGGAGGTAACCAAACGAGATCGACTGGATATCATAGGTATTACCTCTACGAAACATATGTAGAAATAATACTTATGATATCCACTGCTTAGAAGGAGGGTGGAAGCTCTTCTACTCAGGTGTCGATCCTAACATGACTGCCCAGGTGGGAGTGGGGATACTCACATGTCCCCGGTTCGCAGATTATGTTGCAGATTGGACCCCTTTAGGTGGAAGACTATGTCTCCTGAGGCTTCAGATAGTGAAATGGTCTCTCTCTATTTGTTACATATGCTCCGAATGCAGTCACAGAGTTCCCATTCGTTCTAGATGCAGTTGATGCTGCTCTTAGCAGGAAAGAGAGTCCAGATCCTGTTATCCCGGTGGGCGGCTTAAATGCACATGAGCAAACATGGGAAGGTGTGATTGGGAGGAATGGTGATGCCGATTTAAGTACGAATGGGAGGTGCTTCTTGGATCTCTGTTGTAACAATGGACTTACCATCACAAACACCTTCTTCCAGCACAGAGATGTCCATAAGTATACCTTTACAGGGAGGCTATGGACCAGAAGTCACTGATTAATTTCTTAATTATATCAGCTGACTTATTCCTATCAGTGTTGGATACTTGTGTGAAGAGAGGGGCAGAACTGTCAACTTATCACCAATTAGCTGTCTGCACCTTGCGGTTCTCTGAATCCATGCCAACCATGTGAAATACCAGGTTCAGATAGACTTGGCGCATCACATGGGAAGCAAAATGGAGGATAGAGCTGTGAGAAAGACCTTTGCAGATAACATATCTTCAAGTTTCAAAGAGCTACCCAGTTACTGTGGTAATGTTGAAGAGGAGAGGCTGTCATGGCAAAGAAGGAAGCCTATTTGCCATGGCTTGCAAATAACTCACCCTCCGGTCGAGTGCGGTACACTGAGGCGTACCACACTGATAGTCACGATAGTATCACCAAATCAGAAGTTGAATGGGCAATTAAGTCACTGAAGACTGGCAAAGCTGCAGGTGATGATGACATCCGGTCTGAGATGTTAAAGGTCTTAAATTAGGATAGTTTCCTGTGGCTGACTCGGGTCTGTCAGATTGCTTGGATATCTGGCCTGGCCCTTAACCTTTTCTGAGCGAAGGTGGCCTAATCAGGCCAGGTGTAGCTCTATCAGTTCCATATAACACATTACAAAATTTAAATGCATATAACTGAATTTCTATTACAGATAAATTGCCCATTTTTTAATTTTTTTAGATGCACTTTATTACTAGTATATCTCTTCAAATATTAAAATTAAATGAGAAAATTTAATGAAAAAATGATTTTCCACAGGTGTTGTCAAAGGAGGGGGGGAGGTGAAATCATGACTATAAAAAATGCTTATAAGAAATTTTCTATTATCGATAAAAACTTCAAACTGCATTTGTTGAATTAGTGAAAGCTCTATAATTAATTGCAAATAAATTATATACCCCAACTTTATTATTAATCAATAATACTTGGAATTTTAGAAATCTTGTGTATCTGCCATGGAGTAACTTAGCAACATCTAAAATTAAAAATTTATTAAAATGATTCGTTTTATTAAGGTTTTAATTTTTTTTTCATAAATTACATTTTATTCATAAGTTATTTCACAAAAATTAGAACCGTTGCAATGAAGATCGTTTCTTGATGACGTCCTTAGAGATTGTTCCCTTATCAGAATATAAGGAAGTTATATAAGGCCACGTCATTGCTTTATCAAAGAAAGAGATTAAAATCCTATTATGTGATTTTCTAGCTATTGTCATGCAGGTGTGACCCTTTTAACAACAAATTACGTATATCTTCTAAAAATAGTAAAAATATTGCACATTCAATTATATAAATAATCGTTAAAAAAACAAATAGAGATATTAAAAAAAAAATTTCGCATTATTTTAAGATTTCTCCTTAAAATTGGCTATTTTCAAATTCGAAATTATTACATTTGTAATTTTTTAAAAAAGGATTAAAACCACGTATTTCAAATAGAAAGTATTATTATATATTTTAATGTATTGTTTAAAAAAACATTACTTTTAATCGATCAAAAAAATTACTAATCAAAAGCAATTATATTCAAGATCACAAATATAAAATTTTAAAGCAGTATATCAGTTATTGAATTTTCTAAAAAATATTTTCTATCCCCCTGTAAGAAGAATCATTTTCTCAAGAAAATAGCTGGCTTGGAAAAGGTTAAGCAATGGCAGACAGGAACTATTATCTCTATCTTCAAAACAGGAGATCACAGAGACAACTATTGAGCATCTCTGTGCTCAGCATTTCTGGGAAAGTGTACGCTAAATGTCTGGAGAAGAGAAGTCGGGAAATAGTCGACTCCAAACTGTCGGGGGAGCAATGTGGTTGCCGACCTGGCCAAAGCACAATGGACCACATCTTTGCTCTAAGGAAAATCTCTGAGAAATCCTGAGAGTAAGCAAAAGAAGTCTATGCTTGCTTTGTAAAACTCAAAAAAGTATATGACAGAATTCATCAGGAGAAGCTCTGACAAGTATTGTAAGAGTATGAAGTGGATGGGCAATTACTGGTTGCTATCATGTCTCTGTACAAAAGCTCTGACTTATGTGTTATTGTAAATGGCGTTAAGTTGAGATCGTCCACCATGGGTGTTGGACTCTTCCAAGGGTGCATACTGTCATTCCTCTTGTTCATTATCTTTATTTCTTCATTATTTTTATTTGTTGCTCATAGGGGCAGCCAAGGCTATGAGCTTGCTTTTGTGGGCGATTGCTTGTTGGAGAGGTTATTCTTTGCTGATGACTTTGTCGTTCTTGGGGCTTCTCGCACTAACTTTCAGCATGAGCTAGACCTACATACAGCCAAATGTGAAGAAGCTGGGATGAAGATCAGTGTGGTTAAGACTGAGGTTCTGTTCCTTTTAAGACAGCCTGCTCAGTGCGCTCTCTGTGTTAGGGGAGCCCTATTGAGACAGGTGGAGAAGTTCAAGTATCTCGGGATTGCATTCAAAAGAATTGGAATAAGTGGATGGGTGCAGCAAGCTGTGTAAGACTGAACTTTGGCGATCCATGATAACAAAACGCGAGCCGAGAATGACCGCAAAAGTGCGATCGCAGGTACTAACAGCCGAAATGAGATTTCTGAGAAGTGTGGCAGGTGTTACCCTATTACACAGAGTGCACAGCAGCACAATAAGGGAGTATTTAAGTGTTGATACATTACTTCTCCGCTCTGAGAGATCTCAGTTGCGCTGGTATGGCCACGTGATAATGATGCAGTTGTTATTTTCCAAAACGATCTTCCTAGTCAGTTATTTTTTTCCGAGCAGGTGGAAAAGAGACCAAGCAGCAGGCTAAAACCAGGTGGCTACGTCAAGTGCAAGAAAAACTTTGGTCTAAAGTATCTGGTGATGCTCCGCAGTAGTGAGGCAAGTCAAGAAAAGTTTAGACGCTCTGGTATATCACTTCCTGTTTTTCGTATTTTTCGTAGAATGGATAGTCCCTTTGCTCTGTGTTGTATTGATTGAGTTATTTTATAACCAAGTGTGAGTTATAATTTAATTTTTTGAGATCTATCTCGTTACCTACAAGTGTAATTAACCCGGGCAAAGCCAGGTACCTCTGCTAGTATATACATACGAGGGTTGCGGCATAAGTCATGGCAACTATTTTTTTCTTCTAGATATGTGAACGGATCACAAACCTATATGTGTCGTGTGGAAGTTCTGCAGGCATAGGGTGTATGCAGAACAACAGATGCCTCTGTGATAGCTGGTAGTAGCGCAGCGAGTGCTGTGAAATCAGTCATTTGGTGAGTGTCATGTGAGATGGAAGTTACCCGTGTTGAGCAGCGCGCTTACTTCAAAATAGCCGTTCTCTGAGGGAGAAATGCGATGGAATGTCACAGTAAATTTAGTGGAAGCCCTTGGGAATAATGCCCTACCATAACATGCCCTCCTTGTAGTGGGTAGGAAAGTTTCAGCAAGGACATGTGTCAACTAGTGATGAGCAACCGTGAAGGCCATATTGCCCTGTATACTACCGTAATAAATTATTGTGTTACGATATTTCAGTGCTATTCATTGTCCACACATGTAGTTAACATCTTGTCCTTTCGTCTGTATGTGTCAACAAAATATGGCGAAGGTCACTGTTTACCTCAGATTTCAAAAAATTAATAATTATCGAAAAAAAATTCGATATTCATGGTTATGGTCTGGAATACTGATATGAGGTATCGCATGACCAACAATGGAAGCCCAAGTTTGCATCAAGAATGGTATCATCACGCAAAGTTTGTGCATATAAATAAGGTTAATTATGAGATGTGATGAAGATTCTTTCCACTTCTGCAAATTATAAAAACAAAATTTATTTGTAATAATCATAGAATTCCTGTTGTTTGGGCTTTTTATAGAATTGATAGCTCTCAGAACATAACAGTTTTTTTAAAATATTTCAAAATGAACACTATCTGTAGATAATGGAGAGTTAGCAGATTATGGAGAAACTGAGCAAGTGGTAAGTAACCAGTGATTATCGATGTTTCCACGCGGTTGTCGATGATGCAAGTGTGTCAACTGAGAAAACTGCGATTGCTAGACTGAGAGCAGAGTAGAAATTGTATCAAAAGATTACCAATTAGTGAGTTTGTTGGAATTGCAGAGCAAATAGACAAATTATCATGTGCAACCACTACCAGCCAAATAGAGTATTTTCATTGAGTCACTGTCACAATATACTGGGTGATCCAAAAGTGAGTAGACTTCTCAATTCCTTATAATTATTAAACTATTTACAAAAAAATGCGGGATTCTATTTATCTTCTTATTGAGTTGATATGGTTCAGATTAAATTGATACCCAACTTCACCACGGGGAAATATCATTAGATACTAGAGAACCATCTTCTTGGGTTTATAATACTTGGTATCAAATGTTCAATCTTTGCCTCATCATGAAACTATTATTGCATGATCACCACATCGGTTTCCAAAACATTGACATTCACACAGATTTTAGTCATATCAGGGATGGGAGTGAAGTTAATCACAATTTGGGAGACTGTTCTTGCAATTCGCACTCTGCTCAGTTTCTCAATGATCTACTAACTCTCCATTATCTCCAGTAGCTGCTCATTTTTAAAGATTTCATGTTTTAAAAATTATCATTGCTAAGAAAAGTCTGAGTAACAGGAAAGGTGGAAAGAACGGATATTTATAAGAAAAAAGGACGAGACACAAAAACCCTGGAATACAATAGATAATAGTTAATAAATAAAAATGAAAAATAAAATAATAATTAACAAATAACAAAATAATAGTAAAAATAGGTAAAATCAAAATAAAACTATAAAATCAAATAAAAAGCTGACGTTTCGGATAGAGCCTATCCTTTATCAAAGCAAAAAAAGGATAATTCTCTAAAAGGAAATAGAATATTAGAGAATTATCCTGAAGTTATAAACTATTATCGAAAGGTGGAAAGGAATTTATTTGTTTTATAATTCGCAGAGGTGGAAAGGAATCTTCACATGGTGCTATCCGGGATAATTACAGTTGTATGTGAACATAATCCAAGAAGTTAAATAATATCTCAAATTGTTTTTCAGCATTTCTAGAATTTCCTGCTGTAAATGAAGCTGTCATTGTTCAGGTGTTTCCAACGCCTGGATAATTTTTTGTTTTCTCTGAGCAATTCTCGTTCATTTCTTCAGTGACATTTCGATGGATATAAATTATCATGTAAATCGGACGATAACAGTACAGCGTGCTTATTGGTTTGAGGAGTGGAGTTGATATATACTTTCTTATCAATTATGTCATAAACTGTCGCCTGAGAACATTTGTTCAACAGTTTCAAAATACACTGTTCAAAGGTTATAAACAACAAATCATCTGAAAATGTGTCATGTTATTTTTCCAAAGCAAAGCAAAGTGAAGGCGAAAGAGGAAGCGGGGTCGCGGACTCGAGGTTTCAGAACGCAGCTTTTCTGCAACAAGAAATATTACTCGATTTCGTGATCACCCCTTCCATCGAGTGGTTTGGCCAATGAGATGAACGAGAAGAAAATTTCTCATTACGAGGAAAGACAGAGGGACCCTGAATTTGAGAGAGAAAGGAGGAGAAAAAGGCAGCAGAGGAACTCCCATGGAAACGGCTCAAAGGGCAGGCCATGCTAGGAGACAGAAAAATTTGTCAGAGCACCATCACACACAAGAGATTTTCGTTGAATGCATGGGAGAAGCAATTGGCATAGCTGCAAAGACTTCTCAGCAGAAAACGAATTATTCCTCTTCAAAATACTTCTGCAATGGCGAGTGAATCTCCCTCTCCTGAGTAGAATGGATGGATTCTCAGCAATGAATTCGTTTCCGTGTGTGTGGTGAATACAACAATTTACCAGGGTAATATTCTAGCAATTAACCAAGACATTTTTCCATTAAAGCATACTCATTAGAGGTGAGTGATGCATCGATGTTACCATCAAAGACCAATGGTTTTTAACAATCATTACGGCAACAATCGATAATTTTGACCAATCGATAGAGAACTGCCAATAGTTTTGAACAATCGATCAATCAATGGGTAAGCCACTATTACTATTGGTCCATTGTCCAACTAAGTATTAGTAAACTTTCCTAAATAAAACGTCATACCATTTTTTCTGCTCCTATGTTCTTATTGTAACGGATACAGTATCCAATCTGGTTTCGAGATTTGGCGCTTGCCTCCCATTGGTGCTTTATTTATATGGCTGGGGTATATATATAATGGAAGTGAGTTGAAGAGCTAATTGATCATTCATCGACTTATTCATCGTTTGTATCTATCGTCTGGATGAAAGTGTCTATACTCGATTGACCGCTCGTGGATGGGCTTCGTTCTGGACTTCTGGTTTGTGATTTGAAGTGCTCGGGTGATTGGTCGCTGATCCTGGTTTGCTATTGTGAGCGCGTCGGTGGAATCTCAAAGAAGACAAACAAGGTAGGACTTTTATTAAGTCTTTTAACTGTGTTGTTCTGAGTAGGTGCGTCCTTCTAAGGACGGCAAATTCCGCACCACACCTTCTTCATGGTGGCAGGGGCTGCATCGAAATCTGCTACTGTTACAATTAAATATGCTGACGGTAGTGTTACCAAGTGAGCAAGCCTACAAAGATGCGTGTAAGGATCCTAGATTCTTGGTTTTTTGTATTGTTATTAATGAGCAGCTTGAGGCTTTACGTATGGTCTTAAACAAGAAATATATAGACCTAGAATCAAAGGTAGAAACGCTGGCCAAAATGTTAGTAGTCTACACAGTAAGATTGAAGGGTTAAAATCGGAGATTTTGAATGCCCATAGTGAAGCTGCAAATGGCCTTGCTAGTCTTGAAAACACAATAAAAGAAATGATGAGCTCTCTCAATGTATCCTATACTAACATGCCAATATTAGTAGGTGATGTAGAACCCATAGAAGACAGTGACGATCCCTGACTAAAGCGTGCAGAGTCCATCTCAATAACTAGAATTAAAAATAAGAGGAAGCTAAATGATGATCAAACTAGGGAAGTCATTGACTGGATACCTGCTGTAAATAAAAAGTCTAAAAAAGGCATGTGTGTGTGAATATCACCAGTGAAGTGGCCATCAGCGAAGTAGCTGCTGTTGCCTTCCGTGATAAAAACAAGAAATCTGTCCACACAAATCATACAAAAGGAAACGAATATGTTCCTCCGATCATCATTCGCCACCACGGGAAAACTTTCAAGAAGATTCTGGAAGAGATCACCAAGCATGTGCCTCTAGATAAAATCGTCGCACACACAGGTAGAAAGGATACCATTAAAATAAAGTGCCAGGACGAAGAGACCCATGAGATTCTAGTGTCTGGAGTCAAAAGCAATGATGTTCTGAAAATCCAGCGTCACCAACTAAAATCCGAAAAAATGCTGAAATACTTTGTCCGAAATTTCGACACAACGTATGACCTCGAAGACCTAGCCAACGACCTCAGGAAGGCTAATTATTTTCCGGAGAAAGCAATAAGGCTTAAAAAAGCAAATGGTTCAGTGGATATGCCAATGATTTTGTTTATCCTCCACGAAAATGCTAAACATAATAAGTCCTTCTTAGGTTTAAAACGTGTCTGTCCTCTAGCTGTCACTGTAGAATTATTTAGAGGTAACAAAAGACCCTTGCAGTGTTACAACTGCCTACGTTTTGGTCACGTGTCTCAAGGTTGGTCTACTGAAACGCCTTGATGTAATAAGTGCGCTGGAAACCACCAATCGAGGGACTGCGCCAATGTTAACCTTTTTGGGATGCCCGAGTGCCTTATGGCACTTTTACTCCTTTTTACAATATAGTAAGAAATAAAAATTTTTATCTGTATAATCATTCAGTCTAAGAAAACGAAAATTACTGTATTCTATACAGGAAACCTTTCTCTATAATAATACAGTATAATTAGCTTAGAGAATGAGATATTGTATTTAATATAATTAATTTAAAATGAACAGGCGTGGATGTTACAAACTAAACGTCGATCTTATATACTCATTACATACTTCTTCATTTTAAAATATATTTACTCTCCACTTAGTAAAAACCTGCTTTTTATGAAATTTCGTAGCTTCCTTAATTGTTCCATACAAGTTTTTCTGCATAAATATACATAAAATTTTTTTTATCTTACCTTTACTTCATCCTTGTAATTTTAGTGCCCTCTTTATTTTCGATTTCGCGAAGTTGAACTTTCGCGCCAAATTGCGAGATTGTTATTGCAGTTGAGTATAGGGAACTTCACTTATACTCTCAGAGTCTATTCTTTATTTTAAGTATAATGATAATTCATAAAATGAATTTAGAAAATAGAAATAAAGTAAAATGTAGGCGGATTAACAACAATAAGGTGTGACTGCTGCCATGATGACGTCATTTCAGAATGCATTCCGAAATCCCCCCCTCCTCCTCCTCCTCTACAGGGCCGCTTCAATGCTTAGAAGGTTGTAATGTAATTTTGTTTTTATCCATTTATTGTTTACTTTATAAAGAATTGTTCACGTCACGTTAAGACTTATAATTTGGATGTGGACTAGTAAATACTAGTAAATGGACTAGTATATATGCATTTGGAATGTTTATATTAAATAGAAATTTTTGGTTAACGTTTCATTATTTTGCATGAATAATAAAACATCAATTGAACCAAAAAATTGTGTTTTCATTTATGCACCAAATTGTAATAAATGCTTTTAATTTTAAATAAAATATATTGTAAAATTATATTTACAATATCCAAAATGATTGTAAATTTATTTAAAATTCGCACATAAATTCATTTTCAATTAGCTTCATTTTAAGCAGTATTCATTTGTTTCTATATGAATTTTCATGTTTATAAACACTTGTCATTGAATTTTATAAAAAATAATACAAATTTTATAATAATAAATGAATATTTAATTTTATTTTAGCATATATGCAATTTACAAGCGCTATTTTTTGTATAAAATGCACATAAAATCACATTCTCAAGAGCTCTGTGGTGGATAGAGGCGGGGCCTGGATTTTGATTGGTTATAGTTAGATCTACGCGATTACGTCAACTAGCATTAAATTACGTCATGGTGCCAACTTCAAACCCCTGAAATCTCCACATAGTTATGAAAAAAAATTCATAACATTGATTATAAATAACATTTCTTAATTATTTTTTAATTCTCATAGAGACAATGAAATACTTCACATTACTGGCCTAACTTACTAATTGGAAATAATTTTCGTTTTTTTTCTAAAAATTCATTAAAACAAGATAAATTTTTCTTTACTCATATTTGTATTTTTCAGAGTTATTTTTAAAAATGAATTATGCACATAATATAAAATATACTGTTTCATATATTGGCCTAAACATCAATAAAAACTATGCAAAAAAAATTCGCCATAAATAGGTATACTTTGGCCAGAAAAAGCATCTGAATAAATTAGCACAATTTTCCCGTTTTTGATCAAAATTTTCCCGTCCTAAAAGGGTTAGGACATCTAGTTACACAAAGTGTCTTAAATATCCCCATGTAAAAAGGCTCAAAAACAGTAAAGTGCTAGAAAGGAAAACCAGCGCATCCAGCGCTGATGACTCAGGTATGGTTGATCCGAACCAACTGTGCAGTTTTTATAGGACTCTGGAAAATTGGCTAAACCTCAACAAGGAAAGTGGAAAAGTAGTGCCACTGGTTGCATCTCAAAATCTAGTTATTAATCCTGGATAGACACCCATATAGGACCATTAATCAAGGGAAGCTTCACTGGAATATATGGAATGCTAGGGGGATTTCTCGCAAACACATCGAGTTATGCAATTTCCATATAAATTGGAAAGTCGACATCGCATTCATGTGTGAGACACACCTGAAATCACCTCAAACGTGCAAATTGCCCGGCTACCATGTCTATCGCAAGGATCAGCCTCTGAGTAATAATGCTACTCATGCGTTTGGTGGAGCAGCAAACATTGTCAAGGACGACATTGATCATCGTGAGACTATCACTCCCGACTATATAGGTATGGAAGCCATTTCCGTTATTATAAGTGATGCTAACACAGGCGAAATTAAGTTTGTCTCATTATATAACTCGCCAAAGCACAAGCTTAGTCCATGCAAACTCGACGAGCTGCTGTCCGGACCCATTCCGGTTGTAATGACAGGCGACTTAAATGCTAAGCATCATGCATGGAACTCTAAATGCCCAGATCAAAAAGGCAATTACTTATATGGGTATACATTGAACGAAATTGACACTTTTGTTGCTGGTCCTCTTGAAGACACATACTTCTGCAACCACTCACCTGTTAGTGACGTGCTGGACATCGTTGTTCTTAATGGGTTCTTCAAGCCCTATAATATATTTACAGTAGATGACTTATCCTCTGACCATCGACCAGTGATGCTTATCTTTGAGGGCTTAGACATCGATATGAAGATTGGGCTTTGCTCCAAGCAGGACTGGAAACTCTTCAGAGATATTCTTCGCGAAAAAAACATCCCACACAAAGAGGTTATAGCCAACGATGACATCAAAACAAATATCAGTTCTATCATTACTGTTATCCATGAGGCTAGATTTTCCAGTGCCTCCACTGCTGATCAAAAGCGTCCTGAACATCTCCACCTTCCTCCCTACACCAGACGGCTTATTCTTGAAAGGAATTCTATAGAAGATTATGGCAGCGTAAGCAACCACCCTTCTACAAGACAAAGGTCCAGGAAGAGAATAAAGCTCGACGAAGTCAACGGTTGAGCAAAAAACTTAAATCCTTGTCAGTCCAGGACAACTCACTCTGGGGTACTGTAAGGGCCTTAAAGGAAACAGGCCCATCAACTTGCCACTACTGATTACTACAGGTGGTGACGTTGTCACCAGTGATCGTGATAAAGCTCAACTGATCGCCTACTCCCTGGAAAAGCAATTTACCACACCATGTGATGAAAATCCCGATAGTCGCTCAAATACTCAACTTGTCGACGATGTGTGTTCCTATGCATGAGGAAATTAGTAGCACCAATGAAATCTTTGACGTCATAAAGCATCTTAAAAGCAGGAAAGCAGCAGGTATGGATTCTATCACAAACAGTGCCCTTAAGAAACTTGCCTCCTAGCACCGTCTCGATTATTACCAGGGTCATAAAAGACTGCTGGAGGCATGGATACTTCCCTGACAAGTGGAAGGAGTCCGTCATCATTACAATACCAAACTCGATGTCAGCTACAGGCCCATAAACTTACTACCTACGATGTCAAAAGTCCTTGAACGTGTCATTCTAAGGAGGTTTAACGCTTTCAGCGTAGCCAATAATCTTGTTCGTGAGGAGCAATTTTGGTTTTGCCCAGGTCACTCTTGCCAACTGCAGCTTTGGAGGCTTGCTGCTCCATGTCTAACCCTTGTGACATCAAGGCTGGTGTTCCCCAAGGCTCTGTCCTGGGCCCTGCGTAGTTCAACTTCTTCATTCACGAATTCCCAACTTTACAAAGTGCAAATTATACCTGTTTGCTGACGATGTGTCCATCATGACTTGTGCCCGAAATCCCGCTCATGTCATATCTTGGTTATAAAAAGCCGTGCATCTGTGTGAGAAATGGTTTGCTAACAAGGGAACTCCACATAGCCTAATTGCTTTAACAATGGAGTCCTTGTATGACTACGTATGCTGAAATGTTTTCGTTTTCGCGGTTTATTTTGAAAGAGAAACAATTTCGCGCTCTCTTATTTTGCAAGCATCTATAGTAGATTCAGATGAGTAACATATTTCAATTTGGTGGAAATCTGTGACATACATGTTTGGGGGATTCCCTTGTAAGTGGAGGTTAAACCTAAACGTTGATAAATGCAAAGCCATGTTCGTTACCAAAAAACTTAGAAAACCCCCTAAGCCAATCTTCCTATCTGGAAAGGAGCTCGAGTGGGTAAAAAACTATAAATACCTCGGAGTTGTGATAGATGCCAAGCTATATTGGGGCGACCATCTCTCTTATGCTATCAACAAGGCCAAGAAGGCAAAGTTTAGTCTGGTTGCCCTTCTGGGACGTAACAGTTCACTTGAAGTGGACAGCAAATTTTGCAATATAAAATGGTAATCCGAACCATTCTTCTGTACGGTATGCCTGCCTGGGCTACAACCTGCAAATCCAGATGGAAGGACCTACAAACATTCCAAAACGTCACCCTGAGGACCATTGTCCAACTAGACAGGAGAATAGCAACTAATACTTCCATTGCTGAAGATTTATGTATACCTACTATTGGAAACCACGTCAAGGAGTCGCTGAAGAAGCTGCTTCCGAAGATGATGGACCATCTTAATCCACTGGTTGCAGATATACTCAATCACCAGCTCACCTTTAGAAGTTCTCTCAGGCATCTAAGGCCTCGTCACATCCTGGACCTCAACTTCGATGACATTGAATTGGCCATCTTTCCACCCTACTGGATCACCTAGCTCTTCCATATCCTATCGTCAATTAACGATCAACTTTATCGTCTTGTTAGGAAAGGACTTCTCCGTATCCTCTGGATGACTTCACCAAGTTCATCTGGTTTCTTTCCTAATTCAGCGTATTTCTTTTGGCTATAATACTGGACAAGTTTGGCAGTGGAATCATAGCTTCCAGGCCACTCGTTTTATTTTTTCTTCCCTGCGCTGTTCGATTGTCGATTGTAGAAGAGCTAATCAATATAAAGTGGGAATATATAATCGTCAATCAACAATCAACTTATTCGTCCTTATCCACTGGATGACTTAACTAGGTTTCATCTGGCTTCTTGCCTAGTTCAGTGTACTTCCCCTGGTTATTTCCTGGATGAGTATGGCAGTGAAAGCCTTGCTTTAGGACCGCTTGTTTTGTTTTCCTTGCGCTGTTCGATTGTCGATTGTCGATTGAAGAGCTGTAATCAACAGTGTGACTTGGACAGGTCGGAAGCATAAAACCGTATCATGCAGAAACTAAAGCAACATGGGGTCACTACGTGGAACTCGACTTACCTGATGTTAGATAGGTTTACATTGGTAAAAGATTCAGTAGGGTTGGTTCTGCAAAAGTACCCTGATGGTCCAGATGTGTTTTCAGGCAAGGAACTGCAAATTATTGAAGAATGCCAGAAAATTTTGAAGCCCTTCTACATGGATACTATGGAGATTTCTGCTGAAAACCATGCCACAATCAGCTAAGTTATCCCACAAAAGTTAAAGGGCTACATAAATTACAACTACTTCACCTGTTCCTTCGACTCTCAAAAAAGCAGCTTTAGCAAGTATGGATAAGAGGTTCAAGTCATATGAAAAGAACTTTACTTACAGTGTTGCTACATTACTGGATCCACGTTTTAAGAGAGTGGACTTCAAAAGTCCTCAGTGTTGTGCAGCTGCAATAAATTTTGTCAGACATGAATTGAAGAAAAACGAAGAAATTGCATTCGATCTTAATACAAATACAATGGATCCTGGTGATAATATTCCCAGTGAAGATGATTTGTGGGCTGCGAGACATTCGAGTTTGAAGCAGAAGAATGCTTACGCATTCGTAGAGACTACCAGTAGCTTGAACAATGTATCTAGATGCACCATTATCTTCCCATAATCAGGACCCCTTAGAATTTTGGAAATGTGCGGGAGAAACCTTAATTCCAATATTATGTTCGCTAGCCTTTAAATATCTTACATCACCTGCAACTTCGGTACCAGCTGAACTCTTATTCTCAAAGGCTGCAAACACTCCTAATAAGAAGAGAGCTGTAATCAATCCAAAGCATCTTGAAAAGTTATTAATTTTAAATTCTCTACCTATTGATTTTTTGCATCAAGTTATATGAGTAATTGTTAATTGGCATTTTTAATTTTTTTTTACTTTTAATTCAATGAAAATTAAAACAGAAATCATTTATCGTAATACTTTGGATACCTTTTTTATTTTTACCATAATTAATTTTTGAGAAGGGGTAAGGTAAAAAATTTAAAAAAATAACTTCTTTTTGTATAAAAATCGATACAGAACAATCGATGATGGTTTTACAACAATCGCTGACCTCTAATGCTCATATTAATTGGCTGAATTGCCATTACATGACTGTATTATTTAAGTTTGAAGTCGGTGTTTTGGGAGGCAAAGCTTATCAAGGAGCAGTTACCAATTGGAATATTTCCACTCGGCTTGCGGGGCTGTCTAGATGATAGCTTTAGAACTTTAATGCCATTTCCAGATGAGACAACTTATCGTCTTTTTCCATTATACGGATAAGCGTGTATAACTTCTAAGATAATTATGCTCCTGAATATCCGCACCTATCATTTGGAGTTGTTGATTTAGTTAAGTGCTTTATTGGATTTCGAAGATGAATAGGTTTAAATTGCATATTGAGAACCCTCTGTTATCACTTTCTTCAAGAATATAATTTTAAGAGTGACTTACTTCGCATTAATTCGTTTTTGTTCACTACCTGTATAATTCCACACAAAACAGATAGTGTGCATTGGTAACAGCGAATGGACACAACATTTGGTCCTCTGGATACACCCACCCATTTCCCGCCCGAAGGCATCGTGGAGATGGCATTACGAAGTGACATTCCGTAGTGGATGTGTGCGTAAGTAGTTAAAAAGAAGAGTTTATGCAGTGAAACAAGGACAATGTCATAAGACACTGCTTTTGTTATTAGTAATATTAATGAGCAACATGGACTTGCATAATACGAAAAGGAATAAATATTTCCTTGAAGAATTGAGCCACTGGAGCATCACTTGGACAGATTTAACAATTTAATGTCAGTAAATGAAGTGACGAATTTTCATCTTATTCGAGAATTAAGTATAAAGATTATAAAGATTATAAAGATTTCGATTATAAAGATTCTTTATACTTAATTACGATTATCCACTTACCTCTTTATTCTTGTTTTCAATTGTGGACAATTGCCCCAGTTATACTTTTTTGTATAATTTTGTTTTACTAGAATTATGATCAGTTATTCGAGAATATTTAATAATATTATTGCAGCCGCATCTAGCCAGTTATCTAATAATGTTTCAGTACATTAAAACGTGTGAACTTTATACTGAAGCTAGGTACTCGGAAGAGTTAAATTCAAAGCAACGGGAATGGGAAAATAACTTTAAAGAAAATGAAGGTGCTAAGGAAGCCATGTTTAGCCCTTTTAATGTTCTATTTAATGAATCCGCGAGCAATCATATTAATTGTATGGTAAAAGAGGAGGACGATGCGATAATAAATGTTCTGACAAATATTTATTCCCAAGCGAGAAGAAGGGGAGCTTCTATTATGGATGTTTTTTGCGAGCCATTGGACAGTTATGAAGATAAGAAAACGGGACATAAAAAGACAAAAGAGAAGGATTATTGTTACAGTTTTGAAAAGTTATTACAACAAACCAAAGGGGGAGTAAAACAGAAAAGTAAAGACATAGAAGTAAATATATTTCCGCTAATTATAAAAGGAGGCAAAACTCGGAAACGAAAGAAGAAGAAATTTAGATCTGGGTAAACATAAGCCTATGCATGGAAGCGTATTAATGGATAAAATTAATGGTTTGCATTATTAACCATCGACAGGGAAACTTTAGATAACCACAGAATGGATTATAAAAGAACTAGCAAGACAGAGCTGCATGAGGTTAATATTTTGGCAGCCACAATATCTATGAAGGGTGGTCTTCAGAACACGATATCAGAGGACTCGATAAATGAGGCTGCAGTATTTTGTAAAGACTTCATTATGCACCACGCAGACTCTCCATATGTGAATAAATTAAGCTCAGTTATAATTTTAAAAGAGCAAGGTATGATTGGAGATACCGAATTTACAGCGCAATTGATACAAATGGCCACAGAGATCTCCCGTGAAGCTCATATAAACAGTGTAAATATTGACCCATAAGTTCCCTGATAAAAATAATATCAGTTGGAGGAGTGAAGGTGGCATGGAATATAGGAAAGATTCCACAGGGTTAAAGAGTTGCACGACAATTCAGGAGGCTTTGCAAGAGGGGCTGGTAGAAGTTAGTGGGATAATTAATGTTAACCACCCTTTGAGTCCAATTCATAAGTATATGGAGCCGTCGTTTATGCCCTCAGTTGTAAAATATTCTAATATTGAAGTGTTGCCTTTGCATTTGCAGGATGTTTCAAAGCAAATAATCGATGGAAGTTTATCGCATTTTAAAGATGCAGAATCGACTCAGAAATTAGTATTTCAGAAATTAGCTTCAAGAGTAGATGAGTCCGACTCATTTCATCTCAGGTTTAATGATAATGATAAAGGAAAAAATAGTGTAGTCATTTCTCAAGAAATGAAAATAAATTGTACGGAAAAGAGGGATACGGAAGCTGGAGGTCATAAGGTGTCGGATATTGAGTCAGGCCACAGTGACCATGAAGATGGTATGTGTCAGGAGCATAACCAGGAGAGGAATAAGCAGACAATTTCAAGTAGTGACGGAATTAATAAGAAAATTGTCGACAAATTATTGGAGCAGTTAAGCCATTCCCTTACAATTATTGATAGACTAATTGAAATTTTCCAGAATAAGAGTTTTAGTCAAGAGGAGTCTTACCCACCAAGAGTGCGGTAATCAAGCCATGAAAATCATAGGCGACGCAAACAAAAGCAGTTACCAAACATGTGGCAGTGCAAAAAGTCAAAATAGAAGATTTAGTAAAAAACATAGTGGCTATGGAAATGACATTGAGGATCGCCATAGTGGAATATGTGTGGGATTTGTCAATGTAATCTCACCGGCCAGTATTCATAATTCGCAAGGACAAGTTTGTGGACCAAATCAAAGTAATGAGAATATGGGACATTCATAATCAGCGGTGGATCGAATCAGTGTAAATGTAAGAGGCATCAGGATAAAGGTGATTTGCAGTCTCCTTTTAACTCACTGCAATCAAGGCGGGCGAGCATGTCACGTGATTTCCTGGAGAAAAGCAAAGTGAACAGTGAAGGAGGAGGTGGATCGCGGACTTGAGGTTACAGAACGCGGTTTTTAAGGAAAAATCAATATTACTCGAGTTCGCACTCACCCCTTCCATTGAGGATTTTGGCCAGCAAGACGAACGAGTAGAATTTTTTTCATTACGAGGGAAGACAAAGGAACTCTGGATTCGAGAGAGACAGGAGTACAACCGATGAACTCCCATGGGAACACCTCGGAGTGTTCGGCGGGCCATGCTAGGAGATAGGAAATTTTTCAGAGCACCGTCATGCACCAGACATTTTCATTGAACATTTTAATTGCATTGGAGAAGCAATTGACATAGCTGCGAAAATTTCACAGTGGAAAACGAATTATTCTCCTTTGACGGAGGATACTGATTTCAAGTCATTGGGCTGCTGCAACTTTACTTCATTCGATGTTTCATGGAGAAAATTTATTTCGGCGACTAACAGTGCTTGTGATTCTACAGACACGAGTGAGAAGTGAAATTTTTCTGCAGCGGCAAGTGAATATCCCCCTCCACAGAAGAATGGATGGATTTTCAGCAACAAAACCGTTTCCTTGTGTGTGAAGAACACGACAAACTTCCAGGGTAATATTTTAGCAATTACCAAGACATTTTTCCATTAAAGTGTAGTCATATTAATTGTCTGAATTGGCATTACTTAACTTTATTAGTTAGCTGGAAATATTTAAGTTTGAAGTCAGTGTTTTGGGAGGCAACCCTTATCAAGGAGCAGTTATTTATTGGAGTATTTCCGCTCGATGTGCGCAGCTGTCTACATGATAGCTTTGGAACTTTGATGCCGTTTATCACGTATATCTTCTAAGAGAAGTATGCTCTAGAATGTCATGTACCATTTGGAGCACTGTTGATTTAGTTAACTGCTTTATTGAATTTCTCAAATGGATAAGGTTAAATTGCATGTTTAAAACCCTATGTTATTACTTTCTTCAAAAATATAATTTTAAGAGTGACTTACTTCGCATTAATAATCTATAATTTCTGGATTTAATGGTCTTCCCGGATATAGATATCATCAGGTAGTAATTCTTCTCAGATAATCAAGTTTTGGAGTGTCTTTCTTATATTTTTTTTAATTGTTAAATTGGAAATTTGCCAGTCCTCTTCATATTGTCTTCTTTGCTATAAGAATTTGTTATTAGTGATGAAATTTTCTAATACTTACCTGTATTTCACTTAGATGCGACGGACAAGGAGTGTGATGACCCACCCCCTCTAAAGAACATTTGTAATTTATTATGAATTTTATTAACAGTCCATACCGATTTTATAACTTTGTTATAAGACGTGACATTTATTGGAAACTGTTTTAACAATTACTTAGCCGGACAAGCATATTGTTTAGCATTGGAGTTGGTTGTCCGAGCCTTCGAAACAGGTATGGCTCAGAAGATTTTGGGACTTGAAGATTTTGAAACTTTTATACTACGTTTGGTTCGTTGATAATTTTCATCAGGTAGATGGTCAAATTTTGGTTTTTGGGAAGTCATGTGACGACCTCCCATTCTAAAGAATTGAATTTTGTCAGCAGTTGAGAATGTTTTAACGATTACTTTAGCCAGACGAGCATATTGTTTATTTTTCGGGAAAACTCAGATTTTGTATGTAAAAATAGATATAATTTTATTTGTAATTAATTATTCTATTTTTTTCTATTCTTTAAGTTTTTTTTACTGTTTTGCAGATAGCGATTGTTGAGTATATATTGTTTTAATAAATGTTAATTAAAAAATCTCCACTTGATTACCACTGTCTGCAGCTAGTTGTCCCTCGCAAATAAGTTTTCGTGATCAAGAGGATGCGTGCCCCACTATTGTTGATGTTCTTTCCATGGTTACTGTTTTTTTTTATTTCAGACAGACCACTTCCAGGTTCTGGCTTGACCAGTCGTCCCTCCTTCTAGTCCTCCACGTCCTTACTAGCCTGCAGCATGACGTTCAACTACCATTTATCATTTTCATTCCAATGCTCTGCAAATTACTCCTACCCTGTCGTTCGATGTTTAGTTTCTTATTGAATTTCTCACCTTCTGGTGGCAGCCATGATTCTTTACCAAAAAGCATTGTTTTGCGGGTTTACCCATAAAGTAATAATGAAATTTCTTTTAAAGCTATTTCAATAATAACGTGCATAAGGGACGCCATGCTGCACATTTCAATTCTTATTCACCATTAATAATTAATTATGATTCCACAGTGTTTCTTTAGACATTAA
This sequence comes from Rhysida immarginata, assembly GCA_023313115.1. Classification (NCBI taxonomy): domain Eukaryota; kingdom Metazoa; phylum Arthropoda; class Chilopoda; order Scolopendromorpha; family Scolopendridae; genus Rhysida; species Rhysida immarginata. Next base: position 893,621 of record JAHWFO010037430.1, read on the forward strand.
ATGGGAATTTTGAAATTTCTTTTCCTTATTCTTTATAAGGAATTGGTCTGTCTCAATCTTTTTATATTTAATCTCAATTCGCTCAATGTAGCGATTAATATTTCTCGTTACAGTGTTTTGCTGTATTTAACGTACATTTAAGTATTTCTTTATTTTATTCCGAGAAATATTTTCTTTTGTAATTGAGATCGCAATGCCTATTCCTCAATTAAATCATATTGTATAGAACATTCTTTTGTACAGAATTTTTTGTATCTTATAAATAAATATCGCAATTTTTTAAATCAAAATAAAAGTCTTTTAATGAGCCACGTTTACTCATAAGTTTTGGGGTTCTTTCTTTTAAAGTACCACCCATTAAATTCTATTTATTTTGCTTCCCCCTCTGAACATTTATCATTGGAGTTGGTTGACAGTGGCATTATTTTACAGAGACCTCCGTCGAGTCGAGTGGAGATCCCCCCATTCATCCCCCCTTTTGCTTCTCCTCGAACAGTGAACCCTGTGCCATGTCTATCAACTCTTGAGCACCTATTGAATTTTGTCCAATCAGCGATGATTTTTCTATCATCAGTGATCGGCATCCCCTTTCTATTTCTTGAGGAATATTATCGCTATGTAGTCGCTATTATTCTAGAGTGAAATACATTCACAAAAAACATCCTTTATTCTTAGTACCAGTTTATTACTCCGAATTTGAAATCAATAAAAAAACACTTATTATTATCGATATTCTTATCAGTTAAGCATACAATTTGTTAAATGTTCGCGGAGCTCAACGCAGACGAATCAACTTCACCCCCTTCTTTCACTGCACCGAGGAACGATGACAACAACAACGACATGAAGACCGGATAACCTTGTCTATATATCATATGGTCACCAAAATTCTAACTTGAAGCAGAGTTTTAATTATCAGTGAATTTACAATATTATTTCGTTTATCTTTTGAGCTTAAAATATAATGGGTGTTTGAGCTTTTAACATAAATTAAAGTTTGTTCCTTTTAAGTGCATTTTTAATTAAATTTCTTACCTTTTAATATTTGTATTTTATCATCTTGTTATAATTGAATAAATGTTTATGTTATTAAATGATGTTTTTACTTGTCTCTCTAAAAGGGTGTTTAAACCCCGGTGCTACCTCCTACCGGGTCGGACCATCTAAAATCTCGGTCTCCTATTAGAGTAACATGAATAGAAGGGTGGCTAGGCCTTAACTGAATTCTTCTAAATGTAGGTGTGGGTATTATAATTCTTTTCTTTTTGAGTTAGCACGTGGGTCTGTACAGGAGTTTCTGTGAACATCTCGAATGTGTTTGTGAGCAGCTTCTACATATCGAGATCTCCGGAATTCATCGCACGATCTGAATGAGGACGGCCGTTATCATGTTGAAGCAAACTACCTGCTCTCAGCAATCCAATTTGCTTTGTGCGTATTGCTGGCTTCAAATGGTGCTTGAAAAGGTCAGAGTAGTTGACATTGTGGTATTGGAGGCATGTAGTGCTCCAGAATAGGACCATGCTTATCCCAGAAGAAAGTCAACAAGAATTTCCCAGCAGAAGGCGTTCTGCGAAACTTCTTTGGTTTCGGCAAAGAAGAATGTCGCCATTTTTTGCTTGCACATATCGTCTATGGTTGAAAATGGTGCATCCAACTTTCATCCCCATAATTTGTCTTCATTCTCCGATGAATATCAGCCAGTTTCACACCTTCACTCCATAAAAATAAAATAACTCCACGCTGTTCCTCCTTGATGCAACTGCGTAGCGGTGCCACCATCTTGAATCCGCTGGTACTCAACTGCAGCCTCACCTATCGACACTGCTTTTTACTACCAGCTTGGTAAGACATCAAGGACTGTGTCTGCAGATTTCCAAATATCTAAACAGAAAAAAAGATTTTTAATGGCACTATTGCGGTTTTCATTTGATTCTCCCTCGTATCTCGCCATCTCCTTTCTCCAAAATATATTTACTACGTATCGGGCACTAGAGAACTTGAATTTTCTACTTTCTTGCGCCATTTTGATTCTACTTACCGAGGCAGCCGAGCGGAGTTGGATTACGGTCGCGATTAGCTCGGCCAGTCGCGTTATAAAAACGCTCATCGCGACCTGTCGTTACGTTATGAATCGAGGCTCGTCCAATTCGGGAGAAAATTTAAAATGAATAGAGCCATCTATGCATGCTTGGCATCATTCCCACTTCGATACAGGGTGCTTTCACAAAGTTTCAAGACTGAGATTTTCCTGAGTAGGGGAGGACGCGCAGACCAATTCCTCCAACAGGGTGAAGTATTGGGGGGCACCAGCTGCAGTTACTTTTGAGACACTGGAGTGAGTAGATCGCTAGTGGCATGAGTACGTGTCAGGCAGCCCCCGTCGAAAACTCAGAGAGTGTGTCAAAAATTAGAGTCGGAAATGCTCTGGTGTTTGAAGAATCGAGCCCACCGCGTCCGGAGGAGATCAAATACAATTAGGTTTATCACCACAACATTGTACCCTCTCACACTTCGCTCGCCGCCAAGTTCAACGTGGCAACATTGCCCCACCCAACCTTCAGCCCGATCTTGTTCCCAGAAACTTCTTTCTGTTCCCCCGAATTAAGGGAAGCGATTCGACCTGAAAGGGAAGTGATTTGACAGGATTTCAGCGGTCCAGGCAGCTTCGACAAGATACCTTAACAGCCTTATGTGTGAAGAATTCCAGGGACCCTATGTACAATTGCATAAACGCTGGCAGTGTTGTGTTGATGCCCAAGGGAAATATTTAGAAGACTTTTAGTTCACTCTACAAAAAAAGTTTTAATAACTTTTTTGTTCTGAGACCAGTCTTGAAACTTTGTAAAGGCACCCTTTAGTCAAAATTTCGAGTCAGTCACTGGTGGCTCCAAAACGACCTTTGCGATGGGCTTTTGACCAGTCGGACTTTTTAGACACCCTAGTGTCCCATTCGCGCGGGTATTTCATGTGGAGGCGTTATTGTTTGAAGGATTGCAGACAAATGAATAAGTCAATTTGCACGTAATTAAAAATAAATAATTAAACGTAGTTTTTGCCATTTGGCAAATTATCTACGGGAAAACTAAAAAAAAAATGTTTATGTCTCTATCTCTCTTCAGCATTTTTATAAACCGCTTTACGATTTGTTTTCATGATACTTCCTGCTTCTTATATCGTTCAGTTGACAGCTAACAACTACAATAACATAACTACTTTTTTCTCCTTAGTGAGCACAAAAGTATAACTCAGCAACAGATGTTCGTTCTATTGTTATAACATCAAAGATTTTAACTTCTAAAGTTTGGTCATGTCTGTGTGCATTCTTTCGTGCATGCGCATGTGCGTTTATTTGATCACACAACCATAAATGATTATCCACTTCTCTTTAACACGTTAAGGAAAAAAAAAAGAAAAATTGATATAATTGTCAATAGATGTCTGGAAAGAGGAGTTGCAACTTGGAAGAGGAAATTTTACTAGAATATCAGATTCCTGAATCCTGTATTGTGCTCTTTAAAAATGGTTCCCAGTAACAACACTTCAGAGAAAGCTTCTGGGGCAAGCAGAACAGACGGCGCTCCCGTAGAAAGAGTGACAACAGAAGTCGGGGTTTTAAGTGGGCTGCCCGTCAGCAGAGCACTGCCCGGATGCGCTCATTGGCTGAAAATATTACGCCATTACCAAATACGACAGCCATGTGTGCCATTTTCAATGTCAGATGCGTAGGGCAGGTTGCTGGCAGGTGTTGTATGGGTGCTGTACGTTACAAAAAAAGTGCTCTCTAATCTGAGCCACAATCCAAATTGTGGCCGAGAATAATACTTCCAATTGATGCTTAGAATAGTACTTCAGCTAGGATTATAGAACAATAGTAGCCTCTCAGGTTCACGCTTCGAACTGATAGAAACAACCGACGCGTGAATGGAAATGGAGGTAGCAGGGTTAAGAAAATGACAAACACCACAACGCTTTGCATTGCAAGGAAAACATCCCTTAGTGGAAGTGCGTGGTTTAGTAATAGCAGCATGGACCAGAATATCTTTAAAATTAAATGTCCGTTTAAAAGAAACTTTTGGTGGTTCTGGTAGAATGGAGTGGAGAAGAGGAGAATTGTCAATAATATGTTGATGTTTACTTAGGACATTTTTAATACTATTGAGGGTTGGATGATAAGGAAGAACTAGTGTAGGTGTTGTCATGGCTAGAGAAGGTTTGGGGTTGTTGTTAGAACGAGAATTGCGATGTTTATAGATAGAAGCGCATATGACAGATTTGGGGTAGCCTCTTGCTTTTAGGGAGTGGGTAAGGGCACTAGCATGGAAGTCCTTGTCAGATTGATTAGTGAATATTCTATGGATGCGAGTTAACTGACCTAATGGGATGTTATCCTTGCAATGGCGAGGATGGCAGCTGTCATAGTGTAAGTACTGGTGTTGATCAGTGGGCTTCTTATAGAGATTAGTAGACAATTTATTGTTAGTGATAGAGATAGAGACATCCATAAAGGAAACTGTCCTGATAGAGTAATTGTGAGAAAACTTGATGGAGGGTGGATGGAGTTGGAATGGGTGATAAAAGATAAGAGTGAGTCTTCGTTGTGTGGACAGATCAGGAAAATATCATCAATATATGGCAGCCAGACCAACGGCTTTAAGGGAGACGTGGAAAGTAGTTTGGTTTCCACCTCCCCCATAAAAATGTTAGCATAGTTGGGAGCCATTTTGGAGCCCATAGCAGTGCCACTGGTCTGGATGTAATACTCATTGTTAAAAGTGAAGAAATTGGAGGTGGGGATGGTACGAAGAAGAAGGCAGATGGAAAGTGTCAGTAGAAGGAACTTGGAAAGGTTTGTTAGCCTTGAGACTGTTGCACACAGCTTTAACCCCATCATCATGAGGAATGTTAGTGTAGAGGGAAGAGCCATCAATCGTGCAGAGGAAGACGTTCTTGAAATCGTAGTTAGAGTCGTTAAGGCGCTGGATATGGGAGAGACAATCGTTAGTGTCTTTGATATAGGAAGGAAGACTGGGTGGGATGTGGCGTATGTGGTGGTCGACATAAGCAGATAGTGGCTCACAGAGTGTGTTGTTACAAGAGATGATCGGACGGCCGGGATTGCCAGGTTTATGAATCTTGGGAAGAATCTCGGACGACCAGGAGAACTGAATTTAGGAAGGAGGAAGAGGCGGGTTTTGTTATCAATTTCAGAAGAGGATTCAAGCTGAGAGAGAGTATTTTGAAGTATGGTTTTGAACGTGTCAGTAGGATCGGAGGTTAGTTTCTTGTAGAACGTAATATCAGAGAGTTGTCTGTTAGCTTCGTTAATGTAGTCAGAGGTGTTCATAACAACAATAGCGCCCCCTTTATCTGCTGGTTCAATTGTTATATCAGGGTTATTGCTAAGGCGTTTGATACAAAGGAATTCGTTATTGGTGAGGTTAGGAAGAGGTTTTTTAATACTTTTAGTGATGGAGAGGATGTCGTTTTGTATGGATTTGATGTAAACATCAAGTTCAGGATTGATGTCATGAGGAGGGATCCAGTCGCTAGGAATATGGAAGGTTGAGTTGGTAGCGGGAGTAGAATTGGAAGGATTCATGCAAAAGTATAGACGGGACCTGAGGGCACGGCTAAAGTTATCGACAGAGGAAATGATATCAAAAGTGTCAATAGTATTAGGAGTGGGACAGAAGGAAAGGCCTTTGGACAGGGTTCTGATCTCGAGAGACGAAAGTTTAGTGGTTGATAGATTAATAACTGCGGTTGTGCCAAGAGTAGAGGAGCTGGAGCTGGTAGAGGGAGGTGGATCGTTTTTAGACAGGGAAATTTACTTAATTTACTTGTTACATTGCAAACTATGCCAGAAACAGTACGTTGGAGAGACAGGCAATACCATACACTCCAGATTTGCCGGGCATAAGTTTGATATTCTTAGCAATGCTAACACCCCTGTCGCTAAACACTTTAATTCCCCTGGTCACTCTTTACAGGCCATCAGCATTTATATTCTGCGTAGTAACTTCCATAACAAAAAAGAAAGAAAGCAATTCGAGTCTTTTCTTATTTGGAAATTTAATTCCCTCGCCCCTAATGGCATTAACCTTAGCAAAGGCACCATTCCCTCATTACCTTTCCCATATTCCTCTTCAACTTCAGCTATTCCCTAATTTGTCGCAGGCTCTCTGGGCCTTTTTTCTTCTGTCTTTCTTTATCTATTTTTATCTTGTCTCAGTTTTAATGTTCTGTCATATCTCTCTACTTCTATGTTCATTTTGTGTCCGTCCCTGTACTTTTTTTCATAGGCTATCTGTACTCTTTTATTTTAATGACCTTTTTATTATGCGATACTATTTTACAGGGTGACTGGCGACTGGGCTTTGTCAAAATAATTGTGTAACCGGAAACGGTCAGGGATTTTTTCAGGGCTAATAATTTTTTTTTTTTCAGGGAATTTTATGAAACCGTTTTGCTAGACATCCTATCATTCCTAAACTTTTTTATAATTATGTATGTGTTATCCTATTGCATTATTTTTCGTCGCCCTCTTATTACCTCCTATTTGTCCTCCTTCCTGGCCTATCCCAACACGTCTTCAAATTCCTCTTCTACTTTTTCAGCCAATATCGTCTTACTGTTCCCTATGCCAACTATATATAAAGGCGTCCTTTAGTACTTTTTTCATAACTTCAGGATAATTTTCTAATATTCTTATTGCCTTTAGAGAATTATCCTTTTTGCTTTGATAAAAGATAGTCTCTATCCGAAACGTCAGCTTTTTATTTGATTTTTTAGTTTTATTTTGATTTTACTTATATATTTATTAATTATTTTGTTATTTGTTAATTATTATTTTATTTTTCATTTTTATTTATTAACTATTATTTATTTCCGAATAGTAAACGATTACATGCATGCTCATGGGACATGACCATTTGGGTTGATACAGTGTGTCCGGGTGCCTGTATAGGCTCATCAGTTGACATCTGTTCGAGACGTTCCATGCACTAGGAAAGAGGCAACTGCCTCGTGAACGTACAGTACTGTAATCCGCAGAACATTCTCAATGCCGCGATGACAATGACAACCGTTCACGCAATTAACGGACTTTCAACAAGGTCGGATTATAATTATTGGCCTCTCCGAGGCTGGTGGTCGACCAGATGGAATGCTGTCCATGTGTCGCGAGATGCACGGATGGTAGGCTGATGTTGGAGGCAATGGCGAGAGGATGGCACACATACAGAAAACCAGGCTCTGGAGCCCAGTGAACCACGTCAGCTCATACCAATAGGCGGATACTGCGAACAGCGCTAGCGGACAGAAGCATCCTGCGGCAACTGCGTGATAACATCACTATTCCCGGTACTGCTCCAGTTCAATAGCAAGAATATCACGCCGGTTGCACGCCACAACAATATCTGCCAGGCATTCATTGTTGTGTCTTCTTTGACACCTGAGCACCATACGATACGACTGCAATAGTGTCGTGAATGAGTGGGTTGGCAAATGGAATGGCGTCCGGTCGTCTTCAGTAAAGAATGTCGCTTTTGTTTGGACACTGACAATAGACGCGGTCGAGTGTGGCGCAGACCAATGGAACGTGCCAATGAACAATGCATCCGATATCGCCATCGTGGACCAACACCCGGAATCATGGTCTGGGTTGCATCGGCTAAGCTACCAGAACGCCTATAGTCACCATCCAAGGCACTTTGACACCAGCACGGTACATCACAGCGATTCTGTAGCCCGTATTATTGCCCTTTCTGCAAACCCTACCTGGCACAGTCTTTCAGCAGGATAATGCCATACCGCACATGGCAACATGAGCATGGCATGTCTGCATGATGTTAACTGCCAGCTATGGCCCGCCAGGTCCTCAGACCTATCGCCGATTGAGCATATGTGGGACATGGTGGGAAGTCTTTTATGATCACCCTGTACTCTCCATGAAATGACACAGCAAGTTCACCAGGCCTGGGCAGAGCTATCCAAAGATGACATTCGCCACCTGTATGATCACCTACACTTGCGGCTGGAACAACACATCACCGCTAGAGGTGGTGCCACCCCTACTGATGCCGCATTCCTCTGGGAAACCCTGCACAAGTGCATGTCTTGGGTCCATTACGTAATATGTATGTGTGTTCAGGTGTAACTCTTGCTGTAGGAGATGTACCTACTTTTGGCTCATTCGGATAAACTCCTTGTGGGTAAGGCAATTTCATTGCAGAGCAATGTATATGGAATGAGTACATATCATTTTCGTTAAAAAGTTTCATTAGCAATCTATCTATATATATAAAGAAGGATGTTTGTGGGTCTGTGCGTCTGTGGGTCTGTCTGGTCTGTGGGTCTGTTTTTTATACAAATCTACAGTTTTATTCCGATCTTGATAAAATTTCGCATACATGACCTTCAAAGCATGAGGAAGGTCACTGTCTACCTCAGATTTCGGAAAAATAATAAATATCGATAAAAAATCGATATTCATGGTTATGGCAAGGCATATTAATGAGAAATATCTCATGACCAACAATGCAAGGCAAAGTTTGTACAACAATATGTATCAACAATGGTATAGACGCGCAATTCACCAATAACAATGAGCACAGAATGATGATGTAATGTTAAAGCAATCTTTCCAAGAATTATAACAATGAACATAAAATGATGATGTAATATGGATAAGTTTCAATTTGTAACAATGCATAGAATTCCTGTTATTCAGGCTTTTCTTAGAAAAGAGAGTTCTTAGTACTTAACAATTTCTTGAAAATCTTTAAAAATGATGAGTAACTGGAGATAATGGAGAGTTAGCAGACTATTGAGAAAGAGTGGAAAGACGACAGTTAGCTCCGTGATGTATTGAGCAAATGGGAAGCAAGTAAATAGAAGAATCGGCGAGCGCTAGACTGCACAAAGTGATGAATGGCCAAGTTTTTCTTCAACACATCGAGAGAAGAGTGGAAATTGCAACAACACTAAGTATACATCTGAGGTAAGATTACGTGAGTAAGAAATTATTGGAGAGGTCCAGCCATTGTGAGCCTTTTTTTCGAATTTTCATTAAGATTTTTTACTGTATTAATTCTAAGCATTTTCATGGGTTTATTTTTAAGATATTGCAAAATTTAATTTAATTTTTGGAGATTGTTCTGTTTACATCCAAGTGGAATTACCCCGGGCAACGCCGGGTACCTTTGCTAGTAATTAAATATTATAAGAAATTTTTTTGATTCTAAAAATTAAAAACTATAAAGATGGTTGTAAATAATTATGTTGTCGCTGCATTTATTGACCTCTCTGAAGCTTTGGACGTAGTTTCTATTGAAAGACTTCTTTGTAAGTTGTCAGCTCAATACGGGATATTTGGACCACCTTTGTTTTGGTTAAAATCCTATTTGACTGAACGTATTTATTTATTTTAATTGTTTGATTTGACTTATTTACCGATTGTTCCTAGCATCGGGGTGCCCCAAGGATCGGTTCTTTTGCCGTTTTTATTTTCGCTATTCATAAATGTCATCGTTTATCATATTCAACCGGATTCACCATTAAAGATATTACTTTATGCAGATTATATTACATTTTTGACAACCTCGAGTGATCTTCCTTGTTTGATAGCACGACTTAATGCGGCCTTTTTCGATCATAATATTTGGGTTAATCTTAATCATTTAAAAGGTAATAAGGCAAAACTAAGGCGATGATCTTTTACCAGCGTAACAAATTAGGTATTCTGGACTCCCTTCCGTTATATTTTGATAATTCTTTGCTTTCGTCAGTCTCATCTTACATGTATCTTGGATTAACAATAACTCGTGATCTCTCATGGGAATAACGATAACTCGTGATCTCGTATACTTTGAACTTTTAATATCTAAATTGAACAGAAGGCAGGGAATTATTTCTCGTTTACGTTATTTACCTAGTAGAATTATCCTTCAGTTATATTATGCATGGATACACTGTTATCTCTGTTATCACTGTTATCTTTGCTCTGTGCTTATTGGGTTTTGTTTACGACTTTTGACAATCTACGACAGACATTTTATTCTTTTAGACTGTTAATATTTTTTATTTAATGGTTTATTTTTGTTGTGAATAGTTTTTTGTGATGCTCTGCACTATGTTTGTTTATTTTGTTTGAGGACCCCCTGTGGCCTATTTTTCAGTCTTTTGACCATATTGGCTTCAGAAGGATCATCCCCCCTTTCTAATGTGTAAGATTTTGGGAACGTTTAAAATCCAAATTTTGAATTTAGAATATTATTTAAATTAATTATGTAAATTAATCAGTTATTATTCGCGTTAGTATTTCTTTATTGGAATTCGGAATTTAAGATTCTATAAAGTTTTAAAAGGATGTAACTTAGAGTTAGAATTAAATAAAGTTATTATTTCATTTATTTCTTTTTTCTGCGCGAGTTCAGAATCGCTTGTTAAGTGTCACTTTTGGCATTAGTCGTAAAGGCAGAAAGTGAGATTCATATTACATCTCATTGTTTTAGTTGTTGGTCTTGTTTTCAAGGACCAAAAGAGTATTGCTAGAGTTGGATGGTTCGATGAACAGGATGTGGTGTGAAAGAGAACGATGAAGAGACAACAAAAAAGTGAACTTTGAAATCTGAAGTTAGCGAAAGAGTCGACTGATTGTCACGTGAAGGCTGAGATTTCGTTTGTATAGGAACAGTTAGAGTAGGCGTTTCCGAACCCTTGATTGACAAGAGATTCACCTTTTTATAGATGGGTGACCAGCGTTTTCGAACGTTTGATTGGCTGTTGAACTCAAATCTGTTTTGCCAGAAGTTCTAAGTGAAAGAGAAATCAGTAGAAGTTTGACTTTCATATTATCCGGGTGTGGGGCATCTCTAATCTATATTTTAGTTGAAATTCGGCATTCTCAACTTCTATCGATCCCAGTTGAGAAGTTCAAAAAAGTTAGGATTAATAAAGTTTAGAAGTTTTTATTTTAATTCACACAAAAAATTTATTATCTTATTTTTTCTCGTGCCGAGGATTTTTAAAGGATTAACCATAGCAGAGCACCTGCTCAATCAATTCTATAGTTCATAAATCATCAGTGTTAGTCCCAGATGGTGTAGCCAGAGCTGTATGGTATGTAGTCACACCACCGTAGAAGGAACTTATCATCGAGCCATCTCCAAGCTACGACGCGGCACGAGACCACCTCAGCAGACGACTCTGATCGAGACCAGAGCGAGAGTCAGCCCACAGCGGACAGATTGAGAAGATACGGTAAAACTAGCATTCATTCCCATCTCAGTGGCCATTCTTTCCTTACATATTCTTGTTTTAATTAGTATTTTTTAACGAAACAGTTTAACACAGTTACTTTGTGGGAAGGACAGATTACATATTAATTAATTATAGTAAATTCAGTTTGGAGAGCTTCATACCCGTACTCTCGCAGATACTGTAAAATCTTATACAGTTTAATTAAGATCAACTGTTGAACACCTGAAATATTTCCTTACCTGTTAACATTACCAGTCACGATTACTCAAGTATTCACTTTATTTTAATCTTTGTGGTTACAGTATAAATTTTCCATTTTTGTCAGTCTGTTTACAGCTAGAGCATAAATTATAGCAATCCAACATTTCTTATTCATTTTCTCGTTAACTACTAGATTCAAAGAACCCATTGATTTGTTAACTAATTCCCGTACCGTAACTTGATTTACAAAATTAAACCTTGAAATTGTATTTAATTATCTGTTACACATTTTCCACAATTATACATTTTGATACAAATTATTCTATTGTTTAATCTAAATTTTTCTCATGTACTGATTACTATAGTTTGACATTCTAAAATTTCTAAAGAAACCCATTCAATATTGATTTACTAATTTTCATAATCTTTATCCCCGGATCCTTATAGATGTATCTAAATTTATAAATAAATAAATAAATAAATAAATAAAATTCTCAATAGAAGTGAAATAAACTTATTAGAGGAATTAAACAGTAAGAATTTTACATACATTAATTGTACAAAATAGAGTTACAGCTTTATATGATTAATACATTAAAGCATTTTAGCATTAGCAACTTAATCTACGAGGGAAACTCACGGAGTAATAATAAAAAATTTCGAACTTAAACTAATATAGGTAATGCCTATATCCAAAGATATATCGATTATAAAAAATCGAATCATATCCAAAGATTTCATAGGCATCTTAAATATAAATACAAGTGTACAGGATATTCCCAAAATAGAAAGACAACTTTAGAACAAATGGTACTACAATCTAAGGACAGTGTTCGAAATCGTTGTATTTAAGTGCCACAATGGAAGATTGAATAAAATTAAACAAAGCAGTCGATACATAACATTGATCTCCTCCCCTCCCCTGTACATGGATTTTTTCCCGTGTTTTGACAAATCTTATGGTTTTGTCTTCTTTTTTCAAAGATTGGGTATCTATGTGGAATTGTTCAAGCTCTACAACTTTGTAAAAGGAATTTTTTTATGTCATGATGAAAAGGTTAGATTTTGTAATTTCTCAGCGCCTCTATGTATACCGGGTGACCCCGGGCGCCTCTATGTATGATGTTTTTTTTTTTTTGGCAAATGCAAAACGTATCAATGGTTATTCATTGGCATTTGATGGTGAATATTGGGTGGATGCCTGGTATTGGAGTGATTTTATATATAACTATTTAATTGTTGTTATAACTAGTTATGCTGTTTAATTGTTAGCAGCTTATAATGTTTTTGCTTACATTTACATACACAGATGAAGAGAAACAGATGGGAAACTCTATCACGTGATTGGAAATCAGTACGTCATTTTTTAATACCAGTTTTGTGGCGCTAGTGAGGACACAATTTTGAAAATAATAAATAAAATAATAACGCAGTTTATGAATTAATTCTTATGTAATGTTGAAACTGATAAATTTGTATTAAAAGATAAAAAAATCTTACATTTAAACGAAAAATTCTTGATTTGTCACGTGATCACTCAGGTGAAGCACTCATGTTTATATCAGCTCGCCATTGCTCCTGTTAATCAGAGACCATCAATAATAGTGATAGTGCAATAATAACTTCTTTTCTTCTGTGATAATCTACCTTGCATCATAGAAACGGTTTTCAGAGTTTTTAATTAACTTGAATTAAATTATTAAAAGGTTGCATTCGGTTCTATATTGCTGACTTGATTAAATAAAAACAGAAGGTCCAGAAATAGCAATATCGGTAGCGTCTTTATTTACTGTACATCAGGAACTATGAACGACTACAGAGTTACAATGGTTACAACACCTGGGAGGGATCCACTAATCAAAGAAAAGTAATTAACTCCGATTGGTGGACTTACAAGCAATGGGTTAAATTATTATATAAATAAAACACATACCGGGTGATTCAGTCAATTTCTCACCATTTCACTCGAATGACGTGCATTAGGGATAAACAATTGAAAGAATATGAGCGCCGTATCGAATTTCTAAATAGTTGGAGTTTGAATTGTTGCAACGGCACTGCATAAAAATCGTATTGTTGAAAAATAGCGCCTGATTTATCAACAGAGCAGAAATGCAAGGTTGTTGAATGGTATTTTCAAACAAAATCACCTGTAACCGTGCAAAGAAAGTTCCGGAAGTAGTATAAGTGTCGAGACGCACCAGGCAAGCAATTTCGTGCCAATGTATGTGTTAAAGGCAAGAAAAAAAGCGGGAGCGAAGTTGGTATTCGAACGGCCGAAGTTGTCGAAAATGTTCGCACAAGATTGGTCGATTGCCCTACCAAAAAATCTGTTCGCCACCTATCCATTAAATAAGGGCTGTCGTATACCACGATGTGGCGAATTTTGAGAAAGGATTTACAACTGTTCCTGTATAAGATCCATGTTTATCAGTAGTTAACAGACACTGGAATACAGAAGCGACAACAATTTGCGATGGAGTTTGGAGCAGAAATGGAAGCCAATCAGGAGATTGTTGACAAACTGTGGGTGTCAGATGAGGCCTTCTTCCATCTGCCAGGTGATGTTAATAAACACAACGTTCGTTTTTGGGGTTCCTAGCACCCTCATGAGATCCATAAGTCACCTCTTCATCCACGAAAGGTTATGGCTTGGTACGCGATTTTCAAAAGAGGCATCATTGGTCCGTTCTTTTTTGAGGGCACCGTAAAGTCACAGGCTTACCATAAAATGTTGGAAACTTTCTTTATCCCCGAGCTGCGAAGGAGATGTATACCGCTTCGACATCAATGGCTTCAACAGGATGGGGCTTGGCCTCACACCAATAATGAAGTGCAAGACTTTCTCAATCAGAAATTCGGAAATCGTGTCATTTCAAACAGGTTTCCAAATCGATTCGGGGGTGCATTTCTTTGGCCCCCTACAAGTCTGATCTAAACCCATGTGATTTTTATCTCTAGGGGTTCCTTAAAAACAGTGTGTTCACTACAGCACCAAGAACCTTAGACCAGCTGCGACAAAGCATCGTTGACTGCTGAACCCTTGTGGATGCAGAAATCCTGGATAGAGTTATGAACAACTTCACCATTTGGCTGCGAGCAGTTCAAAACGTTCGTGGTGGCCACATTGAGCATATCATCAAGACTTTTCCACGGGAATAAAAATTCCGAACTGCCTAAAATATCTTACTGAAATGCTAAGTTTGTAAACATTAATGGGTCAAAAAATCATAGTACTGAAATGGTCAGAAATTGACTGAATCACTCTGTAGTTGTGTGAATACATGACTAGATTCGTAATAGTATTTAAAATTACAAAATTAAAAAAATAATCAACTTTATAAAAACACTATATGTATAAGAGCAATACTGGAAATAAGAGCAAAACTAGATATAAGAGCAAACTGAATATAAGAGCAGAAGTGGATATAAGAGCAAAACTGGATATAAGAGCAAACTGGAAATAAGAGCAAAAACTGGAAAAAGATTCATACACAGATATAAGCAAAGCAAAACAGTAGCTAAGAGTTTCTGTCCGGGATGCTGTGGATTACGTTCATTTCCGGGTTTATTATTCTGTTGACTGCATCGAGTATTACGTTTTTCTCAAAACTGCGCTGGTTGTTTAGAATATTGAGGTGTTTCATAATTATCAGGGCTTCGTACGTGAGTATTCTCTGTGGATCTTTGATGAACTTGACAATGGACATAATTTCTTTTATTTCACCAAAGCTGTGTTTGTTGTCGATAACGTGGTCTGCAAAGGCCGATTTGTAGTCTCTGTTGACCCAAAATCTCCTGTGATCATTGAATCTTATACTGAATGATCTTCTGGTGGATCCCACGTAGAAGCAACCACAAGTTGGGCATGTGAGTTTGTAGACCCCGCAGGCATTTTAGACATCATTATGTTGAATCCTCTCCTTCCGGTTTAATAGATATCGGCATTTGTTGCGGTTCTATACGCAATTCTTAGCCCGTGATTCTTGAAGATGTTAGTAATCCTAGTTATCTCTGGGCCCGTATATGTAAAAGTGGTATTTTTAGGAGATTTGGTTGTACCGTCAACAATATGGTTGCATGACTCAAGTGCAAAGATAGGATATGATAACGCACGATGGAAAAGGTAGGTAATGGCCGCTGCCTTATGTTGTGGTGGATGGTTAGATTCGAAATTGATTATATTAGAGGTGGCTGTAGGTTTCCTGTACAAGTAGAATTCCAGTTTTTTGGTGTTATAGTTTTTGTTCGTTGTTAAATCCAGAAAATTAACTGAGTTGTCTTTTTCTTTTTCCGTCGTGTAGGAGATACTGTCATGGAAACCGTTAAAATGATTTAGAATCTCTATTGTGTGTGTCTTCTCCTGGTTGAAGGTAATGAGCGTTTCATCAATTCTTGTAATAAACAATTGTTCCGTTTTTGAGGAGTGTGGTGACATGCTTTTCTTGCAGGGTTTGCAAGAAGTATTCTGATATGACTGCACTGATGGGCGACCCCATCAATACACCCTTGCGGATGTTGTAAAAATTATTTGTTGAATGATTTTGGATGGTATAATGGGTGTCGTCTACTTTGTTGGAGGCCAATTTTTCTTTGATTATACTAATGTTTTCCGTAAAAGGTATATTCATGTAAAGGTAAATTATTAAAATAATTACGATGAAAAAAACATTAAGCAATGTATTTATCTGACGTCATATATGACTTGCCTCTCCAACAATCCTTTTGAGGGAGAATGACGTAATTTAGACTAAACCGACAGTAGCGCTTTGAAGTCAGGAGTGTTTTTAAGGAAAATTTCATTGGTTGACTTTCTTCATCTGATCTCAAAAAAGTTTCCCTTGCAGCTGTAGGGAGTTTCCCCTCTGTTTCTTATTCCTCTGTGGTTACATACACCTCTTGCTATTCCTCTATTCTACACGCCTCCTGTGCGGCTATGGTGCCTGATTGACCTTCCTGCCAGTGGAATGTTTCTTTTAGGTTAGTCTTCCGCAAGTTTATTCCTCTTGCTGAAGTAATATTGTTGTCTGCATGGAGTGATGATTTCATGTCTCATTCACGCTAACTGTGGCATACTCCCTGAACAATTTCTAGTTTGATTCGATACAAAAGGCTAACTGTTAACGTAATACTGCGAGATGTTTCTTCTTACAATTTGCCAAGTGAATGTCATTTTTTTCAGCAGGATTTGATGAACGAGACGATTTGACCCACAGAGCTTATCAATATGTGCTGTGTTTCGCGCACAAGGTTCTATTATTTCTTTATTTAGTTATTTTTACATTCTTCTTGTTGTTTTTTTGCTCTTTCTAATACATTTCCCTGCCATTGCTGCCACAAAATGTGTCTACTTTACTTAATTTTAATTAAGAAAGACGTTACATAATCCAAACCATGTTCCATTTTCTTTATTCCTCAGAACGCTGGTAGCAGAGCGTGGTTCTGGCTTGTAAAACGCATCATTACGCATGGCAGAGGCTTATTTTGATGGGGGTCGGTCCATTTACAGGCCTATGAGCACGAACTACCACTAATGGAAATATCGAATGCTGACATTTCTTGAGACAAATGATCTGGACAAATACGTTAACAATAAAATTCCTTTACCGACTGCTGAACCAGACAAGTAGATAATCCGTTTAGAGTAGGCACGTTTCCGGCATTACTTGTTGAGCATGGTCAGTGAGAGATATAGTCGTCTCACTCCAGGATGATAACCTATTCACTCTTTAGGAAGCTAGTCTGGATTCTATGATGCAGGCTGAGATTATGCGTCATCTCTCAGCTTTGCATTTTAGTGAATCACATAACTCAAACGCCTGTGTTGCACACACATTGCAGCTTTGCACAGAGGTGGGTGCTGCATCGTTGCAGTTAGATGACAAAATACTGAACGACCATATGGTGGCTGGCTTTGCATCAACCTAAACCTATTTGAGACTTTTCATGCAAGCCAATCCTACAATATCTCTTGAATTTTTCCAAAGTCAGCTAAGCATGGTATTCAGGGATGTTAGCTCGCGTAATCGCCCTATTAGAGCAGCTTAATGTATGAATTCTGCGCCTAATTTAGTCCCCCCTTTCTCTTCTGGAGGTCAGAAGACTTCTAAAATAACCTGTTATAATTGCGGAGGCCGAGGACATGTTAAAATCTTTTTATCCTTCTAAGCATCTCCAGGCAACCCCTGGACTCCCTAGGGCATATGCTGCACAAGATCTTATTTGCCAAATGTGCGTACTCCACATCCAAAGCGAAAAACTCGCAAAGAAGGTGCCAAAGCGTACGAGAAGAAGCCCGCGACAAATTGCGTTAGTCTTCCAGGCAGTTTGTTCCCTGTGATGTATGTTAAAAGTTTTTGAATCAATGCAGAAATGTCATAAAATAATCCATACTGCGGATCCTACAAAGACAATTGTCGCTGTCGGTACGGGGGTCGCAAGTGTTTTGCTAAACTCTAGATTTGTTTTAACGCTATATGATGCGTTTTATGCTCCTCGTGCGCGTTTCAACCTCGTATCAATGGGACACTTAACTAGGCAGGGATACTATGTTTTTTTGGCCCTGGTGGTTATTCTATTACTTCCGATCAAGGCATATCTGTGGCTGCACAGGAGGGTGTTGTGGATTTACCATTCCTCCCAGTATCATCAGAAATCCCCTCAGTCTCCCGAATGGGTTCCCCACCATTTTCAGTAGTGATAACATATCAGAATGTTCACTATGCTCTGGAGCATCCTTCGCCAAAGAAACTTACCAATGCTGAAAAGCACTGAAGTATTTGTGGACTTGAAAAAGTGCCTCTCATTCCTCATGATCATCCATGCGCTCCCTGCCTCGAGGCAAGGATGAACAATGCCCCTCACAAGACTGTCACGTTTCAGCAGTCCACATGCTCCCTACATCTTCTCTATGTGGACAATTTAGGGCTCATGCCTACTACCTCCATCTATGGGAAAAATATCTTTTATTTGCAGAGAACGATCATACACGAAGATATTTGTGTGTGCTGTATCAGCCAAAGCAGAGGTACCACAAGTGCTGATCAACCTTATTAAAAAGCTGTAATGAACTACTGGACATAAACGCGTATATGTACGTTCAGACAATGGCATCGAGTTTATCAATGAAGCCCTCAGCGAATTCTGTTCTGTGGAAGGAGTAACCCAGCAATACACTGTTCCTGAGAACCCCCAGTCGAATGGTGTAACTGAGAGAGTAGTCCCCTCTATTTGTGAAGGAATGCGTGTTCTCATTACTTTGTCTAACATTCAACATCGTTTTTGGGGCCTTGCTACTGCTATGGTAGCACACAATTTGAATTCTCTGCCCGAACAGGGCAAACTATATCCTCAGAAGAGCTGTGGGCTGAAAAATAAACCCCACTTTTAAGCATCAGGCACCATTTGGGTGCCTAGTCTACTATTTTGTGCCAAGGTCACACCGATCCAAATTCCAGGCAAATGCAAAGCGTGGAATCTTCATGGGATACCTAGCGGCGTCACCTGGCTATCTCTTTTATTCGATGAAGAAGAGAAACACATACGAGCTCGACCATACCCTCTGGTTAATGCACGTGTCCAGTCAGCTCTTTCCCCATCGACACAACCTGCCCCTGCGCCCCCCAACAGAAGTTACGCAGATTGCAAATATTAAAAAATGGAATGTTCAGAGAATTAAAAAAATGGAACTTGGTTTGGATTATATAACATCTATATTAATTAAAATGAAATAAAGTAGACACATATTGTGGCAGCAATGGCAGGTAAATGTAATAGAAAGAGAAACAAAACAACCAGAAGAATGTAAAAATAACTAAAGAAAGAAAGAAAGAAAAGAACTTCGTGCGCGAAAAACGGTGCATACTGATACACTCAGTGGGACAAATCGTATCGTTTATCCAATCCTGCTGAAAAAAATGGCATTCAATTGGCAAAGTCTAAGAAGAAATAACTCGCAGCATTACATTAACAGTAAGCCTTTCCTAGTGAATCAAACTAGAAATAATCGAGGGAATATGCTACAATTAGCGTGATTGAAACGTGAAATCAACACGCCATGGAAACAACAATATTACTTTAACAAGAGATTAAACTTGCAGAAGATTAACTTAAAAGAAACATTCCACTGCTGGGGATGTCGGTCAGGCGCCATAGCCACAGGATACATGTAGAGTCAAGACCACCTGTGCACAGAAACGTCATACATTGTTGGATCACACGAAAGCAGCTATTGTTAATTGTATTTCTTCCAATATGAAGCCCTAAATTTAGCCGTTTGATGATGATTTAACAATGTATACCATTTCTGTGCGCAGGCCTTCCGTCTAGCTGGTGTTGGTAGAGTAGAAGTGTAGCAAGAGGCGTATGTAATTGTAAACAAAAAAATTAAAATTTACTAACAATTAAACAGTATAACTTCCTGCGATCAAGGAAATTACACAATTGCCACATTAATAAACAAACCACACGCCAATCTTAAAAGAAACTTTGCGACAACAATCTATATATATAAAGAAGGATGTTTGTGGGTTTGTTTATGGGTTTGTTTCTTATAAAAATTTACAGTTTTATTCCGATCTTGATGAAATTTTCCATACTTGACCTTTAAAGCATAAGAAAGGTCACTATTTACCTCAAATTTCGAAAAAATAATAAGTATTGATAAAAAAGCGATATTCATGGTTATGGCAAGGCATATTAATGAAAAATATCTCATGACCAACAATGCAAGGCAAAGTTTGTGCAATATAATTAAGTTTCAATTTGTAACAATGCATGGAATTTCTGTGATTCAGGCTTTTCTTAGACCAGAGATTTCTTAGTACTTAACAATTTTTTGAAAATCTTTAAACATGATCAGTTACTGGAGATAATGGACAGTTAGCAGACTATTGAGAAACATTGGAAAGACGACAGAGGAAGCACTCCTTATTGAGTGCTGTACTGAGCAAACGGTAAGCAAGTAAATAGAAGAATAGGCGATCGCTAGACCACACAAAGTGATGAATGGCCAAGTTTTGCTTTAAGACATCGAGAGAAGAGTGGGAATTGCAACAACATCAACTGTACATATAAAGTAAGATTACGTGAGTAAGAAATTATTTAGACTAGCAGTGGCATCCTTGGAGAGGTCCATCCATTGTGAGGCTTTAAAAATTTTTCTTCGAATTTTCATTGAGAAATTTTACTGTAATAATTCTAAACATTTTCATGTGTTTATTTTTGAGATATTGCAAAATTTAATTAAAAAAAAATCCGATCCACGCCGGGGTTATCACCTAGTTTATTTGGAAGTAGCAGCAGATGCAAACATTTCACAAAAATAAATTTTGACTATATTCCGTGGGAATGTGAATATTTTGGAAACTCAGATACTGATAATCGCGATGACTGAAGGTTCTTTCCCAAGAATTATTAAAAATTAGCATAAAATAACGATGCAGTGACAGCACAAATAAGGCAGCATCTATTGAGGAGGAAAAGGAGTCACATGTGTCTCCCTTGAGCTCCCTGTCAAACATCCAGATATTAATCAGAGAAACTCTGCAGCTAAAACAGAAAAAGCTATACCGGCATTTGAAACATCAAGTCCAAAAAAAAATGAGCCTAAAGTATGTGGTGATGTTCCGCAGAGGTGAGGTAATTCAAGAAGTGTTTACATAAAGTCCCCATATATCACATAGACTTCATTTTTTCGCATTTTTCGTAGAATAGATAGTTCCATTGCTATGTTTTGTCTTGATTGAGTTTTTACTTAACCAATTGGAAGTTATAATCTAAATTTTTAAGATTGTACTCTTCATATGAGAGAATTTATACTGCATCTGGTGTGGCACAGGTTGAAGTCACCCGCGTTCGGAAGTTAGGCAGAGGCTCTTGGTCGAAAAATAGTCGACAGCCTCTTGGCTGTTACTCGGACTAATGCCTCCAAGAAGCCCCACCAGTGCACTCGCTATGCGCTTGGGGAAACGGCCGGGTGCAGAGCATGCCTTTACCCAGGAAGAGAAACGGTTAAAACAACAACGGGATCGGGTGCTGTCAATCGGCACTTGGAACGTATTCTGCATGACAGGAAAGGAATCAGAGTTAGTGGAGGAAGCCAAAGGGTATCGACTAGATATCATAGGTATTACCTCTAAGAAACGTCTGGGTTCTGGAACTGTGGACTTAGAAGGAGGGTGGAAGCTTTTCTACTCTGGTGTCGACCCTAACATGACTGCCCAGGCAGGAGTGGGGATACTCGAAAGTTGCAGATTATGTTGCAGATTGGATCCCCTTAGGTGGAAGACTGTGTCTCCTGAGGCTTCAGATAGGGAAACGGTCTCTCTCTCTATTCGTTGCATATGCTTCGAATGCTGTCACAGAATACCCACTTTTTCTAGATGGGAGAGTTCAATGCACACATAGGGGCTGATGACCAAACATGGAGAGGCCTGATTGGGAGGAATGATGACCCCATTTTAAATGCGAATGAGAGGTGCTTGTTGGATTTCTGTTGCAGCAATGGACTTTCCATCACAAACACCTTCTTCCAGCACAGGGATGTCCATAAGTATACCTGGTACAGGGATGCAATAGACCAGAAGTCACTGATTGATTTTGTAATCGTTTCAGCCGACTTATTCCGATCAGTGTTGGATACTCGTGTGAGAAGAGGGGCAGAACTAACAACTGATCATCACCTTGTTGTCTGCACTTTACGGTACTCTGAATCCATGCCAACCAAGCAAAATACTAGGTTCAGACAAACTTGGTGCATCAAATGGGAGGCATTGGAGGATAGAGCTGTGAGGAAGACCTTTGCAGATAACATATCTTCAAGTTTCAAAGAACTACCCAGAGATCATGGTACTGTTGAAGAGCAGTGGCAGTTGTTGAAAACAGCTGTGATTACATCGGCTGCACTGTGATGTGGTCGTAAGCGGCTGAGTGTAGCACAGGGCGGTGAGAAAAGGACTGCATGGTGGAACGGTGAAGTCCAAGAAGCTGTCAAGGCAAAGAAGGAAGCCTATTTGCTATAGTTTGCAAATAAGTCAAATTTGAGTTGAGCGCGGTACACTGAGGCGCGAAAAGCAGCAGCGAAGACAGTATCAACAGCTTAAGCCAAGGCCTCGCAGAAGTTCGGGGGGAAATTGGAGGCAGACTATGGTTCGGCAAACAAGTTATTCTGGCAGAAGTCTCTTTCATCACAAACTATTAAGAGTTCAGATGGGAGGATTCTGAAAACGGAGGAGAGCGTGTTGCGTAAGTGGAAGGAATACTTTGCATCTCTTCGTAATCCGGTGACATCAACAACTGAGGCACATAAGGTGCACCTTGGAGCAGGGAATAGTCACGGTAGTATCACTGAAACAGAAGTCAGATGGGCAATTAAGTTCCTGAAGACTGGCAGAGCTGCAGGTGATAATGAAATCAGGTCCGAGATGTTAAAGGCCTTAAATCAGGATGGTACCCTGTGGCTGACTCGAGTGTGTGAGGTTTCTTGGATATCTGGACAGGCCCCTAAGCAATGGCAGACAGGAACTGTGATCCCTATCTTCTAAAAGAGAGATCAGAGAGATTGCAACAACATTCGAAGCATTTCTTTGCTCAGCATTCCTGGGAAACTGTACGCTAAGTGTCTGGAGAAGAGAAGTCGGGAAATAGTCGGCTCCAAACTGTCGGGGGAGCAGTGTGGTTTCCGACCTGGCCGAAGCACGATGGATCACACCTTTGCTCTAAGGCAAATCTTTGAGTAATCCTGGGAGTATGCTCTGGAAAGTGATGCAAGAGTATGGAGTGGATGGGCAATTACTGGCTACCATGTTTCTGTACGAAAGCTCTGAGATGTGTGTCTGGATAATTGGCATTAAGTCAAGACCGTTCACCGTGGGTGTTAAACTCCACCAAGGGTGCGAAATGTCGCCCCTCTTGTTCATTATCTCTATGGACTGGATAGACAGGGACAGCCAAGGCGATGAGCGTGTTTGTGTGGGTGACTGCCTGGTGGAGAGGTTGCTCTTTGCTGACGACCTTGTCCTCCTTGGGTCTTCTCGCACGAACCTTCAGCATGTACTAGACCATGTGGTTTGCAGCCAAATGTGAAGAAGCTGGGATTTAGATCAGTGTGGCTAAAACTGAGGTTCTGGTCCTTTCAGTGCGCTCTCCATGTTAAGAGAGCCTCACTGACACAGGTGGAGAAATTCAAGTATCTCGGCTCGGTGCAGCAAGCTGTGTCAGACGTGAACTGTGGCGATCCGTGGTAACGAAAAGCGAGCTGGGTAACAAAGCCAAGATCTCCGTCTTCAAATCTATCTTTGTCCCCATTCTCACCTATGGTCATGAGGCTTGGGTAATGAACGAAAGAGTGCGATCGCGGGTACAAGCGGCCAAAATGAGAATTCTGAGAAGTGTGGCAGGTGCTTCCCTACTAAATAGAGTGTACAGCAGCACAATAAGGGAGTCTTTAGGTGTTGAGCCGCTTCTTCTCTGCATTGAGAGATCTCAGTTACGCTGGTTTGGCCACGTGAAACGGATGTAGCAGTTGTTATTTTCCAAGCCGGTGGGTAAGAGACTAAGGGGTTGGCCTAGAACCAGGTGGCTAGACTATATGGAGAATCCGGGTTTGAGTCGCATGGGTATTACCAGGGAGGACATGCACCTGATGGTAGAAGATCGCGATCGCTGGAGGTCCTCCATAGGGCTGCTGCCCCCACGACCCTAATGGATAAGCGAGTTTGAAAAGTAAGTAAGTAAGTATTGCTCTCTTTATGTATAAGTGTCACTATCCCGGGCAACACCGGGTACCTCTGCTAGTCTTTCATTTCATATCTTTCTATATATATAACTAGTAGAGGTACCCGGCGTTGCCCAGGATAATTACACATGTAGGTAAACAGAACATTCTCAAAAAATTAAATTATAACTTCCAATTGGTTAAATAAACTTCCAACTTTATCTAAACTCTTCTTGACTTGCCTCACCACTGCGGAGCATCACCAGATACTTTAGACTCAAGTTTTACTTGCCCTTGACGCAGAAGCTCTTATACCATCTTGCTCATAGTCTTTTCTCTTTTACCTGCAGAGTTTCTCTGACCGATACTCTGTCTTTCTCTGTCTTTTCCAGGCATATAAATTATTGCCAGTCGTCTCGACGTTTGATAGGGAGCTCAAGGGAGACACACGTGACTCACTTGCCTCAGCAATAGATGCTGCCTTATTAATGTTCTGTTATTGCATCATCATTTTTTGCTCATTATCAATAATCCTTGGAAACGAACGTTCAATTATCGCATTATCAACATCTCAGTTTCCAAATATAAACATTCCCACAGAATACAGTCTAAATGTATTTTTATGAAATGTTTGGAACTGATGTGCTACCAAATAAGCTAGATTATAACCCCAGGCATGGCTCGGACTGTTTTTATGATTAAATTCTGCAATATCTTAAAAATAAACACATGAAAGCACTTAGAATTAATATTGTTAAAATTGAGAATTCTTTAATTACTGTGGATAGCGACATAATCAATAAGACGA
>JAHWFO010037430.1:936476-976684 GCA_023313115.1 Rhysida immarginata
AGTTCCCTATCAAACTTCCAGACGACTGGCAAAAATTTACATGCCTGGAAAGAAATGATAAAGAACGAGTATTGGTCACAAAAACTCTGCAGCTAAAACAGAAAAAAGTAAACAGGTATTGGTAAAATCTGAATAGCGAGAATTTCGTATCGAACAATAGGGTATAAGAATTTCTATGTCAAGGGAAAGAAAAACTTGGCTCGAAATTATTCAGTGATGTTTCCTGGTGATGAAGAAAGTCTCGTTATATCATCTAGAATTCTTATTTGTTGGATTTTTCTAGAAATAGATAGTCCCTTTGCCGTGTATTTATTGATTGAGTTAGTATTTAACCAACTTGGAGTTTTAATTAAACTTCTTGAGATTGTTCTGCTTACTTATAAGTTTAATTATCCTGGACAATGCCAGGTCCTCTACTTGTATATAAAGAAGGATGTTTGTTTGTGAGTTTGTGAGTGGGTTTGTTTCTTATACAAATCTACTGTTTTATTCTGATTTTGACGAAATTTTGCACACTTGATCTTCAAAGCATAAGGAAAGTCACTCGCTACATCAGATTTCGAATAAAAAATTGTCTACAATAAATCGATATTCATAATGATAGCAGTACATAGTAATAAGATGTATCACATGACCAACAATTCAAGGCAAAGTTTGTGCATTATAGATAAGTTTCAATTTGCAACAATGCAGATTTTCTAGAAATAGATAGTCCCTTTGCTGTGTTTTATTGACTGGGTTATTCTTTAACCAATTTGTAGTTTTAATTTAACTTCTTGAGATTGTTCTGCTTACCTATAAGAGCAAATATCCCGGGCAATGCCAGTTTGTCACATGAGGAGGCTGCTGACAGTGATAGCGAAGCTGATGAAGAGCAGGGAATACAATGTTTACTGTTGGCACCATCTGTAGAGCCATAAGGAAAGAAAGTGCAGGAAGGAAGAGAAAAAGAGCGCGGCGGAGGAAGTGAGATCGGAAAAGTTAAAATGTTTTTCTCGGCCTGTGTACCAAGAGAGCTCGAACGGGACATACGGAGGTGATACCACACACCACGACCACAAAGATGCCGCCTGTCTAGAATGGGAAAAAGGGAAAACGTGCTCGAAAGCCTTGCACACGTATGAAGAAGGAAGTGAGCGCTTCTGAGTCCAGTGAACATCTCAAGGAATGCGCGACAAGCGAAACTTCGTTTGGCAGTAATTTGCGGGATAGTGAGGAGTCTCGTGGAAGCAGTGTTGATTCTGTAGTATCTATTGTCGCTTCAACGGTAGAGCTGTTACTTTCTCTCGAATAGAGGAAATATTCCACCGAGTTTACCTCGCCAGCCTCAGCTGCAAGGTGCCTACTGGATAGTCAAGAAAGCTGTAGTAGTGAGCTATGTGAGTATTGTCTTTCTTATGGCCAGCGTGGTTGGCACGTTGGCATTCGAGTCTCCATTAGCGTGTTAGTTCTTAGCGACTCGTTATCCTATGTGCATGCATTTTACACATTGACTGTCATTAATATCCGGATTAGGCAGCTCTGCTTCAGTGCTGATAGAGCGAATGGGGTGATTCAAGCCCTGGTTAATCTTTATTAAGTGATGTTTTGTCTTGGGGATTGTTGGTCTATCTGGCAGAGGATTTGGGAGCCACATACGTATACGGCCTTCATTAATGGGAATTAAGGATATACTTCCCAAAATTTCCTTACTTAAGCTATTTACGTCCACTGCGATTTACCAAAATATACGTGAGACAGGTCCTCTGCAACTATATAAAGAAGGATGTTAGTTTGTGGGTGTGTTTGTGGGTGAGTTTTTTTCTTATACAAATCTACAGTTTTATTCTGATTTTGATGAAATTTCGCACACGTGACCTTCAAAGCATAAGGAAAGTCACTGTCTATATCAGATTTCGAAAAAAATAATTATCTATAATAAATCGATATTCATGATGATGGCAGTGCACAGAAATAAGATGTATATCATGACCAACAATTCAAAGCAAAGTTTGCACAACAATAGGTATCAACAATGGTGTAATGAATAAATCTATTTAGGTAAATAAAGAAAAAATACGAAAGGGGGGGGGGGTTAAATGATGTCAGAAGAGGGACATGTAGTAGCAAAATGAGACTTGAGCTTCACCATGGGGGGTGGGGGGAGATGAAGGTTGAAATTTAATTCAGAATAGAGAGGAATTTTGGGATAACTGAAAAAGTGACATCATTTAACATGACAAGAAATCAGATGAGCAGTCTTGAATCTGTGCTGCCTAAAATGTATTTTGAATGTAAATATAAGAATAAGAGCAACAGATGTAAGAAGGATTTGGAAAAAGATATTTTAGATGTAAGTATAAACTGACATAGTTAAAGAGTGAAACAGATTTATGGATTTTAGTAGCGCATAGAGAAGTTAGAATGAATGTATATTTTATGTATTTGGACATATTTAATTAATTAATTAGAGTGTATATTATGATATAAACAGTTAAAATGGAACATTTGAGTAATTAAATCACTTTAATAAATAATTTATTCCTTTTATGAGAAATGGATGAAATGAAAAACTATAACTTTTGTGTACGAAAACCTGGGACATTATTGTACGGAATCACTATTATCCATACACACTGAAAATGTAAACCACATTTTAAAAATGTTTCAAGGCTTCATAACAGAGTAAGTTATTTCAAGTTGACATGTAAGATGTTACCAACTGCCAGAGAAATAACTTATCATCGAGATAAGGAGTAATATCAAACTATAAATACAGGAGAACATGTGAGGTCATCACGGAAACAGTTTTGCATTGTTGTTACATGTTTAAGCATTGTTGGCGTTGGTTTGAAGCACATGCCGGAATTGAAAAGTCACCTGACTCTTATTGTCTGGGCAAAAAATTTTTGGTAAGGAAAAGAATTAATAACATCCACACCCAGATTTAGAAGAATTCAGTTAAACCCTAGCCGACCTTCTATTCGTGTTACTTGAATAGGAGACTGAGATTTTAGATGGTCCGACCTGGTAAAAAGTTGGACCGGGGTTTAGACACCCAATTAGAGAGACAATTGATAACACCATTAACCAATTTAAACAAACATTTATTCAATCATAAATGATAAAATACAAATGTAAAAGGTAAAAAGTTGAATAAAAAGTGAACTCTATTAATGGTATCATACTTTAGTTTAAGTTAAAAGCTCAAACACTCATTATATTTTAATATCAAGGATAAATAAATTAATATTATATATTCTCAGATAATTAACAGTTTTACATTATGTCACAAAATCATTTAGACTCTCAAAAGTATCTCCGCGCTCAACAACAGTGGTTATTTTTATATTCAAACAAAATCTCACAAAGCTTTAAACTACTTTTTATAATCAAGACATCTTAATTTAGCTTTAAAATTCTCACAAAGTTAAAAGACTAACTACTCTCACATTAAAGTTAGAAAATGATATTTGGTGACCGCATGATATAAAACAAGAGACGAAGCGTGCACACCAATATGTGGTCTTCAGGTCGTTGTCTCTCGATGCAGTGAAAGGTGGGGCGAGTCGATAGTATTCTGCGTAGTTGTTGTTTTATTTTCCACACGCATACCAAGGTATCCCCAAAGCGAATTAAGGCTAATTTGCAAATGGATCTTAATCCTGGGTTTTTTCTATGCATTTAGGACAATACCGATAATAAATATATAATTGACCTGAACGCATTTACTTTTATTTGAGTGTACCATTCTATGAATGAAAAGGGAATAATATAAATCGTGTAAGATTTATATTACACGATGTTTGCATTCAATTTACACATATTGCCGCATTTTTTTGGCTGATTTTGTAAAAATCTCTGATTTTTTGTAAAATTCCATGACTTTTCCGGTTTTTGCTATTCACCCTGTCATAGCAGAAAATTACGCCTACAGATAATACATGTTTTTGGAATGAAATTTGAAGTAGGCCCAAGAAATCTTCCATCGGCCCATGCGCTGGGATATTGATTCTTCTTTGATGGGCTCTGCAAACATTTAACTAATTGTAGGATTAAGTGATAAATATTTCGATAGCAATAAGAATTTTTATTAATCTAAGTTTAGGGATAATAAACTGGTACTAAGAATAATTGGATTTTTTTTTGAAGATATATCACTCAAAAATAATAGCAACTATTGCTGGATACATCTTTTCTCTCTCCCTTCAATTCACTGTTCGTTCTTCTCTCTCAGCACATCAGAAAAGTAAGAGCTCGCAAAAACTCAAAAAATCCGATAATATCCCTCAAGAAATTAAAAGAGAATGACGATCACTTACGATAGAATAATCATGGCTGACTGGACAAAATTGAATAGGTGGGGCACAGGGCTAACTCTTCAAGGAGGGGATGATGGGGTGATCTCCACTCGACTCGACAGAGCTCTCTGTAAAATAACGCTGCTGTCAACCAACTCCGATGATAAACCGACCTGCTAAGGAATCGTTAAAGCAGTTTAAAATAAATGTCCTGTTTTGTAACAAAGTTATAAAATCGGTACAAACTGCTGACAAAATTCATAATAACTTCTGAAATAAACTACAAATAGGAGATCATCACATCACTCCCCAAAAACCAAAATTTGTCCATCTACTTGATGACAAATTTTCATCGAATCAAACATGGTATAAAAGTTTCAAAGTCTTCAAGTCCCTAAATCTTCTGAGCCATACCTGTTCTGAAGGCGCTGTCTGTCATCTACGATGTCTTTGACGATGGAGCATGAATGTACACACCTTAACTCACCTGCCTATATCATAATGGTCCCTCCTCTCCTTCACACAGCTAAAAAACAACTTTATTAAAAACTAGCAAAGGTACCTGGCATTGCCCGTGATAATTACACTTGTAGGTAAACGGAACAATCTCAAAAAAATAAATTAAGTTCAGCAATATCTTAAAAATAAACACATGAAAAGGCTCAGAATTCATACAGAAAACATTTTTAATGAAAATTCGAAAAAACAATTTTAAAGTCTCACAATGGATGGATCTCTTCAAGGATGCCACTGCTAGCCTAAATAATATCTTACTTATGTAATCTTACTTCAGATGTACACTTGCTGTTGTTGCAATTTCCACTCTTCTCTCGATGTGTTGAAGCAAAACTTGGCCATTCATCAATTTGTGTAGTCTAGCAGTTTATGATTTTTCTATTTACTTGCTTACCATTTGCTCAATACAGCATGGAGGTAAAGGACTGATTTCTCTGTCGTCTTTCCACTCTTTCTCAACAGTCTGCTAAATCTCTATTATCTCCAGTTAATGATCATTTTTAAAAATTTTCAAGAGAATAAGTACTAAGAACTCTCTTTTCTAAGAAAAGCCTGAATAATATGCCTTATTACAAATTGAAACTTATCCATATTGCATCATCATTTTATGTTCATTGTTATAATTCTTGGAAAGATTGCTTTATCGTTGCATCATCATTGTGTGCTCATTGTTATTGGTGAATTGCGTATTGATACTATTGTTGATGCGAACACAACGGGCCTATTTTTGCACAAACTTTGCCTTGCATTGTTGGTCATGAGATATTTCCATTAATATGCATTGCCATAACCATGAATATATGATTTATTATCGATTTTTATTATTTTTTCTGACATCTGAGTTGGACAGTGACCTTTCTGATGGTTTGAGGGTCAAGTATGCAAAATTGCATCAAGATCAGAATAAAACTGTAGATCTGTATAAAAAGCAAACCCACAAACGAACAATCCCAAAAACATCCTTCTTTGTATATATATATAGAAAGATTCCCACAATTGACAGGGTACATTCATTTAAATGAAATCCCAAAATTTTAAAACAAATATTGAAAATTCAAAATCAAATAAATTATAAAATCGTCAACATGAAATGTTACAAAATCTTCACCTGGAAACTGGTTAATGGTTACAAAATTACTGACAAAATTTTCAAATTTGAATTCGTTTTGTTTGTTTTTTATACAAATCTACAGTTTTGTTCCGATCATGATGAAATTTTGCATACTTGACCTTCAAAGCATGAGGATGGTCACTGTCTACCTCAGATTTTGGAACAATAATAATTATCGATAAAAAATCGATATTCATGGTTATGGCAGGGCATATTAATGATAAATATCTCATGATCAACAATGCAAGGCAAAGTTTGTGCAGCAATAAGTATCAACAATGGTATAAACACACAATCCACAAACACTAAGCAGGGAACAACAATATATACCTCATGTCCAACAATAAAAGGCAAAGTTCGTGCATCCTTGGAGAGGTCCATCCATTGTGAGGTTTTAAAAAATATTTTATCGAATATTCATTAGGAATTTTTACTGCATTTATTGTAAGTGTTTTCATCTGGTTATTTTTAAGATATTTCAAAATTTAATCAAAAAAAGGGTTCATGCCAGGGTTATCATCTAGCATATTGGGTAACACAGCAGATCTAAACATTTCATAAAAATACAGTTTGACTATATTCTGTATGAATGTGAATATTTTTGAAACTGAGATGATGATAATGCGATGATTGAACGTTTATTTCCAAGAATTATTAATAATGAGAATAAAATTATGATGCAGTGGCAGGACATAAATAACACAGCATTTATTAAAGAGGAAAAGGAGTTACACATGTCTCGTTTGAGCTCCCTATCAAACATCCAGACGACTGGCCATAATTTATGTGTCTGGAAAGGAAACAGAAAGAACGAATATTGGCCAGAGAAACTCTGCAGTTAAAAGAGAAAAGACTCTACGGGCAATGGAAGAATCTGAACAACGGAAGTTTCGAATAGAGCAAGAGGGTATAAGAGCTTCTGCGTCAAGGGCAAGAAAAACTTGAGTCTAAAGTATCTGGTGATACTCCGCAGTGGTGAGGCAAGTCAAGAAGAGGTTAGAGAAATTCCCGGTATGTCACCTAGAATTCCTATTTTTCGTCTTTTTCGTAGAATGTATAGTCCCTCTGCTCTGTGTTGAATTGATTGAATTATTATTTAACCGATTGGGAGTTATAATTTAATTTTTTGAGATTGTTCTGTTTACCTACAAGTGTAATTATCCCGGCCAATGCCGGGTACCTGTGCTAGTTCTGAATAAAAATTCATTGAAGGAAAAATTTTAATTAGGAGCCACAAAGGTGGAGAATTTAAATTCTTTTTAAGGATTTGTCGAAAAGTGGTTCTGGAGAAATATGAGCAACATGTGATGTGGGCAATGCAATTTTTTTGATTACATCGTTAATCGGTCAATAAGGAAAAAAATCACTAGATAGTCACTCTCTCATTTTTTCAACCTTAATTTTAAAGTTCATGAGAAATTAAAATAAAGTGTTAGAGTCAATAATGCAAAAATCACGTGAAGAAAGTTTATAATAAAGGTCACAGTAATTACCTCACATTTTAACAGTTCATTCACAATCGGTTATAAAAGTTCAATAGGAATACCAACGAACTGGAAACAAAGTTTGTAGGCTTGAATTTGCAGAAAGTTCATTAGTTATAGTCATTTGTTTGTGGTCACAAACAGTTCACTGGTTCGTAAACTTGTAGTCCTTAGTTCGTAATAGTTTTATAGTTCACTGAATTTTCTTCAGTGGTGAACATGAAATTACACTATTCAAACTCTATGGTTACTTCCTTCTTGATAAATGCTTGTAGGAATAATGAAGACTGTAGTCATCATAGTTTTTCATGTATGTTTATCACACTGGTGGTTGTGATTTAAATCTGCTTATCTCACTATAGCGGTAACAATAATTGAAAGCCACTCCGAAGAGGAGGGGTGAATCCTTATCTCCAATGATTGAAGTCGCTCCGATGTCGCCACGATGGCTGCGTTCGTTTATTGAGCGCTTAGCGAGCGCTCAGAGGGCGCTCAGTACAAATTCGTTCGTAAATTCTTCGCTCACCAAAATGTTGGCGTTCGTAAAATCTCGCTCTTCGAAAGCGCTCGCGAGCTAACTGAGCGAAGTTTATCCTCGCTCAGTTCGCTCTCGACAGAGAAGATCACGAAAACAAGATGGCAGCTGAAGCAAAAGACCAGAAACTTTAACTTTTAACTGACGGCAATTCCATCTTTTTTATTCATTTTTATATTCTATCAGATAAATATAAAAGAAATTAGTGTTTCTATATCAAGACCCTTTATTTCTTAGATTATAGATATCAAAAGAGGGGAAGAACAGATAATTTTCGGCAATTTTTTTTGTTTGTACAATTTTCATTTTTAAAAATAAAGATAATAATCAATTTATAATTATGTAAATTGGAATATATTTTATGTATGTATAAATTATAAAGAGGTTTCTTGATTTAACTTCACAAACACACACAAAAACTTTTTTATTCGTCTTCAGGGAATAAAAACGAATACGCAAAAGCAATCGCTTCGGAAATAAGTTTCTTGATGACAGCCATGTTGCCTGAGCGCTAATGATAAAGACCCTTGAAATCGTCAAAATCGTTCGTAAACTACAGCAGCGCCCCCCAAGAGCTAAGTGAGCGCTCATGTAGAGCTCGTTTTTCCTTCGCTCAATAAACGAACGCAGCCGTTGCCTCTACATTGCTCACCGCTCATTTTCTCGTGATACCATGGAAGAGGAAAAAAAAATGAAGAGCTGACGAAACTGCACTCGCTCTCGTTAAAGTTCAATTACATCATTACAGTTCTTAATTAATAGCATACCTTATTCTACTCAATCCACATCATACTTAGTCACCAAAATCATTTCATAAATTAATTATTTATTCTTTAATAGATAAAAACTAACCACAACCTGGTTAAATGAATTAAAAATTGATAAAACACGTAAAATACTTAACCAAACACCATCTCTTTAACAGTAAGAATGATTTATTTAAATATTTTTAACATGTTTAATTAAGTCAATCATCCACACACAACAAGAAAAGAAATGATCAGTTGTCCATATAAAATCTTAGAATTATTTCCTAACACTTTAATAATTTTTTACTCAACATTTTCCATTAAATTCTCATAACCTTGCTTAAAAAGCAGGAAATACATTTTTATTTAAACCACACAAAAGAAATCAAGAAGGAAAAACTTCCCCTCCCTATTTTACATAATGATCTTGTCTCATGAAGGGGCTTGACCTCCTTTCATTGTCGAAGTTAAAGGTACTGTTTGACATTCTTTGTCTGTCTCTCTATCCGTTTCTGTAAACGAATTCTCTTCATTCACATCCATGTCAGTAGAAGTTGTGACATTGTCAAACTCTATTCGCGCTTATATACGGATACCAAAATTAAATGCGCTGCTCATCATGCTCTAAAGTGTTTCAGAAAAAAGATAAAGCCAATAAGGATTATAACAACGGTTTACATGTCATAGTGTAAAACTTCAGGATTGTTAATGCTTCTCCCACGCAAATCACGTGACAAAGCTTCTGTTTGCTGTTGAATCTCACACAAGCAAACACGCGCTTGCTCTAATAACATATGCAGCGAATTCTCTATTAAGTAGTCAAATAAAGATTTATTTAATTTATTTACTTCCTTAATAAATTCTCTAAATTCTGAAAGATTAAAAATTTCTTTAATATCAGGTTCTATTAACGAATTTAAATTTGAAAATGGTGATCCTATTGTTGTGATGCTTTGTACAAATGGCGATAAAACTACGTCATCACCTACTCCAACAAAAGTTCTGGGTATTTGAATTTTTCCTATGCCGCTAAGTTTAATAGTTTTATTATCTCTAGAAGGTCGGGATCGTTTGGTTTGGTTTGGTTTGGTTTGTTTGGTATTAATGTCCTTTTCAACTGCTCAGGACGGCGTTATAGGGGCCGCAAATTTTGCCTCGCAAGGGTTCTTTATTGGATTATTCTAAATTCTTAAAAAGGAAAGACAGACAAAAGAAAATTTTAAATAGGTGCGGGCAACCTCTCTCGCAGGCAATCACTCTCAATGAACAAGTGTGACAGGGATTATCTTGTGACATTTCATGTCAAGTGAAGTGACATATGCGTCCAATGGGGGGGGGGGGCGCCCAAAAAGGCCATAATTTTAAGGGACTTGTTTTTATTTAAAAAAAATAGAAATTAGTAATAAATAAGGATTTAGCTGTTATTTTATTTCAATTTGAAATTTCTGAATAATTTTCTAATAATATATTCGTTTAGAGTTATTTTACTTTAACTGTTGTCATTATATTGTATATAACTCCTGTTAACGTTTCCTTGTCGTTCTAGGAATGCGATTGTCGGGGGGGGATACCATTGTTATGGCGATGCTTCTTGTGCGGTCTCCCGGGGTGATTATTGTTGGGTTGTTGATAAGATGGTCTTAACAATGATAGATATATATATTTTTTTCTCTCCAAGGAAACAGACAGTAGATAATGATTGTATGTGTAATGTAGGAAGGGGAGTTCAATGTTAAAAACTGAGAGGGCGAGGAGACGCTCTTCAATACATATCATCATTCCAAACGTGCGGTCAAGTTTGACTTGATGCATATCAAGGAGTTGTCCATTCGTCGAAGTCGTAGAATACATTGCAATTAGTAAATTATTTAGCACATCACAGCGATGATGCCGTTATTTTTCATCAATTCTGGGAAAGAAATGGATGAAGATAGAATTTTCTCCTTGCCTACTTGCGGAGATGGTACTCAAAGCTCCTTCTCACTGCCCATCAACATGTATTCTCGTCCTAGCGACAATTAATTCCTGCCCATAGCGACTTCTGTTTGGTGAGTGTACTTTATTTTGCGTTTTGAACTGGCGTTTCCGCGTGAGGGTGTCTAAGCTTCATATTGCAAAGAACCTTGCCTCGTGCATATGCAGTAATAACGGTTATGGACTGTATCCATAATAACCTGATCAAGAGTTCCGCCGCGTAAAGTAAACAGTACAGTTGGAAGCAATGTCTGAAATGTAGTTTGCCTTCTATAGCGTCTGTAATAAATATGAATAGTATTAAGTTTAGCATTATGGGTCTCTAAGTGGTTTGTTGAGCCCTGTTGTTCCTACGGTGTTGATCACAGTTAATTATTTGCATACTTGCACCTTGCCTATGTGCAGTTTTTTGTACCTTGGTGGTGAGCACCCGTTTTGTATCGCGTTCGCTAATTGTGCGACGCGCTAGATGTTGTTTAAAGCGGTGATAGCTCATTGACGCGGGGAGGCGTGTTGTAGTCAGGCTAGCTGTACAAAGAACGTGTGCATCGGGGTTTCTGTGGTCCCTTCCCCCAATAAACGATCTTATAAGAGATATTGGGTATAAAGGAACCACACGACATTCTCCATGTCGTAACGTTGACTTTTAGAGTTAGGTTCTTTGTGCAGTGTGCCTTAATAAGCCTAAAAGAAATCGTGTTAATGCCTCACCCTGGTTGCTGCCATAAGAGTAATTGGTTTAACGCAGTGCTCGTTAATAGTGCTTGAACAGGTGCTTATGCTCTGTCAATATTTATGGGATAAGAAATAAGGTTACAATTGTTCTTTTTTATGTTTGAGTAATTGTGAACGAAACCTTAGTTTGACTGCCTTGTTAACTTATGCATATTTTAGAGGGCCCTCTCGAGTTGTGACTTGTAATTGTTGTTTTTTTAAGTTGTTTGTAATAAAAGGTTGAATTATAGCTTATGCAGTCCCAGTGTTCAATCATTTAGATCCCTTAGATTTATATCAGTTCCGAACTCTACAATCCTGCACCTCTCGACTCCAGTCATTTCCTTAGTATCAAAGCAAGGGGGGGGTGCAGTATTGTAACAATCTCTTTTAAGATGTAAACAAATGGTTTAAGCTTAACCCTGTAGGGATAGAACTATCCTAAAGAACAGATGGGCAACCATAATTTGCAACAGACAAACATGTACGATTAAGAGAATGAGCTTTTATAACTATTGGAAATAAAAGCTACTGATGCCTGGGATCATGATAATTTTTTATTTTTTGTTGGTGGTCCTCAAGAGCTTTGGTCGCTATCTCGTAGGCATCTTGCAGTCTGAGCTCGTCTTCATGTGCATAATTGTCATCTATATCATAAGTTATGCATTGGGGGGGGGGGGGAAATATATCTTATAGCAAGGCTGGCTCTCCCCCATAAAATAAAAAGAAAGGAGACTTTTTCATTGCACTGTGGGGGGTGGATTTATCAGCGAATATCACATAAGGAGTTCTTCGTCCCAGTTACATTGTTGCTTCTCAACATAACGTTTCAACATTGTGACAGTTTTGTTACAATGTTCCACGGCTCCATTCGAAGCCAGATGATAATTTTTATTTTTTCAATGTTTGCACAACTCCTTCATTCACGCCAACGTAAAGTTCGCTCCACGATCCGTAAGCAATTGTGTTGGGATCTAATTTTGAGCAAAGACCATGGCCGTTAGCGCTTTTACCACCGTTTCAGCTTTCTGGTCAGTGAGAGCAATAGCCTCTGAATATCAACTGATATGGTCGACTAAAACAAGAATATAGTTATTACCTGTATTAGGTAATGGAAAGAGACCCACCAAATCGGCACCCACTTGATAAAAGGGACGTTCCGCATTAGGAAACTTTTGAAAAGCCTGCAAAAGTTTTCTGGGCACTGTAGTAAACTATCAACGAATTATCTATTTTAAGATGTAAACAAATGTTTTTAGTTTACGATTAAATCAATGAGGATTTATAACTATTGGAAATGAAAGCTACTGATGCGGAAAATACTCTCTTTTCCCTGGTCCTCTCCTTCTAATCCTCAATCTTCTACACTCTCAAGAAATTTCCTCTACCTCGCAACTCTATCAAAAAAAACTTTTCCTAACCAAGACAATTACAAACAAGTTTAGGATAGTAAAAGCAAGGCAACCCAGGCAAAGTGAGAACACAGGAAAACTGTTTACCTGCAAATAGTAGGCAGCATCTATTGATGAGGCAAAGTAGTCACGCATGCCTCCCTTGAGCTCCCTATCAAATGCACAGACGACTGGCAAAAATTTATGTGTCTGCAAAGGAACAAGAAAGAACGAGCATTGGTCAGAGAAACTCTCGGAGCGTCATACCCAATGGGCTAACTTCGACCCCGCCTACTGAATCCTCCTCGAGAAACAAGTGAACACTTGTAAGTGGACTTGCACTCGAACAAACTCCATTTTCGAAATCAAACGGGCTATAAGATTTTTTAGATGCATTTAAAGTTACAATTGAGCCAAATAACTATCGCCAATACGCTTCATTAAGAAACATGTAGATTGATCCCCACTCCTGATCTGGAACAACTTCTCAAACGGGAGGGGCGGGAAACGCAAATAACCTTCGGCAATCCCTGTTGCTCCTGACCAAGAGAGGAGGGTGGGTGATAGCTAATACTCGTCCACTATCCGACCACCCGTATCCATGTGGTTACAGCACCTCTTTTTCACTGAGTCTCTCGCACCATGAGCAGCTTTAAATTAAATTCAACACCTTTTATCTTCAAAACTCTCTCAAACCTTTATTTATTAATTAATATCACAAACAAGTCTTTTAAACGATCCCTTGTTGTAAGTGAAAGTTATAGAAGATACTGAGAATGACTCCACGGCTCCAAATTCTCCTGCTACCACCGATAGAATGTTGGGCTGTTCTCAGCTCTATCATGCACATGATCTGTAATTGTACTCTCAATTGCTCTCACCTATTGCCTGAACAATTAATAATAAATTAATAATAATATTCTCCCAAGAAAAACGGCAATCAACACTCTAATATTAACCTGTATTGATAATAAGTATCAAAACAGGAGATGTCAGCATCCCAATCTCCTTTTATTTAGTCTAAATGACGTTTTGGGCGCTCTCATCTCCTAACAAAATTTTCATCTTCTTCTTTAAGCAACTCATTTAAACACATTCTTGCATCCCTCGTGATGTGATCGGCTGCATCATCCAAGCCCATCTTTTTGACAATATTACTCTATGATCTGATTCCTCTTTACCTATCTTTATTACTGCATGAGAATTCTTTATAGGTAAAATCTTCAGGACTCCCCTATTTCCTCTGGCGTGATTAACGACTAGGAAAGTATGAGGAGATATTCTGACTTAGTCTTCGTAATTGGCAGGTCCTCGGTTTCTTAAATTTTGCCCATATGGGGGCAGGCAGGCTCGTCTTGTCTCACAGGCTTTACGGAGGGTGGGGGAACGACATTACTCTAAGTATCTGCCAATTCCTATGCCAATACATATGGTTCTCAATGGTAGGGTAAGGGGGTTGTGGCTCAGGTCTGTCTTCAGCCTTAAGATTAGGAGAGATATATTTTCTGTTTGTCTTTGAATGCCATGGGCTGGTTTAAGTTGGTTGGCATGGACCAATTGTTTATCACTTCTACCAATCTCCTATATAATGAAATTCACTGAAGATAATTGTCTCAATATCTCATAAGACCCTTTAAGATTATCAGCTAATTTATTCGTTAGGCCCCTTTTTACTAGAGGTGAATGTAAATAAACATAATCACTGACTTTAAATGAATAAGACCACTGCCTGGGGTCATGTTAAGTTTTTCTTTTTTTCTGATGGTCGTTAAGAGCTTTGTACACTCTCTCGTAGGGGTCCGGCAGTCTCAGCTCGACTTCTTGAGCATAACTGTCGTCTATATCATAAGTTATGTGTCGGGGGGTCGTTAATATATCTAACGGCAATGTTTGCTCTCTCCCGTAAAATAAAAAGAAAGGAGTCTCTTTCACTGCACTGTAGGGGGTGGAATTATACGCGAAGGAAACATAGGGAGAGCATCGTTCCGGTTATATGTTGCTTCTCAACATAATGTTTCAACATTGCGACCAACGTTTTGTTATAATGCTCCACGGCTCCATTCGAATCTGGATGATAAGCTGAATAAATTTTTTATTTTCAAAAGCTTGCACAACTTTTTCATTAACGCCAACGTAAAATTCGCTCCATGATCCGTAAGCAATTGTGTCAGAATCGAATAATGGGCAAACACCATGTCCATTAGCGCTTTTGCCACCATTTCAGCTTTTTGATCAGGGAGAGCAATAGCCTCCAAATATCGACTAAAATGGTCGACTAAAACAAGAATATATTTATTACCTCTATTTGATAATGGAAAGGAACCCACCAAATCAGCACCCACTCGATAAAAGGGTCGTTCCCCATGAGGAAAGTTTTTAAAAGGCTGCTCCTTCTTTTCCAGAGGGGAAGGGTCGTCTTCTGACAACTCTCACAAAATTTCGACAAAATTCTTAAATATCTTGATTCATTCCCATCCAATAAAATTGTTTATCAACCTTTTTCCTTATTCTCTTCGTTTTCACGTGTCCACTCATGACCTATTGCTTGTACAGCTCAGGGATGACTATTAACTTCCATTTCTCCTCTCCTAGAAACACTAGCTTTTAAATTAAATAACGTATCATCATCTAAAAAATAACCTGCTGAATCCATAGAACCAGTCTGCTTTAACCTCTCAATAATAGGACATAAGACTGAATTTCTCTTTTGCTCTTCTGCTATTAATTCGCAGGAGATGACAGGGACAAAGTCAGCTACTGCCCCAATTGCGACTGCTGAGACAATCAGCATTGCCATGTATGCGTCCGGTTTTATGTAATATTTTGAAATCAATTTCTCGGAGCATCATACCCCAACGGGCTAACCACTTCAGCGGTCAATGATTGGTAACAATCTTGAAATGTCCGTCATCAAATAAACTTGAAATTGATTTATTGCATAATTAACAGCTAGACACTCTTTCTCAGTGGTGCTATAATTTTATCTCGCTCTTCTTTAAGAGACAACTCGCATACGTGATAAGTAGTTCGTCTCCTACATTCTGTGACAAAATAGCTCCCAACACTAACTCGCTCGCATCTGTAGATACAATAAATTTAGAAAAGTCTGGACTCCTTAAAACTGGTGCTGTAATAAGAGCATTCTTAAAGCTTGGAATGCAGCTTCTGTCTCCTCTGTCCACTCAAAAGGAACTTTTTTTAGTCAAGTTTGTGAGGGTTAAACGAATCTATGTGATGTCGATAATACTCCGCTAATCCTAAGAAGGACTGCACTTCTTTAACTGTACTTGGCCTAGGGAATTCTTTAACTGCA
Organism: Rhysida immarginata; assembly: GCA_023313115.1. Lineage (NCBI taxonomy): Eukaryota > Metazoa > Arthropoda > Chilopoda > Scolopendromorpha > Scolopendridae > Rhysida > Rhysida immarginata. The sequence continues at coordinate 952,544 of JAHWFO010037430.1, forward strand.
TATATTTTATCAGGGTCTGCTGCAATACCTCTCTCAGAGACAATATGGCCCAAAGATATGACTTCTGACTTCACAAATTGGCATTTCTTTGGCTTCATATTAATATCGGTAGAAGGGTGGATCATAATACTGTTCCTATTGATTAAACAGGTGGTGGCCTTACAGTATAACAGAGGGACATCAGGAGTTCCAACTAGTTTCGCCATTTATTCCCGGCTTTGTCAAGGATATACACAGCAAGAGGCATGCAAGCCTTTATATCTATTATGATCCCCTTTTTTCTCGCTTTCTTTATTATGGTTTTTGTTTTCCTTTGCATTTTGTTTTTTCTTGCCTGTTTATTTTTCTGTAAATCCTCTTGTCCCCAGACAACCGGATAAGTTCTCTTTTCGGTCCGCGTAAACGCGCACCATCCCTTTGTATATTTTCTTTTTGTATTTTATAAAAAAAAAAATTAGCGTTTACACCCCTTTTTCTATTGGCCTTTATATTTCAAAATCTGTGTTTTTTCTATTTATCCTGTTGGCCATTATTTCCTCTTTATTTCTTTTGTATCCTATTGGTTCATGTATATGCATAATTTGTACCACTGTTCTGTATATAAAGGCTTGCATGCCTCTTGCTGTGTATATCCTTGACAAAGCCGGGAATAAATGGCGAAACTAGTTGGAACTCCTGATGTCCCTCTGTTATACTGTAAGGCCACCACCTTGTAAAGAATGCAATGATCATTATATCGGACAAACAAAAAGAATTATGAAAAAAAGAATTGATGAACACAAAAATGAGATAAAAAAATGTAATGAAAATAACCAAATATATCTACATAAGAAAAACAAAAATCATGAAATTGATTGGGAAAATACAAAAATTTTAGGAACTGAAGAACATTGGCAAAAAAGATTAATAAAAGAAAGCTACTATATAACCAAATCAAAAAATTGTCTAGCCCATCAATCATATAAATTAGATAAAAAATGGGAAATATTGTAATAAAATTTTAAACTTTATAATAAATCTTTTTAATTACTATCTTTTTCTCTTATTAATTTAAAAAATTTGTTAAGTATATTCTTATATTTTTTATATTATTTTTTTTATATTTTATATATTTTATAAATATAAACATAATCAATATATTATAAAAATATGTAAATATACCTTTATTCAATTATAAATAACTATACAAAAATTCTTTGATTATAACAATTTAAAATGTTCAAACAAAAGATGTAAACAATCAAATGATGTAATAATGCCTCTCAACAATATCTATGTAAACTTTATATTTATATTCTTATCTTTTACTGAAAGAACATTTCAGTTATACTTTCAAAAAAGTTTTTATACCTGAAGAAGGTCTTTGAAATAAAATGACCGAAAGGCCTCGTATTAATTATTTTGTGATGTCTTTTTCATTATTCTCTTAAGGCCACCACCTGTTTAACTTCATATTAATATTAGCCTCTAAAATTTTATATGTTAAAATAGCAACTCTAGGTCCTTTAAATGCTGAGGGTAATCAGCTGAATAAATTAAATATCGTCCAGGTACACATGTGCAAATTTACCCTTTATCTATCTAATTATGTGTTCCGCTGTTCTTTCCCACATGCTCAGTGAATTTCCTAACCCCATCGGCAATTGCTTAAACTCATACTTTCCTCCTGGTACAACAAATCCTGTCTTACAACCGTCCTCTATACCAAGAAAACGGTTATGATACGTTTTTTTTTTCGGAATATAGCACCAGAAATACATGCACTTATAAGCACGACATATTGTTACACTCATAAACTATTGAACCATAGAGATATGCTATACACTCCATCACACATATTTTCTTTCTTTAATTTATTCTTTCTATTGCTCCGTTGATATAAATAGGAACACACACTATATCATAATTTTCTAGCTCCCATTGACGTTCCTTGTTTACCACTTCCAATGAATTCACGATTAGCACTACACAATAATTAGACAGAGGGAACTTAGATTAACCACATGTACCCTTTACAATTACAATTATTCCTCATGATTTTTGGTGTAAAATGTTTTGCTGTGGTGAATCAATGAAATTATTCAGTGAAAAATTTCATCAATGAAATTATCCAGATATGATTGTTGTTGCTCAAAACTCATTCTACAATAAGATGAATTAGGCATTATAGTAAATGTATATTGCTCAAAACTCATTGAATTCAAAAGTGTAGGCATATTAGTAAGTGCATCATCTTACCGACTGAATTCTTCCAATGAGAATGCTTGATCGCGTTTTGCCATTTTTATGTTGGTCTTGTGCTAGTATAAAACTAGCAAGTTCAAGTATAGAAAGCATCCAGTGAATACCAGAAAATAAAACTAACACGAAAATTAAAACTGAAAGTTTTCAGAAAAACAAAACTGAAAATTTTCAGGAAAAATAAAACTGAAAGTTTTCAATAAAACTGAACTGAAAGTTTTTACTAAAATAAAAAAAATTATGATTTTTGCTATTGATTTCATATATTGATACATCAATAACAACACCTGTAGATAAGTTATTAAAAATAATGTATGTTCATAATTTCTATGTAAATCAATGATGAATGACTTGGGTACCTGGGTACCTCGTCAATGATTAACTTAAAATTTCTCACCCATGGGGAAGAAGGTTAAAGGTGTTGCAGAAAATTACAAATATCAAGCAAGCACTATCCAGACATTTACGGTGTCATCGCTACTTTCATCATACAAAGAAGCAGTAGCTTCATTACCAGTTAAAAATCTAAAAGCGGAACAATTGCATTTGTACACCCAGAACATATTAAAGCTTTTACATGAACGTAGTTACACAGTATTGAGTTTAATTTCAGACAATAACTGGATAAACCGCATTATGTTTATTATGCTAAGTATAGGCTGCTTGAAATCTTATATTGATAATCATTTTCTTAAAGGAAAAAAAATTTATTTTGTTTGATAGAACACATCTCATAAAAGCAGTAAGAAATAATTACTTAAGTCAAACCATGAAAAATCAAACATTCTTTTATCCTGGTCCATCAAATTTGAGTAAAATTAATGTAGCAAGCTTACAACATCTAAAATGTATATATGATTAAGAAAAGAACAGCACAGAATAACGATTTTCTGGGTAAACCCAATGCAGACACAAATTTCCATTGCAAACATTTTAAAAGAATTCTTTTAGGTATTTGAAAGTGAATTTTTATAGCATTAGTTCTAAGCCTTTTTTTAGGTGTTCATATTTGCTGTATATTCATATTTAGATATTGCAAAATTTCATCAAACAAAGAACCCGAGCAACGCCGGGCATATCAGCTAGTATAATAAAATTAAATGTCTTCGCTAGAATAAAAACAATTTCCTTAGCCATAAAATTTTTAAAATGGAACAGAAAACAAACTCTGGCAGTTAACTGTTATTCTTGCAGGAGATTATTACCTGTGGTCAGGAATTTGTTTTCTTTGTGTTTTGAGGTCCGATTTTTTTCAGATTGCATAATGACGTTCTTCTGCCGATCGGTGCTTATTTTCATTTTTTTAAAATTAAAAGAAAAAGAATCGAAACGCACCAAATAACGAATAAAATTAAACTACTATTATATAAAACACACAATATGTAGTAAAAGCAAATAAAAGAAATTGTGGGAAACTAGGCAAATTATTAGAATTTGAAACTAAAATATATATATAATATAAAATTAACTGACCTTATGATCTTTGGATACTTGTGTATACATGAGGGAAGGATGCCACTTTTCCACAAATTTAAATTATTAAAATTCTTTTGCAGGAAAAGTAGCATCCTTCCTTCATCTATTAGAATTTTTTTAAAATAATTCTTTACTCAAATAAATGAGTCTTTTAGCAAATGCCAATTCTAACTATAAATGAGATAATAATGGTGGTCAGCTTAAAAGTTCTAATTTAAAACATGATATTGGTTAAAAAGCTCAATAAACCTTAAATAAAAATCCTTGTGATTTAGTTGAATGGAAATAAATATAGTGGAGGAATATTTCCAGCACTATAGACCGTTTTCAGACGCGCATTTTGCCGTTAGATACCTGAGCAGGCTACTTCCATCCGCCATTATGAGATGTTGACTTTTAGAGTTTCAGGCTATAGAGTGTATGGAACAAGAACGATTTCTGCACTCGCAGGTAACCCCTTTTCTGTTTCTAGTCTTTTTAGTGCTCAGATGGAAAACTTAAACAAGAAGGGTTCATACTGTGCCATGGTAAGTTGCTCAAATAGCTACTTTCGATTGTGATAATGGAAAAAACAAGTTTGTGTCATTCACACGCGTTTACAATATGAAGACTGCCCTTGCTTGGTGTCTTTTTTTTATTTTTGTTTCCCAAAAATGATGCAGAAAAGCTGAAATGAATGAATGCAATTAACAGAAAAATTTTTATGTGTCAAGGAAGCCGTGTATTCATATTACGTTTCCACAAATCAATTCTTACTCAAACGCAGTGCAGGATGCTTGCAACTAGAGTTGAACAAGGCTTCGGCTTAAGATGTCTGGTTTCAGTGTACTGGTCTGGATAACCAACTTTTTTTGTCGATTAACTAGGAATTTATATAAGAATTTATACAGAAAGTATATGCTGGTATTGCGTCAACATTTCGTTAAGTTTTAATCTTCCCTATCCTTAATGGTTAATCTTCACTACTTGCACATCACACGATGACTGATCATGCGACCAAGGTAAGTGACTTTATTTTTTAATTATAACTGGGAGGGAGCAGACCCCCTCTAATGTACTGATATATACCCCCCTTTTCTATCTAGTCACAGTAAATGGCTAAGAAGTGATAGTTAAATTGATAAACATTTCATTTACCTTGGTCGCATGACCAGTCACCGCGCGATGTGCGGAAAGTGAAGACATAACGAATCTGTATATTTCATCTGTATATTTCACATTTTCCATCCACTCTCGAATTCTCATAAAAATCGTTGCCATGACTTATGTCTCAATCCTCGTATTAAAAGAAATATATAATCTATAGTCTACATATATTTTGTATAAAACATATGCAATAAAGTTATATGAAAACTGTCAGTTTACTGAAATATATATTTCTGCATCTTCAAATTTATGTAAATATTAATCTAACTGTTTACATGAGCAAACATTTAACATTTTTGTATTTTAAATGAGATTTTATCAATATTGTAATTAAATCAGTCATTTTTGATCCAGAACAAAAGCTTAATCCAAACACTTCTTGTTCAAACTGAGTGCTCAAATCGTTTGAAACAACATCTTATAATGGTCTATACATCTGAAAAAGATCTATACTCATAGCAATAATAATGGCAAACAATTTTTAGAATGCAGGATTTTTTTAATTTTTAAAGAAAAATAAATATTATTTTGAAAGAATAAACGTAAAATAAATAAGCAAACTGATATCTCCGCTTATCCATTTATCTATTTATTTGGTGGAATAGAATAATGTGAATATAGTTTTTTTTTGTTGGACGTTATGTAATAAAGAAAAAAAAAAAGAAATACTCAACGAATGAACCAGGAACTGACGAAAGAGATGAGCGTGACAATTAAAACCACTAAGAGAACACTTTTTGTAGTCGCCTTCATTGTTGCTGTCACTCCTAAGGATAGAAATATTATACATTAAAAAAAGAAGCTAAATACAACCCGCACTGATAAATCAGCAAAAAAAAATAATCATCTGTTGAGCCAGTGGTTTTCATAATACTGATTCATGAACTCCTGAGTATATCAGAACTAAATCAATAAGAGAAAGAGGTCTTTTCACTTTTCCACAACCCTAGATGTACATACATTTCAATTGAGGGAGGAGATGATCTAACCAGAATTGTTCGATCGGCCTCGGTGGCTCAGGGGTTGCGTGATCGCCTCTGATGCCTGAGAACGCGGGTTCGACCCCGGCCGAGGACAACATGGATTTTTTCAGGGGAAAATCCTGAGATAACGCACTTCCTTTGGAAGGGAAGTAAAGCCGTTCGTCCCGTGTAGTCGTTTGCGAGCTGCACGTTAAAGAACCCTTACGAGGCAAAATTTGCAGCCCCTATAACGCCGTCCTGAAATGACTATGGCAGTTGAAAAGGACATTAATACCAAACAAACCAAAGCAAACAGAATTGATCGGTTATAAAGTCTAGTCATTTGAATGAATATCGCAAAAGTTTAAAATGGATTTGGCTGTTCAGAGTGGAAATAGGGGGATCAGGTTTATGATGGATGTGGGATTCTTACAATACTTAAAGAACCCTTGTGAGGCAAAATTAGCAGCCCCTATAACGCCGTTCTGAAATGGCCATAGCAGTTGAAAAGGACAATAATACCAAATAAACCAAACCAAACCAACAATACTTTTAGCTGAAAAGATTAATCGCTGCTTTCTATTTCCGTAAGCTAAACTTTGGAGATGAGATATTTAACGAACTTAGTAAAACCAAGCCGTTATTTGTTTTTTTTTCTGTATTTCGAACAAATTTATTACCAACTAGCACAGGCACCCAGCATTGCTTGGGAAAATTACGGTTGTAGGTAAACAGAACAACCTCAAGAAGTTAAATAATAAATCAAATTGGTTTTCAGTAATTCTACAATTTCCTGCTGCAGACGTAGCTCCCGTTGTTCAGATGTTTCCGACGTCCGGAAAACTTTTTGTCTTTTCTAACCAATACCTATTCATTTCTTCAGCGGCATTTCGATAAATATGAATTAATATGTATTCTTCGAACGATTATTATAAAGCATAATACTGTATGCTTATTGGTTTGAAGAGTCGAGTTCATGAATGCTTTTTGATGTCGTCAACGATCACCTGAGGGAAGGAATTGCTTCCTCTATCGCCTTTCCACTCTTTCTCAACAGTCCGCTAAATGATCATTATCTCCAGTTACTGATCATATTTAAAGATTTTCAAGAAAATGTTAAGTTCTAATAACTGTCAGTTCCAAGAAAACTGCAACAACACGAATTCTATCTATTGTTACAAATTCAATTTTATTCTATAATTCTCAGAGATGGAATAGAATCTTCATTCATAATGAACCTAGTATTTATCTTGCAAACTTTGCCTTGTGTGGTTGTCATGAGATATACAGGGTGTTTAAAAAGGAATATCAGGATTTTGAGGCTTCGTACTATTTATTACATTTAACTTATAAATAGTACATCAAATCAAAGAACAACTCAAACATTTTTGTTGGTACACGTGTGGATTGGATTGATTGGTATTAACATCCTTTTCAACTGCCATGGTAATTTCAGGAAGCGATATTTTTTTTGCAAGGAGAATAAATCAGCTGCGAAATTTCAACCGATCAGTGGCCTGACACGTGACGTGGAGATGAGTGGCGCTTATGTTGTTTCACTTTTGCTTTCTCTTGCCGCCACCAGCTATTTCCGAGATATCTTGTGGAATGCTTTAATAACAAATACATTATGTATAGTTAAGTTGCTTTACATTATTTACCTAACAATGGAGAAGAATGCGGAGAAATTTAAGAATCCCCCATCCAAAAAAGAAAACTACAACTGTTATGGAATACTATTAAAATGTGCGGATGTTTCTTCCATTCAAAATTTAAAGGCAACCATGGCCATTTCATATTATTTACTTTAGAGCACGTTATTAACTATATCATATTATTAGTAATGTAATATAATATAAAATGCAAATTATAATTTATTAATAATAATGTTAATTTAAATACAGTAATTAAGTTCATTAATGGCAATTCATTATTAAGTAATGAATGGTTTTTAAAAAGGATTAGAAATATTAAACGGATTATGAAAGAATATGTAAACGTAAAATTCTAAATACTATTTGTTTATAGAAATTGGTACTTGAGGAGTATTGGGATACTTGTCACATATATTCAATTGAATCAACCGATCATGGATTTCAGCCTAAGATATGGTGCCAAATAAAGTTATTAATGAAGTTCACTCCTTTACTACAAGCTTGTCGGACCAAGCAAAAATAACATGGAGAATTTCTGCAACAAAGCCAAGTGAGATGGCTGCTGGGAGAAACATATCTCCTTTGGGTAATATATTTTTTTCTTAATTTCTGTCTCATTCTTATGCTGTCAGCTATTAAAAACTCATTAAACGCAAATTTACATATTGTTTTTTTTAAACACCGTTATAATTAGATATATTGTGTTGCAGGCTCAGTACCACTGTGAAAATAGCAGTATTTGTTTACCGCTACAGAAAAAAAAAACAAGATCTCCCGTAAACATACAAATTGCTCAGCAAGTATGAGTGTTACAATGAAAAAAATTCCGACTGGCTGCTGTTTATAAATATACGGATTATATTTCCTTCTATAGGTCGTTTCATTGTGATACATTGTTGGTTATAATCTTCTATTTTTAATTCTGAACTTCATTTAGGGCAACCAAAACTTCAAATTAGTGATCAATAGCGAAGTGAATTAATCTAATATTGTAATTGCTTGTTGACTGTTTTCAGATCAAAAGATCTACATAATATGGCGTATTTTGCCCAAACTTCCAACAACAATTGTCTTGAATCACTCTCACAGTCACAGATTGAATTGTGCTGACACCCTGAAAATTTCGAGCAGTTTCAAAGCAAACAGAAGAGAAAATTATCTGTCTATTTCATGATTAGCTTACTCCATCCTCAGCTAGACATTGTCATCACAGTGATTTGTACGAATTTTATGGAAAGGATTACTATATCGTTGCTTCAGATCGGTCGATATGTCCCAAAATGCATTTGTTATTTTGTAATAAACAGAATATAAATAGAAAAACGTGTTTGTTTTTTATTTGTTTAGTAATTAATTATTGAATAGATCTAAAGTAATGATATATTTTCCAAAAAATAAAATATACAGATGGAATTAAATTTGAAACTCATCATCATGATTTGTAGATCATCGTGAGTTTGAACATCCGAGTGGTTAAATTTACTTGATCGAACTTAAAGCACATTTCCACACAGAATGTCCATTTTATTAAATGAAAATATCATCTCGCTAGTTTAAATTAATTCTACTTACCATTTTTCAACTCGAAGTATTATCGAATAGAATTTAAAATAAAGTTCTTAATATCAGGGGAGGCCATGGCCTGGTGGGATTTTTTTCCTTTTTTTCACACCAAACCTGAGATGTTGAAATTATTGATGAAAATAAGAAAGAAAACTCCACAGCCTGGGTTCGAACCAGGATGATTATACGCAGTAGGAAAGATAGTCCCAGCGTACGAACTGGGTACTGCTCCAACTAGCCCTAAGGACATGTAGATGTTGTTAATGCTTCCATGTCCACAGTGGCGCAATTGGTTGGCATGTCTGCACGGTGAGCAGAAGGTTCCTGGTTCGAACCCAGGCTGTGGAATTTTCATCAATAAAAAGTTTTCTAATTCACTCCCTCTGGCATAAATGCATGCTTCACATCGTCGCCGCATGGACTGACATAAAAATTTCAAAACTTCCTGGTTTTTCGCGAATCTAGTCCGCAGCTATGGCGATTCCGGCTAACATCTCTTCATCAGATCCCACTGGTGTCTCATATACCAATAATCTTTAAATGTATCCACAGATTCCAAACAACTATTTCCTGAGTAGGATTTAAACATTTTTTATCTCAAAATGAATGCCCCAGAGAAAAAAATAAAAGAGGTAAATATTGCTTAGATTTTATTCCTCTATCACCCTCACCTAGAAGCCGAGAGAAATATACAGGTACTTGCCAAAGTTCAAGTTTGTAGGCTTCATAGTTCTGGAGATTTCGTAATGAATGAATGAATGAGTGAGTGTATACATTTTTCGCTCTTTCTTTTATATAATAGTATTTTCCCATTGATAAAATCCTCGTCGTCATCAGCCAGGAACGAAGCCACATCTACGGGCATCAGAGCAACACCACCTAGACAGAAGGCCTGATACCGGAAATGTCATACACTGTTATATCATCATTAATCGACCATTGTTAATCCTATTTCTTCCAATAATAAGCCCTGAATTTGGTCGACTAATGATGATGTGACATAGTATGAAGTTTCCGTTATCAGGCCTTCTGTCTAGGAGGTGTTGATCAGAGGATATCACGCAACCACTGAGCCATCGAGGCCAATAAGGAAAAGTAAAGTCGTCTGCTAGACAGAGAGTAATGCCCACGCAGTGGCCAGAGAGCACTAGTGAAAAAAAATCACGCTTTAAAAAATGGAGTTTCCCATCCTGTATTACTTCATCCATGACCATAGCCAAAGTAATTTTTTATGGCCTATTGTTGCAGAAACTTTACTCTGCATTGTAGGACATGACATACATTGTTGGTCCGCGCATATTCTAGATCAATGACGTATATTAAAGATAGACTCCGAATTCTATTGTTAACAGCAGAGACTATTGTAAAAGGAGACTTGGTATTAGCTTCTACTTCCTGTAATGCGTTTCACGACTCCCAGCAAGCAACGGGCTCATAAAGTTTCCTCAGTTTGTCAGATGGAGCCACTATAGTCTCAGTTTCGAAAAGGAAATGGGAGTTTCTAGGTTGTTTGTTTACTTCCTGTTGGAAAAGTCACGTTCACGCAACGTGGTTTGACTATGGCTGGGCCAAATAATGGCAGTTTGCCTGAAGTTTGCTCGTTTGCTCTGCTCTCTTCACTCTATCTTTGATCTCCAATATTCAGAGACGTATTAACAGAGATATCTTTTAAATTTAAAGTGTCAGGAAGATTTTGTGCTACAAAATTTTGTAAAACCGTCGAGGAAAAAAATTAAAATTCTTTAGATTTCCACCTTATGCACGAAGGTGAGTTTTGGGTTGTATTTTTTTTTATTTCTTAAGTTAAGATGTAAATGTTCCGTTCAAAAATACCAACGACAACGAGAAAGCGTTTTGTATTGATATATCTTAACATTTAAAAGGTAATTTAAAACCTGAAGTTAAAGTTTTCTTTAATGAACTTTCATTAATTTTTGAAACCTGCATCTGGTGCTTTATTCTTTTCTGTTTGACTACCTCTAAAACTTGTATATATTATCTATGAAATTTCCACTAAAAGGGCATACTATTATTCCGTAAAAATTGCTCGTTATACTAACAGGCTCTTATGAAATTCAGAATTTTCTCTGAAAACCAGTACCCTCTTTTCTTGGCATACAATCATTTTTAAACGATTGTGTTCAGAGGGGGGGAAATAAATAGAATTTAATGGGTGGTACCTTAAAAAAAAAGAACCCCCAAACTTAAGGGAAAACGTGGCTCGTTAAAACACTTATTTTGGTTTAAAAATTGCGATATTTATTTAGAAAATACAAAAAATTCTGTACAAAAGAATGTTCTATACAATAGGATTTAATTGAGGAATAGGCATTGCGATCTCAATTACAAAAGAAAAATATTTCTCGGAATAAAATAAAGAAATACTTAAATGTACGTTAAACACAGCAAAACACTGTAACGAGAAATATTAATCGCTACATTGTGCGAATTAACTTTAAATATAAAAAAGAATTGAGACAGGCCAATTCCTTATAAAGAATAAGGAAAAGAAATTTCAAAATTCCCATTTAATGTCTAAAGAAACACTGTGGAATCATAATTAATTATTAATGGTGAATAAGAATTGAAATGTGCAGCATGGCGTCCCTTATGCACGTTATTATTGAAATAGCTTTAAAAGAAATTTCATTATTACTTTATGGGTAAACCCGCAAAACAATGCTGCTCGGTAAAGAATCATGGCTGCCGTGAGAATGTGAGAAATTCAATAAGAAACTAAACATCGAACGACAGGGTAGGAGTAATTTGCAGAGCATTGGAATAAAAATGATAAATGGAAGTTGAACGACATGCTGCAGACTAGGAAGGACGTGGAGGACCGGAAGGAGGGACGACTGGTTAAGCCAGAAGCTGGAAGTGGTCTGTCTGAAATAAAAAAAAAACAGTAACCACGAAAAGAACATCAACAACAGTAGGACACACATCCTCGTGATCACGAAAATTATTCGCGAGGTACAACTAGCTGCAGACAGTGATAATGACGTGGAGATTTTTTAATTAACATTTATTAAAACAATATATATTCAACAATCACTGTCTGCAAAACAGTAAAAAAAACTTAAAGAATAAAAATAATAGAATAATTAATTCCAAATAAAATTATATCTATTTTTACATAAAAAATCTGAGTTTACCCGAACAAAGCCCCCTGTAATTTTCTTGGAAATAAAAAATATGACGGTCATTTGTACAGATAGAAGTTTAGGAACTGAAGTTACATATACAGATTCCAAAAAAAATTGTCTTTACAATAAACAAATAAACATTTTTGCCTTTATTATTTCCTTTCATTTTTGTGTGCGCACACAGTATGTTTTGTTTTTTTAGCAAAAGAAGACAAAAAGTATATTTTGCATTTTGGTATACCATAATTAAAATTATATTAAACGTACAATACGTTAATAAATGTAAAAGAAATACATATCATGTAGTAAAAAAACAATGTGGTTACTGCCTTCACGTAAGGTAAGAACAAGCCCAAAAAATATCCTTTTGTGATTTTAAAGCTAAAGTCATTTAACAAAAAATATTGCGTTTAGAACCCCTCTCATCTCGCGAAGTAAATAAATTTGCAATTATGATTTTTAAAGGAACAAGATACCTTCGTGTAGGCCAGCAAACCAATGAGTTAAGTAATTTAATTTAAATAATTACTTATCCTGCTCAGATAAGAATAACAAATCCAGGAATCTGCATAAAGCAGGGGCAGGTAAAGGTTTAGTTAGTGCGTCTGCCGGCATGTCGGGGGAAGAACAGTATGTAAGAATCACATTCTGAAGATTAATTTCTCGCGCGATGAATTTATGCAATCTCAAGATGTGTCTTGTCCTACTCTTCGATTCTAATGCTCCCAGACATTCTATGGCAGACGTTGAGTCAGTATAAATCATTTTGGGGAAAAAAAACAAACTCCCCTTGTCCTAACTCGGTTATGAGGTCCCAAAGACATTTCAGTGACTTCACGCATTCGTTTATAGTGATTATTTCTGCTTCGCAGCTGCTCAGGGCGACTAAACGTTGCTTCTTAGATGACCAGGTATTTTTCCACATTTTGATCAAAATTCAAGACTTTCCTTTACTCTGTGGGGTGACACATAAGCTAGCGTCTGCGAATGCGCAGAAAGGATTCGTGGATGGGGTTAAAACGAGTGATGTGTCGCAGGTGTGTTTATGATAAGAAGCGACGCCCTTAAGAGCAGTCATATGCAAATGTGTAGGCGATTTGGCATATGTCGACAGCCTAGTAATTGCAAAAGCTATATCCGGCCGCGTGCAAGTCATTACATACATTAAGGAACCAAGAAGAGATTGGTAATTGGTAGAATCGACCGGTTGTGAATCCACAGTATCAAGGTTCACATGAGGGCTTAGTAGCATGGTCTTTGGTTTGATGTCTAGAAGGCCATAATCATGCAGGATTTGCTTGATATAATGTGCCTGTGACAGATGAATTGAACTGTTCACTTGTGACACATTCATACCTAGCAGATGCTTTTCCACTCCTAACTCCACGAGGTCGATTTCTTGTTTCACTTTGTCCATGATGGAGGTTAGGATGGAGACATTTGTTGTTGCTGCCACGATGTCATCCACGTAGACTGTTAAGAGAATGGTGCAGAAAAAAAACAATCGTCTGCTCTGGATGGAGTGAATTTTAATCGGGTAAGAAGCTGACACAATTTTACGTACCAGCATCTTCCACTTTGTTTGAGGCCATAAAGTGATTTAGGCAATTTGCAGACGTGATTAACTGGCGTTGATAATCCCTTGGGTGAAGCGGAGTATCCTATAAAAACACCACTTTTGGCGCGAGCATCAAATTTTGATCGGTGCGGCTTGGGTATATAATAATATACCAGGCAACCAAAAGGAGCTCGATATTTGATGGTCGGATTCTTTTTGGATCATATCTCTTCAGGAGACTTAGTTTGACCTCGTCTAGGCAAGGTTTTTGTTTGACCTTTCCTTCTCTCTCTCTTTTTTTCCGTTTCTCTTCTTTCTCTCTTTCCTGTTTCTTATCTTTTCATCTTTCTTATCTTTTTACCAGTATTTAAAAAAGAATTATTTTTCATAAAAAATATTTAGCCATCTCTGGAAGAAAATCAGAAATGGCCACCGTTGCTATGGCAATCAAAATATCAAAATGGCGAGTGGATGGGGCGAAGAGCTGGTCTTATATCTTTTCATCCAAAATGGCTGCCCGTTGCCATGGCAACCAAAATGGCAGGTGGAGGCGTGGATCAGCTGGTCTTATCATATCTCTGCTGAGAAAGTGGCATGTGGGTGCCATTTGGGGTACAACCGCCTGAGGCGTGGGCATGGTGGGCATGCCCCTGAACGCCGCAATCTTGCTACCCAGATTCAGGGATCAAAGCTTATCTTGGTACCCAAAGGGTTGCCCTTACTGCTCTCCTAAGCGGAGTAAAACAGCATTTATTTCTCTATAATAGGCATCATACTACAAGACTTCAGAGGTCAAACAAAAATAAAAATGATTATTAATAAATTTGAAAACAGTAGATAATACTATACTTGAAATATAAATTTAATTAATAGTCTATGCTTTTTCAAAATAAATAAATTGAAGAGATCCTTGTCCCATCGTAACAATATAACAATATGAACAATTCTCCAAAACGGAAGCAGTCTATTTTCGATATGTCTTTTTTAAATGGTTCCTTTTTGGATTACTTTATTTTCAGGTATTCGGAAAGGTAAGTCTATAATTCGTGACTCATAAACCTTCAGTCGTCTTAATTGTAGTTCAATATTAAGCAGGCGTCCTTGTATTCAGGTAAGCCACCAAATGTAAAACATTTAATTGCGATTTCCCATTTTTTTCATCTTTTAATCTTTAAAAAGATACGACTGGATAAGAGAAACACCTCACTTACGTGGGCTGTAATACTTCTTAACAATTCTAATCAGAATTTGTCGCTAATTTATTAGTTGGGGCGATGATGAGGGTAAATTTCAAAATATTAAATATTATTTGATTAATTATAAATAAGCAGTCGTTAAAGAGGGTCACCGCCACGCGTCCCAACCACCCTGAACGTCATGTCTTTTACTAATTACATAACTTTGATCATTACGGTTTAAGAACACCATTATGAGCATACAGGCTTTCCATTAAAGCAAATCTTTCCCCTTTTTTGCTTTACTTAAACGTCAATAAACTTTAAGAAAAGGAATCAAGAAAGTACGTTTTCCGAGCAACTACTTCCCCTAGTTCAATACTTCATAGTTATTCTTTTATTATTTAAAAGCAAGTTTATATTGATAAATTCTTAATTTTTCCTTCTTTTCTTACGTGTTTTCTCTATTACTGTTATAATTGGTTTTAATCAGGCTCTAAACAAGTTCCAGTGTTCGTTATACAGGGTGATTCAAATCGTGTGTAAAACAATTTTTTACCAATATGACAGTTTTATGAACTCTGTTATTCTTTCATGTTCATTAATCTAGGCTTTACAGATCCTGAATTATTAACTTGTTGACTTTAGTGGCGGCATTTTTATTTCTGTTCATATCTCAGTTATCGTTCAAATTCGGACCTATGTTCATAGGATTTTTTGTGTTTACCTTGACCTGTATAATACCCCCTTAAATTGTTTTATACACGATTTGAATCACCCTGTAATTCTGTAATCTTCTCTTTATTCAACTTAAAATTTGTCGTCTTTTCGTTTTCTATTCCATTATTATTCGATAAGCACTATTATTTAACAATTTTTTTCTTTTTTTTTTAAATTAAGACCCGACTAACTTTTTTGTCAATGAAACTTGAGTTTCCTAACTATTGAATCCCAAATTATTCGTAGCCAAGGGGGTATTTTCAAATGGCATAGGTTCCCCAAAATATCTTCGACTAGATATTACTTAGCATGTTGACAGTAACGGGACATCCATGGCAGCTGACTGGATCCTTTGAGACAAGGCGTTTTTGGTTGAAGCATTCTGCTTTGGGCAGCGTAAAGACCAGGAACAGCTTCGGGACGCTTGAAGTCGGCTTGGCTGAACTCTTTGGGGCAACAAAGAAAAATGCCGACCCTTCTACCTCTAGATGTGTCTGTGACGTCTTACAGGCGTGGCAAACGTCTGACTTGCGTCTCGAAGAAGTGGGATACTCGTCGAAGCGAAGGCGTTTGGACCATCGTGGTGGGCTGGTGCGGCTAAGAAATGCTAGGGCCGACGACGAGGTTTGATTCAAATACGCTTTCTCAGTGATTCAAATCGTTGATTCTAATCGTTAAATCGTTCTGGTTCCCACAGAGAAAGCAGAATCAGTTTGAACAATCTTTAATCTTTTTTTCCAAAAGGTTCTGCAATATTCGTCGAATCGAATATGACGTGCAGAACCAAATTGGGTGAGTTTTTATCTTTCACATCGAAATGGGTTCCTCACGTGAAATTCATGGGCGGACGAACGATGAAGACAATTCACTAATTCCGACAAGAAGGGCATTTTGGTTTTTCTGTTCTTGAAGAATAGTGGAAGTTACGCTTTTTAGTTCATTAGTTTCACTGTTATTCGCTTAAATCGATAATCACGGATGAAGCAGTAGTTTTCGTCTCCACTGCCATAATCTTCGTCGTAATCAGTGGCAGCGAAAAGTTTAAATTCTCTTGATTATCTCTCTTCGACATGACAGGTTATGTTTTCGGTTTGTTTTCTCTTACTTAGCCGTCCATAACTCTGTTGTCCCGAACAACCGAAACAACTGACAACACGTGGCAAATATCGGGCACAATTATTGTACAGCGAGGTAATTGTGTTTCCAAGGATCTGGGTTTTCTAACATATTTTACTCCGTTTTCTCACGATCCCTTTTTGATCTATCTCTATATTGTAACTTATTATCATACGTTGATGATAACTTTTTGTTCTCTCAATGCAAGTATGACGATATTGAAGAAGAGAAGATATTATTACAAGAAGATTTAAATAGCGTATAAGCTTGGTATCGTGAACACGCCATGATATTAAACACACAAAAAACAAACATATTAAAATTTCTTCACCATAATACGCCAGCTACCATTGAATCTATCAGTGTTATAGGAATAGACTTTGGCACACAGTTGATCTTTCAAAATCATATTCAAATCTTAATTCGAAGCAGTACAAAAAATGCTATTTGTTTTATCGTCTTAGTAAACTTTTAAATTCTAAAGAGCTAGTCATTTTAATACGATCACAGGGACACCATCACTTTAATAGAAACACTCAAAATATACATATTTTAGTATCTTGTTGGTCCACCTTTTGCTGTTATCACAGCTTCTATTCTCTGGGGCATATTGTCCACAAGTTTTTGATACGTTTTGACAGGTGATTTTCGCCATTCTGCCATAAGTGTCTTGGACAGTTCAGTCACGGATTTCGGCCATTCCTCACAGGCGTGCAATCGACGTTCCAACACATCCCACAGATGTTCGATGGTGTTCAGATCAGGGCTCTGGGCAGGCCTGTCAAGTTCTCGAACCCATCAAACCATATGCCTAGAGCCCTTGCTTTATGGCAAGGTGCGTTATCGTGCTGAAACAGAAAAGGATCACTACAAAAGTGCTTCCTAGGAGATAGGAGTGCTGCGTTGTCCAGAATGTCTTGGTACCGCTCTGCGTTTAGATGTCCGTCCACAGAGACGATTGCACCCAACCCATACCATGAAAAGCACCCCCACACAATCACCGAACCTCCGCCGAACTTCACCGTGGGCACAACACAGCTTGACAGATAACTTTTGCCAAGCGTTCGCTATACGCAAACCCGTCCATCCGATTGCCAGATGGTGTAGCGGGACTCATCACTCTATTCAACTATTCGCCATTGATCCAGAATCCAATATCGTCGCTCTTTGCACCATTGCAATGTCCTCGCTGCGTTGCTGGTGTTGATATGAGGTTTGTGGGCTGCCGCTCTGCCATAAAAACCCATTGCATGCAGTTCCCTACAAACAGTCATAATGCTCACAGTTGTTCCCGTCGACTCTATGAACGATCTTGTCAGTTCATCAAGCGATGTGTGACGGTTTGCAGTGACCACTTTACGAAGAGCCCTTTGGTCTCTGGCTGACATGATCTTCGGTCTTCCAGTCCTAGGCGGAACACTTGTTGTGCCTTTATCTTTCCATGCCCGGATGACGTTGTTAACGGTCGATTTCGGGATGTTTAGGAGGGTTGACGTTTCTCTAACAGTTTTGCCTGCGAGATGGCACCCAACAATTGTACCGTTGGGAACATTCTTACAGCATTCACGAAAGCATCATCTCATAATGCTTACTCTCTGTTATGTAGTGATGGGAAGAATGACAACAGTGAAATTGCAAAGAAAAGTCTCATTTTCATGCAAATCAGGGTTCTCCCATGACTTTTGATAGGGTAGTGTATATGCCACCATTGAATATGGCATCTGCTTATGGTCATGCGCTTATACCTATCGACTAAAGATGTTAAAATTTGCAGTGAATCAATGCATTCTAGTAGCCTTCAGACTTAACCGTTGTCAGTCAATTTCAGAACACTGTTACATAATTGGTCTAAAGGTTGCATGATGGTCTATATCGCTGTGTAACTTATTGAAAGAATAAAGGTCTGGAAATAGCGATATGGTAGCAGTTTATTAATTGTTCTACGCGTTTCGAAGAAATCTCATCATCAGGAACTATGATCACTACAAAACTGGCATGGGATACAGCATCTTGTTATATAGCCAGTTTCCACCGATCATTGGAGACATGTCACTACTACTAGCGACTAATCTACCCGCGATTGGTGGAATTACAACAGACGTGGCCTCCATTGAAAGTTATTTAAAAAGTATCTTATAAAGGATAAACATAAAAATATTTATAATAGTATTGTACAAAATAAAACAAAATAAGATAAATAAATAAATAAAATAATTCGATGAGCAGTAGATAAGAAATGCGATCGGTACAATCGTAATCGATTGAAGACGATGGGGTGTCAACCAAAGATAGTCGAATTCGGTGACTGTTAACTTTCGAGTTACATGTGCGATATAATAATAATATACATAGGCCTGATAACATATTATTTATTATTTATTTAAATTATTATTAAAGGAAACTACAATGGTGCCATCCGGGGAAGTGTATGGTATAAGACCGACGAGTTAGGTCCCCAGGGGCAACAGGAATAAATACAATATAGAAACATACGTTAGTATCGACGGGTAAAAGAAAAACAGTGTTTTTAAGGGTTAACAAAACAAATCAAATAAAATCAAGACAATAATAAAGAGAGAGTACTTAAATTGATCGTTCTAATTTCAAAAAACCGTACAGAGTTGATTAACGAGAATAAACAATTAAATAAATGCTTAATTTATAATATAATGTGTGGTAAATGTAATTACATGAAGTGATCTTAACAAGAAACAAAATAACCAACATTAAACCCTATAATATTAATATCCAAGCGAAGTAATGTTGCGGCTATAAAGGAAACTCAATAAAAGCTGAAGCCAAAAGTAAATAGATGAGTGTCATGACAAATTAAAGGGTGTTATTATAGAGGGGTGAAGAGCGAATATCTAAGGGTACCTGAGACCAGTATTTAATACCGATAAAATAAATACATCTTTCTTGGTAATTATTTCTAATTAAGGGTATTCGAATATCACCAGCTATGCGGGCTGGATAGGTGCTGATGTAATCTTATATTAAGAGGAGAAGATAGGGTCAGTTGAGAATTTTTGGCTTTATACGAGGGTTGTACCAAAAGTAAGGTTCCCATATTTTTTACAAGTAGAAAACATTGTTTATTGTTATTAATTTATACATCGTTGAAAAGCTTACACTGTTGTCTATTTTTCAACATAGTCTCCATTTTTTTCGACATACTTTTGAAGACGGTGCTCCAGCTTTTGTATTCCTAAGTCGAAGAAGCCTCCCGCCAATCCGTTGAGGAAGCGTGTGACCTCTGCTCGGACTTCATCGTCGCTCTTGAAGCGTTTGCCACCTAAGTGTTCCTTTAGCTTGGGGAAGAGGTGATAATCGCTGGGGGCTAAGTCCGGGCTGTATGGGGGATGGGGCATAACAGTCCACCCAAATTTCTTTAAAAGCTCCTGTGTTTGACGAGCGACGTGGGGTCGAGCGTTGTCGTGAAGAAGCACTACTCCCTCCGTCAGTCGTCCTCTCCGGCGATTCTGGATTGCTCGCCGGAGTTTGGTCAATGTTTCACAATATCTGTCTGAGTTTATTGTCGTCCCAGGTTGCATGAAATCGATGAGGAGTACCCCCTTCCGATCCCAAAACACAGTCGCCATAACCTTTCCTGCCGACTGCGTTTGTTTGAATTTCTTTGGTGGCGGTGAACCAGAGTGACGCCACTGACGAGATTGTTGTTTTGTTTCGGGGGTGTAATGAAACACCCACGTTTCATCTCCCGTGACGATAGAGACCAACAACTTCTCCTTGTTGCCTCCCCCCTCACATTGTTGAAGAAACTTGCGAGCACAGTCAAGGCGTTCCTCCTTGTGTCCGTCAGTCAGCATCCGGGGGACCCAGCGAGCACACACCTTGCGATAACCCAACGTTTCTGTTAAAGTTCTTTCAATTGTGCCGTGGGAAGCTTCAGGAATGCGTTCAACAAGTTCATGGACAGTGACCCTCCAATCTTTCAGCAGCTCACTGTTGATCTTCTGGGCAATCGAATCCGAAACCGGTGGTCTTCCACTCCGTTCTTCATCGTGAACTTCCGTGCGACCGTCAGCAAAAGCCCTGCACCATTTTCGGACGTGCTGAACGGACATGCACTTTTCACCATAAACCTCAGTCAGTTGCCGATGAATCTCCACGGGCGGTAACTTCCTTGCGTGGAGAAACCACACTTGGCTGGAACGGCGATCAACACTTCCATCTCTGACGGCTGCCAAGCGAACAGTGAGCGCCGTAGCGAATCGCTCGAGAGTGGGGCTCGAGAGTGCGGGAACCACTGAGCACGGCACTGTTGTCGGATTTAGCATAGCACCTTCCCTCGAGGCTGTAGCTCATTGGAAACCTTACTTTTGGTACAACCCTCGTATATGAAAGAACATAATTGAAGGAAATAAATCTGGTGAACGGTTAAAATACGTAATGATGCAAAAAGCTGAGAGACTGGAAGAGGCAAGTGTATTTTCAAAAGTGTACGAAGGAACTATTTCTGGAGTTTTAAGAGTCTAGTTAGATTATACGAAGTGAAGGATCCCCAGAAAATAATACCGTAGCAAAGGGAAGAGTGTATCAAAGAGTAATAAAAAGTTAGTAGAATATGGTTTGGAAGATAGTGGAGTCTGGATATCATCCCTTGATTTATATTTAATTTGTTAAGTAGGTTGTCAATATGAAGGTCCCAGGTTAATTCATGGGTTAGGGTTAGACCCAGGTATTTAAATGAATTAGTAGTTGAAATTAGTTGATTATCATAGTAGACTAATGGATTATTAGGAACATTGCGTTTGTTGTTGAAAGAAAAACATGAGTTTAGTTTTATCTATATTAACAAACAAGAGAATTCACATTGTTTCAAATTTTTAACACAGATAAAACCAAATTAAGTGAAAAAATTAATTGTGAAATATCAAAGCTGGAAAATAAAAGGGTAAGGTCGTCAGCATAAAGTATAATATTTGTAAGATAAAGAGCCATTGGTAAGTCATTGAAGAATAAGTTAAATAGCAAAGGAGAGAGAATAGAATCTTGAGGAACGCCATGGCTTCTGTTTAATATAAAAGAAGATTTACCTGAAATAGCTAAAAAATAACGCCGATTTATTAGCAAGTTTGAAAGCCAGGCCAACGGAGGGCCACGTATGTTAAAAAAAAAGACAGTTTGTAAAGAATTAAGGAAATAGGGACAGAATCGAATGCCTTAAAAAAATCAATAAAGATAGAGGCAACGTGTTTCTTTCAGGACATTTCAGGTGAGACAAATTCCGTTAGATCATACCATGCTGTTTCAACATTTCGATTAGGAGTAAATCCATGCTGTACAGGGTTATTAATGCTATAAGAATATACAAACTGAGATAAACGAATGTAGAAAAGCTTTTCAAAAATTTTCGCAAATATAGGTAGAGTTGAAATAGGACGATAATTGGAGTACACACTGGGATCGCCTTTTTTTAAAAATAGGAGCAATTTTGGTTAATTTAAGAGCTGATGGATAAGAACCGGTGATTAGTAAGTGGTTAAAGATATAGGTTAATGGAAACGAGATACAATGAATAATAGAGATTATGATGTCAGAGCGCAAACTGAGGGGACCAGGAGCCATAGAAGATTTGAGTTGTGATACAACTTTGCTAACTTCGTCGGTTGAGGTGGGAATTGCAAAAAAAGAATACCGGTTTTGAGGAATGTTAAACGGGTAGTGTAGATTAAAGTTAATAGAAGATGAAGAAGGTGGGAGAAGGGTGCAGAGAAAATCTGTAAGAGGAAGAATCAAGGTTATGATATGATCGAGACCAAAAGCTAGAATTTGGGTGTCGTTTCAATAATCTGTTTAGGGCTTTCCATTTAGCTTTATTTGAGAAGATTTGGGAGAATAAACGACTGTAATAATCCTGTTTCGATTTATTTATTAGATATCTAATGTTATTGGAGAGATCATTAAATGTTCTAGATAGAGCCCTGGAGGGTTTGCGACGCAGTTTACGATATAGGGCGTTTTTTCTTTTTGAAAGAGCAAAAATATGTGGGGGTAACCCCAGGTTTACGGAAACTGACTGTTGGAGGCTACCTCCGATAACGTAAAGTAACGATCATAACCAAGTAAAAATTCAGACAAAAAAAGGTCAACCAGCAGGCCAATATCGCTCGTGCTAGACAAGAGTTGTGACCAATCTGTTAAGGTCAAGAACGATTTGAAAACCACTAGGCGGGCAGGAGAGACTTTGCGAAATGAAGTAATTGGATTTTGCCGAAGATTATTAGTAGTTTGTATATTAAAGATAATATACAGGGGAAAATGATCAGAAATAGAAACATCTAAGGTGTTGCTAATTAATACATTATTAAGGTTAGAGAAGCAAAGATCGATTGCAGAACACGTGTTATGTTGAGGTGAAAAATGAGAAAAAGAATAAGAGGTAGGGGTAAGGCCAGCTCTAGTAATAGGGTCTAATAATAGGTTAAGGTAGGAGGAAGGTTTATTGAAATTAATGTTAAAATCTCCTAAAAGAATAATAGAATTACACGTCATTTATAGTTCGAGAAGTATTGGAACTAGGTGAGAACAGAAAATTGGAAAATGACCAGAAAGACGCCGATAAATAGAAATAATAATTAATTTATCGTTAACAGACGTGGTTAAAATTTCAAAATCATTCGAGATCACAGTACATTTAGAGATGATGGTATACTTAAGAGTTTTTGCAATATACATACAAATGCCTCCACCACGTTTGTTAGACCGGTGAATTGAGGCAGTGTTAAAGTTAGCGATTTTAGGAATTTCAGAGGAATCATAAGTCCAAGTTTCAGTAAAGATTATAATTTTAGGGGAGAAATTAGCATTTTTGCAGCGAATATTATGATAATAAAAGGTTAAATAATGGTCAGCTTAAGTAGTTGGTATAGAATTGATTACAGAATTTAGAGTATTAAGAGGAATAGGGAGCTCATAGCGAGCCATCATTAAAATAAGTAGATGAAAAAGTGAAGATAATGAGACAGGGAAAGAAAACCTCAGATTTAAATAACGGACTAAAGACAGAAAAGAGAAATAGATTTTAGAACAAAAAATAAGAGAAGACAACAAATAAAATAAATAGGAAGAGTCTAATCAAAAACTGAGTAGCGGAGAAGAGATGAAAATAATGATTAAGTAGAAAATTGAGAAAACAGGGTTGCAACTAATAAGAGATTAAATTATGAATCGGTAAGATAAACTGCCTTAAGCTATGATAAGGAGAGAAATATAAAAATAAAAAATAAAACTGAAAAACTAGAGACTATAAGCTATACGTAGATTGTCAAAAACTAGATAAGATAAAAATGAAAATAAAAAAAACAATAATAATAATAATAATAATAATAATAATAATAATAATAATAATAATAATAA